>JAMPIV010008754.1:0-310000 GCA_024509875.1 Oreohelix idahoensis
AACGCAGTGTAGAAAAAGACATGAATGGAATTTAAAATTTAGGTCAACTTGCATATTTCAAGGTTTTTCTTAGAAATACAGCACACGTTTCATTGAAGAAAGCGGGTATAATACAGTAAGCTTTTACTATCAACGTGAAAGCGTTACAATTTGCAGACGAAGCAGAAAACAAGGGGGATTTCGAGTACAGTCATTGTGACAGCACTGTTCTTTACCATTCTTCTTCCTTTATTTATTATATGTATTTATTAGGCTTTATATTTACCTAATAATTTATATATGTGGATTAGAATATTCCACGACATTTGATCATTTTCAAAGCTTATTTCAAGATCGGTGAAGTGATAAATCGATTTCATTCTATTCATTTATGGCGAGCAAGCTTTCATTGTGGATTAAATGGTTTTGACGGGTATTCTGTTATGATGCGCTTTTTGTTTCGTGTCCAATTGTTTCAGGGCTGGTACATTCAACACAGCAAGACCAGTTAACGAGAGTGATTGTAGTCAGAACTTACCTTCCAAACAGCAAGGTTACTTTCCTTCACTCTTTCAGTCATGGAACTGTTGTCAAGACTGTTCACATTTGGTAGGCTGTTCTGTTGGTTGAGAAAATGGTTTTGTTATTTCAGTTATCTCTCACATTCATATAGACATACGCCATCTTACATTCACACTAACCGTCTCTCACATTTACATACACATTAGCTGTCTCTCACATTCACACTCAGCCATCTCTCACATTCACACTCAGCTTTATCTCACATTAACACTCAACCATCTTTCACATCCGCACTCAGCCAACTCTCATATCCACACTCAGCCAACTTTCACATCCGCACTCAGCCAACTCTCATATCCACACTCAGCCAACTTTCACATCCGCACTCAGTCAACTCTCATATCCACACTCAGCTAACTTCCACATCCGCACTCAGTCAACTCTCATATCCACACTCAGCCAACTTCCACATCCGCACTCAGTCAACTCTCATATCCACACTCAGCCAACTTCCACATCCGCACTCAGCCAACTCTCATATCCACACTCAGCCAACTTCCACATCCGCACTCAGTCAACTCTCATATCCACACTCAGCCAACTTTCACATCCTCACTCAGCCAACTCTCCTATCCACACTCATTGCGTCTATAATTAGTCTGGGTCGTCCTTAGGTACATATCCGTGTTACGTTGGGGGTCGTGCTAGACCTCTGTCGGTGAAGTACTATGTTTTTAGTAATGCGCAGCTGGCAGAGATGATAGTAGCGATTCGCTCCCGTGGCTAGGCGGTGGATGCCGTTCAGAAGGTCCTGGTTCGATTCCCGGTTGTCGTGAATTTATCTAATCCCCATATATAAATTAAAACGTAAATGCAAAGCCTAACAAATAAATTTAATAAAAGGAAAGAAGAATGGTAAAGAACAGTGCTGTCACAATGACTGTACTCGAAATCCCCCTTGTTTTCTACTTCGTCGGCAAATTGTAACGCTTTCACGTTGATAGTAAAAGCCTACTGTGTCGCTGCACGCTTTCTTCAATGAAACGTGTACTGTATTTCTTGGGAAAACCTTGAGATACGCAAGCTGATCAATGACCTAAATTTAATATTTCATTCATTCCATTTTATACACGGCGTAACTAAAAGACAGATGGACTAAAGGATAGAGAGAAGGGAGAGGCAGAAAGCAGGGACACCTGCAACACTAAACACGCGTCGCGCGATACACAATTGCTGCCATCACGCGTGTAAGGCCACATGCACTAACTTTATTTCAGATCGACAGTGATAAAATTCACTACCCATACCAGAGTTAGGTTTTAAAATCCTGAAAAACGCTTATTGGGAATTATGACATTATACCGGTTTACGTTTGAAAACATGACAGTACCCAGACACCCTCAAGTTTGGAAGTGAGAAGGTAGTAACAGCACGACTATCCTAGAAGAAAATGCATATTGGCTCCATTAAATTTGTATATTTGGGTTCCTTAGGGTTTGCTGACAAAGAATATGTAAAACGTTACGCAAATAGTCTAGGAATTACCAAGTTATGGCCAAAATAAAATAGTGGGGGTGCCTGACAGCATGAAATCATTTCTGCTCATAAAATTTTTTTAATAACGTGTTTGAAGAAACATTACGTTACGGAAATAGCCTACCATGTTAACTCCTATTTGATTGGAGCGCAACAAATGAAAGACTAAACACGATTGGTCGGACTATAAATACTATCTTGTGTTGTCAGGGGAAACGTGAGAAAGGGGTACTTTTTTGAAAAGATGTGTAGACATGGTTTGATTGGGTAGAGCTGCGAATATACTCAATTCAGAGCGTCTGTTCATTGCCACATCTTGTAATAAACCTACTAAGAAACAGTACGTTGAGCACCAGTGTATATTTTTTATAAAATAAAGCCTGGGACATCGGCAGATCGGAGTTGTGCTATATTCATTGCCAATCAACGAAACTGTTTATTATTTCCATGAATTGTGGTAAGCTTGAAATATTCAATATCTTTTAATGAAAATTGAATGTAAATTGATAATTCATGTCTGTATATATGTGTGGTTCAGTAGCGAACATGATGTAAAGCCTATAATGCTCCAGCTGAACAGAAGGTGTCGGAGGAAAGTAAAACTGCATGGAATGGCCAAACAGTACACTGACACCTAGATTATTAACTAGAAAGAAATAATGCTGGAATTGCAGAGGCGTAGTAACCATTAGGGAGGGAAATACTGGTATAAAGTATTTCAGATGAAGCTGACAGTTGGCCTAACGCTCTGAACTCAATGTTTGTGATGTATTGTGCTCAGTGTAGAAATGGAGTATAAATTAGTTCTGACGTAGAAGGTACAACCTTCTTGTTTCAGGGACCGTGGTCTTAAAGTTATTGAGCAGCACCTGGTCAGAGCTTTGCTGAAACCAGAGGTGGACAGCATACTCCTTGGTCCATATAGCAACCATGGGGCGGCTCCAGAACTCATTAAAGTAATCGAGCAGAGGAGTCTTTTACTGCAGTCATCACGCAAGATAAGAGAGTGTGGCCATGGAGCTCAACATTATGTACCCCCCATCTTAAAATGACATTATAAACTAAAATTAAGAGGGGAATTTAATTGTTTTAATACCAGGAACTGAGAACATCTCCAATACTAGTTCCAATAGAAACAAACTATTGAAGTCATGATGACAAATACCAACAGAGCTTGAACAAAACAAAACCAGTATTACCTCATATTACCACTACACAACTGACACACATAGGATACCATTTATAATATATGTCACTACAAGAATCATATTAATAAATTCTGTACATATAACTTGTAATTAAAATTGATTGTGTTTCCTGGTTCCCTTTGTATTTGAATCAGGACACATATACATTCATGACAGCACTGAATACATATTGTTATTTGAAAAGTTATCAGTGACTCCTTTAAGATATCCTCTTAGAGTGTTTCATGTATGTGAGTGTCACAGTGTTGTCAAGTGTGGTGGAATAAATTAAATTGTTTATCTGTCTGTTGTTGTTATGACTTACATTTCATCATACACATACCCTAGACATATAACGTAGTCATCACACTATTCCAGAATAATTCTGACTGAGGTATACATATGTGGCAGTAAGTAAGGTTATCTATAATACACTACTCTTATTAGATATAGATACCTTCACAGCTGATCTCAGTCAGTACACTAAGTCCCCTATAATTATTTATAACATCCCACTTTACCACACCGGTGAGCCTATCACTTCTGTTTTTTTTTCTGTTGTCTAGCCTTCTACTTCTTTATTTCTCACTGAGTGCCTAATAACATACCTTTGTGTGTTGTTTGTTTATTTATTTATTATCCACACTCAGCCAACTTTCACATTCGCACTCAGCCAACGCTCACATCCACACTCAGCCAACTTTCATATCCGCACTCAGTCATCTCTCGCATTCACACTCAGCCATCTCTCTCATTCACATTCAGCCAACTCTCACATCCACACTCAGCCAAGTCTCACATTCACATTCAGCCAACTCTCACATCCACACTCAGCCAAGTCTCACATTCACATTCAGCCACCTCTCACATCCACACTCAGCCAACTCTCACATCCACACTCAGTCAACTCTTACATCCAAACTCAGTCATCTCTCACATTCACACTCAGCCAACTCTCACATTCACACTCAGTCATCTCTCACATTCACAGAAACGTTGTCACATGATCATAAATCAGTATCACAACCTTTCAAATTTCCTTCCCACTCTCTTCCTCTTATTAACACAAAACAACTCTTATTCTGCCTTTCAAATTTCTTTCCCACTCTCTAACACAGGGTTCGGGAGCCGGTCGATCGCCAACAACATTTAGATCACATTTGAGTAATTTGAAGATCTCTATCTGACGGTAATTTGAAGATCTCTATCTGACGGAGGGGAGGGAGAAGAAGAAAAGAGTCCGACAAGTAGTGAAATTACGTCCCGTCGGCACTTAGAATTACTTTTTCCATTTTCCCAGAGAAAACCCACAAGCTAACATACTAAATATCACTTTATTTCTGAACTGCGTAAGATAGGAACGTGATGTTTTCTTCTAAAGGAATGTTTTCTACATATGGCAGAATCTTATTTAATGTGCATTTTTAGCCTCTCTATCGATGGAATTGCAGATAACGAATCATGTCAACAATTATAACAACAGTTATATATAGACCGCATTTATTCCAAATACTGCAGTCTCAAACGTGAACACGGACATGAATTTATCAAAGCAAATCAAACAAGGGCTCAGTGTTCTTAAAGTAGATCCCCACAACTCATGGGTTGCCTACCGCTACTTTAACGTGTGTACGCTATTACATACAAACACATCCTATAGAATGTATTCTCACATACATGCAATCTCCCTCAAACACACACATTTTCTCTCATATAAATTCTATCACATAGTATCATCATCCACACTCTCAAACATGACATAATATTTTCCCTCTGTTGCATACAAATAAAACCATCATCACTATTTACGTTTTTTTTTTCAGCTTTAAAGAGCACGGAGTCACAATTTAAAAAAACCCATCATTCTTATGGTCTTGCAGCAGTGGTTTCTGTAGGTGTTTGTTTGACATAATGAAGCTGTCAGCCCTGAGCATATCCTCATATTAATTCTCTCTAACAACATGCCTGGGGTAGCTACCAGTTGTCCTTTTGTTTCGTTGTCACCTGACAGACCTCCGGGAGTTATACACATTTTATAAACGAAATAAACAAAAGGTCATACCCACCAACCCTTAAAACTATTTACGTGGAAGACTAGTTTACCTTGGAGTGTTTCAAGTACATAGTCGAGTTTTCATTCCAGGCAGTCAAAATCAGGTCAGTGGAGTAAATCCGCCACCACCACAAATCTTTTTCGTAGTGTCTCTTCCAATTTCTAAAAGTTTAAAAAAAAAAAAAAAAATAGATGAACAGGCATTCTCAGTGTGGTAACAAACAGACATTATTGAAATATGCAGACACAGGCAAGAAGACGAAAACCAGAATTTGTAGGGCAGTAACAAGTGTCTATGTGTTTTAATAGAAGAAAAAAAAAAATCGGGAGCCGCGCTGGTGTAATGGCTACAACGTTGTACTGGCGACCAGGTGTTCATGGTTCAAACCCGGGCGTCGGCGTTTGAGGAAAAGTTTACGACCGGAAATTTGACTGAATAATCTGAACGGCTCCTGCACATAAATCCCGTGTGGATGGGAAGGAGCGAAGCTCCTGACCGGGTTGGAAGGAAAGTCCACTGACCCCCCAGCCTCGCAATGACATGTCATTGGGCCAAAAGGGCTAGAAAACTCGAGTGCCGCTGGTTATAGAAAAAAAAAAAATAGAAGAAAATATATGTTTAGTTAAGTGTAGAGGAAGAGAATGACAAAGATAAGTAAGTAATAAAGGTTTTGTGGAGAAGTAGAAGAGTTTGTGTTCACGATGTTTAAATTAGACAACTAAGAAGATTAGGATCATGTGGTTATTTATTTTTTTTTTCTGAACCAGCGATACTTGGGCTTTCAGCCCTTCGGCCCAATGACTTGTCATTGCGAGACTGGGGAGCCTGTGGACTTTCCTTCCAACCCGGCCAGGCATCGCTCCTTCTCATCTACAGAGGGTTTATCTCAGGAGCCGTTCAGGTTATTCAGTCAAATCCCGGTCGATGACACTCCTTCAAATGATCACGCCCGGGTTTGAACCTTGAACACCTGATCGCCAGCGCAATGTGGTAACCATTACACCAGCGCGGCTTCCATCACGTGGTTATTAAAAAACAACAGTCGAAAAATTGATAAATGGAGCGAGGAACATCAAGTCTGTCGCTGATGAATGTCTCATTTGAACATGCAATCTTTAATGTTTCTGTTTATTATTTTATTTTTTAAACATTCTAGAGTAGGGGTCAGCGACCTGACGATCGCGATCTAACGGTGACACATGGTAGAGATTTATTAAATCATGAAGTGATGGAAAGGAATAAGAAATGTTAATTAAGCTAGGGAAATGTCGAACCTTCCCTCTGATATTTGAAAGCGCTATCTCCCAAGGATTATTTGTACTGTTTCCAAGTTTCCAGTGAAAACCCAAGAACCAACTGACTAAAATTCACTTTACTTCTAGAACTGCATCAGCTAAGACGGTGATTTTTTCCATTAAACAAAGTTAACATTCATGTACACGTAATTTAGTTTAAATTTTTGGATGACGCTGATCGTCAGGCAGATGGAAAAGTTACATATAGATTGCACGTATTTCAGATTCCGGATACCCTGAAACCTGAACACAGAAATGATTGCATCACAGTAGATCTTTTACAGAGCTAAGTACTGTATATCTAAAGTAGATTCCTACAGCATCTTGAGTAGGCTACCGCTGCTCTAGTTAGTTAGCTACATGTGCTACATGTGCTACCTGTGCTACCTGTGCTGCCTGTGCTAATGTGCTACCTGTAGAATAAGACTGCCCCAGTGACTCCTGTCACCCCTACCAGTCCAAGTAGACCAACTACAGCTCCAATCAATGGTCCAGGCAGGGCTGTAGAAGAAACCAATGTTATCATTACGCGGTTAGAAAGACTAAAAAAGAACATGTCAATAATATACTTCTTTAACGTTTGAACAAAGCCGTGGACATCAAAGAGAAGACAGAATTATAGAGACTGGAAGACAAAGACAGAAGGCGGACAGGAATTTTAAAAGACAGAACAACTAGACCAAAGACATTTCCATATTTAGATGTGTTGAAAATAATATCTGGTCGCAGTATGCTTGTTGTGACGTATAATGGAAATATCGCCTACAGTAATCTGACAGCTTTTGTAATCCCGTTAGAGTCCTATGATTTGCTAGAAAAACCACGCATTTTTCTGCCTGTCATACTTATATAAGCTTACTCTTCACCCACGCCTCTTTTCTTTGAACATAATCAAACGAGGTTGTTTACAAACTTTCGCGACCAGTCAGTCATAACAGGGAGCGAATCCAGGTTTGTTTACTCAAGTTTCTCACGCGAGCTGATCTGTCAATCATCGGATACCTGACAGACCGCACGTGAATAACACCGGACCTTTTGAAGTAGACACACGGGCAAAATGCTTTCCCCGAGTACTTCGATGTTCGTACACAGAGAGAAACCTGAGTTCCTTTCATCTTCAGAAGCGGGCAAAATCTACGAGAACCCGTTACACGGTCTTTGATGGCGGTCCAACGCCTGAGACAGAGCGACCGTAAAACTTTTATCTGGGGAACTCAGGTTTCTGATTCTCTGCTGTGCACAATAGTGTGAAAATTAGTATCATCTATAGATCAGAGAACCATGATGATATATAAACTGTGCTTTCTTAAACCTGCTATCAGTTGTCACTCAGAATTTTTCGGATAGTCTAAACACGTAGTCTAGAACCATTGTGGAAGATGTGTTAATAGCACACGTGGGGATTGTCATTCTGATTTTCTGGTAATAGAAAATTAGTGCTTACGTGTTAAAGTGTTAAAGCTTTTACCATTATAATTCACTTAGAGTTCTGGCTGTTAAAACCAGTGAAATAAAATACCGCGTAGCGATTTTATACCAGATGTTTCAGTTATAATGTTAATTTTACCACCCGCTTTCTCACACAAGAAGAGACGGTTAGCTGACTGGGTATATGCTAGGCGCGACTGATAGTGGCAGAATAGAATTCACGTTAAATTTCATTTTGTGTATTTATAGTAAGTGACTATTATTTAATACCATAAGATGACCAACAGACGCCGACAATTTAATAGCTATTATCGACAGGCGATATTTATGTAAGTGCGCGTATGGACAATTAGATAATAACTGACATTGTACGCTGATCGTTAACGCGCGCGTAAGGGGCGGGGAGGGTTGCATACCTTCATCCGACCTGAAATCGCCGCTCTAGCCGTGTGCCTTTTAAATTTAATCAGGACTGACTGAGTGGATAAGAGATCGTCTTGTCCCCGTCCGTGTGCATATATGTAGCTATATAGAATAGTAGCATTTTTCCATAATGTTTTTTTATTCTTCGCAGACCTGATCAAGGGCGTCCAGCGGTTTTTTTCTTCATTTACTGAATGGTTAATGTTGTCTTTTTCTTGGCTTGTGCGTCCCCAAGTTCATTTGTGAACAGGAGTGGCCAAAGATAAACGAGAAACATTTTAACTTGTAAATTTAACTGGACTTATAAAACCCAGCATTACATTTTTTTCAATTGTATCAGCCCACTGGGGTTGTGCAGAAAAAAAACATTATCTGATGACTGTCAGTCGTAATCATGTGTATCATCCAGAATTTACGCTGTTTCAGAATCGGCACTCACCATAGAGCCAGCTGATAGGATTACCATCATTTATCGATTGTAACAGTTTTAGCAACCAGATGTTTCCCAATACTGGAAGTATTTTCCTCTGTTTACTGTGAAACCAAGATCTCGGTTTTTACACTAACTATTCAAAGTGACATTTGTCCATCCAGGAATAAACCACCAAATTCGGCGTCCACCTTATAAATCTTATTTGATAGATGATGGACTGGGGCCAATTGGGAAGATAAAAAAGAAACTGGCAATTTTATATTCAGGATAATTGTATTTCCAAGGGATATCACCCAGAGTAGGTAAGCGTGATTGAGTGGGCACGTATGACAGAGAGAGTGAATATTTTTCTTTGTTACAGGAATTGTAATAACCTGGATTTTTTGCTTAAAATTGTTTACTTTACTGAGTAGCATTTACATGTAGTAGTTTTTCTTTACTGTCTATTCTGTAACATAGTGCTAATCTTTGACGTTTGGGTTATTAACTCTTTGGGTTCTTTTCTCAAGAGAGGGAGGGTACATTTATTCTGTTTTTTCATATATGTGTAAATCTGATTTTATTTGATCTTTCTTTAGATGTTTTGATGTTGTCAAGTTTAAATGATAATAAACAACAAAAGAAACTAAACTTTGTGTGTTGGTCAGACCCATTTCCAATTAACCATAGTTTTTCACGTTCGTGTGTCTTGTTGTCACATAGTTGTGTGTGTGTGTGTGTGTGTGTGTGTGTGTAGTTAAACTTATATTTCATGTATGAGGAGGGAAAGATTGTCTTGTACTAAATTATAGTCGTATAGATAGGCTGGACTAGAGAAACGTACTCATTCCAGAGACAAATCTTCTCTTTAAACTGTTCACTCGTGAAATCTATTTCTCACACCTTCTTCTCACGTACTTATCACCATCCACTCTACTCAGAAGGGACCTAAAATAACTCTCAAACCTATCGGTACGACACTTGTGTAAATTTAAAATATACGTCAATGTCAGTAACTATCGACAGCACGTGACAACATGCATGACCCTTGTGGAGGCAAAGGAAATTTGTCCATTTACAACTGAAATAATTCATTACACAAACAACAATGCACAGTAGCTCAGTGGAGAAACTCGTAAATTTAAGAAGTAAAACTGTCCGACCAGGTACACTTAATTTAAATTTTTAAATTTTTTTGTCATCGAAATTATAATTTTGGGAGAAAATACTCAGAAAAAACAAGTTCTAATTGTCTACACCTTGCAACACATGTAAACCACAATAACTAACCGGATAAAGTTAAAGAACAATACATATCAAAATTCTAACGTTACACAATTTATTATTGAACAATATCTGGAACAATATTGCCAATATAGCTTATGCTAGAATATTGACTTTTAAAATATAATTGTAAAAATTCTACACCATCCACAAGTTAAACAATGAGCACGTCACACACTCTTCTATACACCACATTGTTGTCATGAATCATTTAAAATCGAATGCACCGTGCACTCTGGTTGACTACCCGCTGCGGAAGCTAGTCATGACCATTACCCTTCAGCTCAAGGAGCATAGTCTTTCAACAGACGTCCGCCTGCCACGTGCCATCAGCTCAAGGAGCATAGTCTGTCAACAGACGTATACCTGCCACGTGCCATCAGCTCAAGGTCATTCCAGGTCTTCCTCACCCATTTCCTTTCTGTCACCAGTTCTCCCCTCCACGTGGTCTGTGGTTTGACCGACCTTCACTTTCCGAGTGGATTCCAGAACACGAACTATCAGGTAATGTTATCAACATGTTTCCTCAAAGTGTGTCTGCCCCATCGCTAGTGTGCTCTTCTCATCTCTGGCTCCACTGCAACATGTCTGGTTCTTGTCATCATTCTTCTTCTTCTTCTTCCGTCCTTAGCCACCGACCGTCAAAGCAGTCAGTGGCCATCACGCCTAGTGGCGTCTTAGGGCAACAGCAGATAGGTTTTCTTTGCCATTGTTTCCCATCACGCCTATTGGCGTCTTTAGGGCAACGGCAAATCAATCCATCTGCTGTTGTTTCCGTAATCAAAGTGACTGGCAAACGGGTGATCAGCCCGTTGGTATCTTGTCATCATTACCGTAGCTAATGGTAGTGACCTAATTATGACTATGATGACCTTGTTCTTGGACACAAAGATAATTAAATGAACTAATGATAATAAACTTGATAATATCAAGATTAATGATGATGGTGAATATGGTAATCTCAGTGAAGAAATAGTTAAGACAATGCTTGTGGTAATGGTAGTTATGAAAACGATGTATACAAAATTCATTAAAGCCGCTACACACATTTCTCTACAATATCATCAAACTTGCCCCTGTAGTTCCCGGGGTCTCTGGGGAGACAAAGAAAGAATATGACTACTCCACCCTGAGGTACCTGGTTGTAGCCGACTAATACGAGATTATGAATGAGACTGACAACCTCCTCATAGAAAATAAATTGCTATAGAAACCCCCACTTTCATGTTTCACTGCAGGATTCATTTAAGGTGACCAACCGCAGTAGTGGCTACATGATCCATAAAAAGGTATAGGGAAACCAAGAAGATTACCATCTGGAGCTGATGGCACGACCTTTACGACTGTCGTGGTTGAGTTAAAGTGGTAGAGTAATTGTCGAGTTGGACAATAGTAATGAAATCGACAAGGGATAGTGGACTGGCAGAGTTATAGATTACACACACAGAAAGGTGTAACTAGGAGATGGACTTGAGACAACCTGGAAGAAGATTTACCAAAATGATCTCTCTCTCCAAGCCTCAACTCACTTTTCACTGTCTAAGCATCTCCTGCTCTCACTCTTTTCTCTTATCATACATAGAGATTCTAGTAAAGAGCTAAAAATGTAAATATGGATGAAAGGGTCGGGAACAGCGCATTAATAAATGTGTAAACTTTATTAAAGAAGAAAAGCATGGAGTTAATGCATATCATCATACACAGCATAAATTACATCAATAATCAAATAATCATCAATAGTCATCAATAATCATCAATAACCACCAATAATGCAAATACACACCCACAAACACACACACCACCAACACTCATAAAAACCCTGTAGAACACGGAGAAAATAACTAAGCTGTCCGACAGAGGGTCCGCTTTCGGGGACCAAAGGCGCTAGCTCCAGAGAGTGTCTTACCGATAAATATCCTTCATGATGACTGAAGTGAAATACCGAACTTTCCTTGTCGGGGCTAAACGTTGGTGACCCCTAATTGCGCGAGGGAACACTGGAAGACGTTGTTTATCTCCTGCTGACCAAATACGAACTGAGCGACAGCCTGTCTGTTGTTTTTCGTGGGACCAAATGTGCTAGCTCCAGAAAGTGCATTACTCGTAGATCCTTCGTGAGGGACTAGCCTACAAAACTTTCTTTGTTGGTGCTAAACGTTAGTGACCGCTACTCGCGAGGGGGGCTGGAACTCTGTCCATAGATGGCTGCTCATACGTGCGAGGTGTTAAGTATCCAGAAAAATACACCAGAAGAAGTCACTTGAGGACAAAGAGTCCCAGACGCGCTTATCCGGCGCTAGGCTCTGCTTGGCTGTAAATCCTGTTTAAACTGGTTTGGCTGTGGTTTGCTGAGTGCCCCGTTTAGGCACAAAAAGGCGGGTGATATGGAATTCTGCTATAGGCATGCTGGGCGGTTTTGATATTCTGGAAGCCGCAATGCTCTGGCTGGTAATCCAATAGGCGAGTAGAGAACTACTACTACATTTGATGATTCCAGATTTAGCGTTGGCTCCGTTGCACTGCGTGAGCTTAACTTGGCGTTGACAAAAAAGGGGTTTTGATTCAGGAACGGGGTTGACGATTCGTTGCTAGCGGTATACAGAAACCCTCTAGATCGAAGAGTATATGACTTTCTTCGCCTGACTGAAGTCTGCTCTAACGATTCGGTCTTCCCTGAAACTGAACCCAAAAAGAGACACCCTTTTACTTCAAGCAAATAATAAATCACACTAACTTTATACAGAAAGTTTCGCTCCACTATGGGATTAAATTTATTGTAGTTATTGCTATGATAGTTTAGGGCTGTCTTTAACCATGTCTCCTGTTCCTTAAAAATATCAATTATCAACACGCGCCTGCATAGGCTTAATATCTTTTGCACCCCCAGGTACCTGTCAGTAAATGTTCTGACATCAAAAATCTACCCCTCTTCTCCCAATCTCAACATACAGGAAACCTAACCTGTAGTTACAGTTAAATGAATATGCTTATTCATCTTACAACATTAAATGGATTTACATAAACATATTACAGCATTTGACATTACACAAATAAATCGTATGTCCCCTTTGGAAAATATATTAGCATTCCACAAAATGAGTACAAAGAAAATGCAATGTTCTTGCTATAATAATACAGTTGTGGCTAGATCATAAGATATAATTATATCAATGCCTGGGGACTGCTTTCAGTGAAAGTTATAGACTAGTGCCTAGCCACACAAGTAAGCATAAAATGATCCTCCCTTGCCACTAGAAATATCTATCAAAAAGGAATAAGTGACTATCTCCTATAATCCAGAGTTATTACCTGCATCTCACTATTCAGTTTCTAAGTGCACCATCCACACCTGACATTATCTTACAGAAATGACAGTTAATTTTGCTGACTCTTAACCCAATGGTAAGCATTCGTGGACTGATTCTACGCCTAATATCTGTTATTGTAAGTTTAACATTTAACCCATGATAAACCGTAACAGTTTAAGCACCCTTACTAGGCCGTAGACAGCGCTACCTTATCACTGAATAAAATTACTAGGAGAAATCCTCAGAAATAAATTAAGTCACTTTCCTAACAGATATATAAAAGCTAACATGAATCTAATATATTATAATTATAAGATATGTCAACTCACCCCGAAAATGACTAGAACATAGGCAAACACATTCTAGTACTGTGTTAAAGTTTGCCTTATCTCAAGATGGTCATCTACGGGCCAGGAATATTTACGAATGTCTTTTTCTATTAAACCCAGTCTACTCTTATAGATCACAAAGGACGCTCCCCCCGGACACCTGGCCTGCATATTTCTACAGAAGTTCGGCGAAAGACGTAATCTAGAGTAAGACAACAGAAATCGTGCGAAAGTTCCCCAGGTAGAGAAATGCATAACATTATGCTCTATCTTGTCTAAGGGCAAAAACCCAAAGACTGACCGCGGGTTTGTCTCCCCCTGTTTCCAGGATGCATAATATTATGATCCGAAGCAGCGTTCTGGAAGCCAAACACAGGGACCCTTTCGCTCGTGATCAAAGGCTTTAAACGTAAGAGATATTCCCCTGGTCAGACCAGGTGCGGCTTAGATAATATTATCGTTCGCTGACCGCTACAATATATATATATATATATATATATATATCCTTAACTAACATAATTACCGATGTATGTTACGTCGGTCGGTCTCACTCAAAATAGTAACTCGCGCCAGAACAAAAGTGCTCAACGCACGGTGTGCAACTTGCGCGGCGTGGGTGTTATATAAAACAAATACTTTGGCTTTATTTATTTTTTTTCTTTCACGAAATTAGTAGCGCTCGACAAAGAAAAAGTGCGTAAAAATTGGTGTGCATGAGCCCTCACCCGATGTACAAATCATGAAAACTTGAAAGTTTTTGTTAAAACCACTTATTACACTTGTCAACAAATTTTCAAAAGTTTTTTGTACCAGAAATTAAATATACCATTTCTTATTGATTTTGACATGCTGATTTCATATATCATAATCAAATTCACCAATTGGCTCTGGTTTTGTTTTAAATGATGAATTTACATTACAGTAATACAAATAATGTATGCTTGTTTAATTCTCTGGGGTGAACAGCTAGTCTTTCTACTTTAGCATTATAAAAATTGTGGTTACATACTCAATTAATTGATATTTCAACTTAAAATGATAGAACAAATAAAAACATTATTTAAAGTTCACATATCATGTTTTTACAAAGGCACATTTGAACCATTCCGTCATTATTCAGTCGCTGTTCGAGCTCTCTTTGCTTGCTTCTTGTAGTCAATCGATGAGGTGTCTCTTGTCACAGTCCGACAGAAATCAGCAAGCATTGAAGGGCTCCAATTGCCTTGATACCTTGTCTCCATAGCAGCAATGTCCTGGTGAAATCGTTCACCATGCTCATCACTGACCGCTCCACAGTTTGACGTAAAGAAATCCAGATGAGAATCCAGAAAATGAATTTTCAAAGACATGTTGCAGCCAAGACTCTTATACTTCAGAAGGAGATTTTCTACAATTTCATTGTAATTATCAGATCTGTTGTTTCCAAGAAAATTGTCCACCACTGACTTAAATGCTGGCCATGCTGCTTTTTCCTTGCCATGCAACACGCAAAGAAACTCGTCATCATGAAGAAGTTTTCGAATTTGCAGACCAACAAATACTTCCTCTCTTATTTTAGCTTCACTCAGTCTTGGAAATTTTCTGATGAGGTATTTGAAAGCCTCTTCTGTTTTCTCCATTGCCTTGACAAAGTTTTTCATGAGACCCAGCCTAATGTGTAAGGGTGGCAACAAAATCTTGCTGGTGTCGACAAGTGCTTGGTTCTCAACGTTCTTACTGCCAGGCTGCAATAACTGCCTGATTGGCCAATGTCTTCTGATGTAATGGTCACTTCGTGCACGGCTATCCCACTCACAGAGAAAGCAACAGTACTTGGTGTATCCAAGCTGTAGTCCAAGCAAAAGAGCGACCACTTTTAAGTCACCGCAAAGTGACCAATGATGATGATCGTAGTTTATACACTTCAAAAGCTGCTTAATGTTTTCATAAGTTTCTTTCATGTGAAATGCGTGACCAACTGGAATTGACGGTAACACATTACCATTATTCAACAAAACAGCTTTAAGACTCGTCTTGGATGAATCAATGAAAAGCCTCCACTCTTCCGGTATGTAATTGATTTTGAGGGCTGCCATTAAACCAGAAATGTTGTGGCACGCAGAAAGGTCACCATCTTTGAAAAAGAATGTAATAAGCGGCTTCTGGCGGTTCCTATACACAGAAATTGTAACATCTTCTGCCAGGAGATTCCACTGTTGCAATCTGGAACCCAAAAGCTCCTCCTTGTTCTTCGGTAAATTCAGATCTCTTACAAGATCATTCTGTTCACCTTGGGTTATTAAGTGTGGTTTAGTGGATGTAGTTTGCTCAAAGTCTGGGTCGCTTGAGGTTGATGGTTCAGGACCACCAATGTCCTCTTCTTCATCGGTGGAAGCAGGTGAAAACGATTCTTGCACTTTGGGAACTGGTAGGTCATCGCCATGTGTTACCGGACGATTTGCAAAGAGGGGATGTTTGGATATTCCAGAGTCCATTTTTTCTTCTTTGATATGCCTTTCCCAATTGGAGGGACCATGCAAAAGTAACAGTTGTTGAGATGATCAGTGGGCTGTCTCCAAATCATTGGGACTGCAAAAGGCATAGCTTGCCTTTTGCCAGTCAACCACAGTTTAAGATGTGCTGCACATGTATTGCAGCATATGTGTGGCGCCCAGCTCTTATCTTGATCTCCTATTCTGCAGCCAAAATACAAACAGTACGCATTCTTAATCACTTTAGTTATATTTCGTTTTTGTGATAGAAATGTCACCTCACCACATATATAACAGAAATTATTAGCATTGTTCACACATGTCCTAGGCATTTCTAACTACGATACTTTTGATAAGGACAAATGCACTAACTAATGGCAAAATTTTATCAGAGATAAGATATTTATACACAAAGGTGATGTAATCATAGGTAGGATTGCATCATCAACTTCTAGTTACATTTTTATTGCTCATTAGAAAAAATTATGCAATCGCCCACAACAGTTGCGTCATATATAAATTGACCGTAATTAAATAAACTAGTAGCATATATCTTGAAAACTAGAGCCAATCAACATTTTTAAATGTCATTTTCGTTTTCAGCACACCAAAATTAGTTAAGATCAGCTATTTTCATTTCTGGTACATTTTGGTTGTTGACTGATAATTATCAGGGAACACTCTTTGAAAACAATCCACGCACTTTCACACGAAATGTTGCCATCAAAGAACTTTTAAATTGAATCTAAAATAACTTAATACTCGCAGTGTGTACGTTGATCACAGCTGACGAATGCAACCGTGTTGAACAATTGTATTGTTTCCATTATATATACTCTCCCGAAAATAGTTACGATCAACAAAGAAAAGCGTTCAAATGACGGTGTTCATGAACAGTTTGATTACACTGTATAATGGAAAGAAACCAAAAACACTCTAAGAATGTACTTCTATCTGCTCATCCGGGAACGGAAACAGCACACTATAATTAATGATTTTAAACTACATTCGTAATAATAAACTGATACTGTAAGTAACAGCTATATTGAACGTTATACAATAGATATGTATGAATAATATTAGTAACAGTACGAACAGTAAACTTAGTACTACGTTGTAATAATAAATATAAGTAATATTAGTAGCAGACATAGAACAATTATTATTGTTGTTACTACTTGTAGTGTTTGTGATGGTATTGTTGTATAAGTGCAGTAGTTGCTATGGTAATATTAGTTTTTGTAGTTGTAGCGATGAATAATTATGAATAAATTTCGTACAAAATCCATGTAAAATGAAATAAAGCTTTAACTGGAAAAGCATAGCTTCGGAAAAATTCAACGCTTAAGCCACTACTGCAGATATTCCCGAACACATACTTGGAGAATGATTCCGCACAAGGAATGAAGTCCGACAGTGTGACGGAATTGTCTTTTCTGTTCTGCAGTAGTCGCCCAAACTTAGAATATAAGGATGAGGGTATTCAAAGGTATCAACCTTTGCTCAAGATTACTCTTGGTAGAGATAAACATAGAAGAATGGTGCGTCTATTTAAGGGAACCTTATTTCAGAGGTACTTTGGACTGTTTCTTCTCTACGGAGTCAAATACTGTGACATTAGCACGTCCCTCGCAGTAAGGCTGGGAGTAACTACTAAGGTTGCAAGCATCTCCAAGACCAGTCTGATATAGGCGTCTAGCGTCGACTGCTGGCAACTTGTACCACAAACTCGGTAAATTGTTGGTTAAGATTTGTATCCACTGGGTTGGTGAACAGACACCGGCCGTAATTTGTCGGGCAGCTGTTTAAGATGCCGTAGACCTTCAAGTGAGTTAGCTGTCTGACTGGGTGCATTTGAAGTCGGATCCTATAACTTGGGGCAGAAAGTGATGCCTCTGGAGTTACTCCTTTCTTTTTAAAATTCACGTCCAGCCCTACGGCCTGTCCTATACTGGGATCCTATTATTCCGTGTTCTTGCCTGTCTATGGTTTTCTCCTTGACAAAACTGGAAGACAGTGCGTAAGTCTAAAAATGCTGTAGATTATAAGCTAAATGTTCGCTTCCTCGCACATTTTTCTTCGTTGAGAGAAAAATCAAATCAGAAGAAGTTCAGTTTAGCAATCCAATACCAAACAAACTGACAGTAAGCGTCTGATTTTGATAGGGGTTTCCCCCACCCTCATGTAGAACCTTATTATATGACAGCACAACATATTCCCTTACATGTTATTGTCAAACTCCTCTGTATACTTCTTGACCATATCAGATTTTGCTACTAGCAAATTCACTACATGACCGATCTATAACTGATAATCTCTTCCAAGATGTTATTTTCTCATAGTTATTTATTACAACAAATTCATCTGTCGGATATGTTATATCATTTCTCGTATTCCACTCGTCTTCATCCGGTCATGTCTGCAAGTTAACACATTATCTTCAAATACCATCTGTTATCCATATTGGAAAACCCGAGTAACATGGTTTTGTGGAAATTTTTTCCAGCCATGTTCACGAATCAAACGTTGGTTATCTACATTCTCCGACCCACAACTAGATTTGTCGCCACTCCTCGACCTGAGCAAAGGAAATATGTATCACTAATCCGTCTAATGTTGGCGATTAATCAAGTGGTCAGGTAACCCGGAATGGTTGATAAGATAGGACAAGGTAACCTCGACCGATGAAAGTGTAAACAACAATACTGGAAGAATGAGCATGTGGAAGGAATGGTTGAGTAACACTGCCGGAGAGGATTGTACACAAGAACAGAGGACGAACAATGTCATCACAGACAGGGACGTCTCTCTCCTCTTCGTTTTTCAATTTATTTCCGGAATGTGTCTGACGCTCTTAAAACCACGTAAGTACCATTAGTTTTGGAGGTAAACCACTTGGGTAAGTATCTTGGTTACTGTCACAATTTGGAGGATCAACAAACAGTAACCCACAGATAATATCCTACTTGGCATCATATGGAAACTGTGGCCCAGTTTAAATACCGAGGCACAGTTACACGTGACGACGGATCCAGAACAAAAATGCTAACAAGAAAAGCTGAAACAGCGGCACTATCTAGTAAACTTAAATCAACATGGAAATAAGAAATTGCATCTCTACGAACCAATCTTAGATTTCTGCGCTTTGTAGTAATTTTTATGTTCACAAATGCCTGCGTAACTTGAGCTTTAACAGAGACTTAGAGAGAAGAATACAGGCAGTAAAAATTATGTAACACAAACATCCTTGGAATATTATACATGTATCGTAAAATGAATGAATAGGCAAGAAACACAGAAGTGCTATACGACCGTATGAAGAGATTCTGCCAACAATAAACACAGAAGTGCTATACGACCGTATGAAGAGTTTCTGACAACAATAAACACAGAAGTGCTATACGACCGTATGAAGAGTTTCTGACAACAATAAAGACGGAAGTTAAGATATTATTGTCATCATCGAGAGTAACGAAATACCTCTTTATGTGTCACATTCCCTTTATATACAAATCGTTCTCTAGATTAATACAAGTATGGCATTTTGCCAGATTTCTGTTAGTACAACAGTAAAAACTATTTTCAGCCATTGGACTCGTCACAGGCTTGAATAGCTTCTTGTGGTATTCCGTCCATTCCTGGTGATTTCTTTCGAAGACTGTTCTTCATAGCTTCTTTTATTTTACGAATCGTTATATCAGGTCATTCCTCATACTTTGAGGTACATTTAGAGTGTCTGTGATTGCCTGCTGGGTTGAGAAGTTCTTGAAAGTAAATGTTTCCATCAAGTCTTTCTTCTCTTTTCGTTGAATATTCGCGTTTCATTTCTATCATTAATGATTGTAGTAAGATTGAAGTTTTCATCTCTCACCCTCACTGCTTTGATATTTTTGTAAAAAAAAATACTTTTGTAAATATCTCTTGTACGTTCTTTGCAGATGGTTATTAGCGTTTACTGTATTCGCGCCATGACTCTTATAAATGTAACAGTTTCAAAATTTGAATTTGGTGTAATGTTGAGTGGTCTCTCTTAAACATTCTTGCTTTAGTCTAAAGCAGGGTTTCCTCAACCGGGCGTCCACGAAACGCTAAGGTTCCGCGAGAGGTCGCTAGGGGTTACACGAGAGATCGTGATTGAAAAGAATAGTGTTTTTCAACGTCTTGTATAAAACTGCCTTAGGCTTTATATTTTTATTTATGTTGCTTTGGCTAATGGTTTTTAGAAGCTTTACTATCATCATCATCTCAACCCGTAACCCGTCATGGGTCTTAAGGATGCCATGGTGGAAGTTTTCTATCCTCAGCAATGCGTACAAGTGTGGAAAAACCGTTACCTGTCCATTCTTTGATTTTATCAGCCCAGGATTTTCTTTGCCTTCCTCTTCTCCGTTTACCTTCTACTGTTCCCTGGAGGATCGTTTTCGACAGGGAGTCATGACTAGTTACATGCCCAAACCAGGCTAGCTTTCGACGTTTCACTGCTGACAAAAGTGATTCTTGGTGGCCTGCATACGTGTTTATTTTCTCTCTAACATAGACATTCGTTTTGTGCTCTTTATTGCAAATGCGCAAAATTCTTCTATAACATTTATACTCGAAAGCCTGAATCCTTCGCTCTGTATCTGCAGTGAGTGTTCAGCCCTCACACCCATACAAGAGAATAGATAATACAAGTGATTTGTATAATTTGACCTTCACAGGAAAACTGATGTTACTTTTCCAGATCACATTCAGCCTTGTCATGGCAGCTAAGGCCATCTCAAGTCTTGTCTTGATTTCTTTACTTGATCTTCCATCACTACATATAGTGGACCCCAGATATTTAAAGGTGTTAACTTCTTCTAACGTTTGCCAATTTAACGTAATGTTGGTCGGAACATGTATATATGGGTATTCACCAATATCTTGCTTTTTTCTATATTAATTTCCATCCCATACGTTCTTGTTACTTTCTTCAGTCTAGAGATAAAATCTTGAAGTTCTGATTCTGTTCCAGCTATAAGATCTAAATCTTCAGTAAAACGTAGATTGCAAAGAGGTCGACCTGCAATGGATATGGTTGTTTTATAGTCGTAGAGCGTCTCCGTTGTTGTTCTTGTTGTTTTGAAGAGGTGATGGGTGGAGAGCGGGCACTTAACAGCTGACCGTTATTGCCTCTTCTCGTTCCATCCTTGGTCTACCCTGTTCAACCTGAAAATTGGTTATAATTGGGGTATTTAGTGTCATTTTATTTACTAATTTTGTATTAAGTTTAAATAACTATAGTCTTTTGCAGTTGCTGGTTTTAATTTATATTAGTATTTGTCATTTTATTTTCAGTTTTGTATTGTATATAGATAATTATTGTCCTTTGCACTTGGTTTTAATTTGTGTTATTGTTTTATTTTTTATTTTTTAAATCTCGTTGCCTTTCCTTGTCCTATGAGTAGTTAATGGGTTTGCTAATTTTTCTGGTTTTATTTTTTTTAATGATTTGTTAGTTTTTGTTGCTTAAATTATATTTGGTTGAATGTCTTTTCTTAGCGTCTCCTGCATAATACGTTCTAGATATACGAGGTAGCTTCAAAACGTTCCCGGAATAGTCATGTTTGAATGAGTGATTATGTCATGGAGATTATAGTTTTATAAGTTGGTAGTGACCTTGAGGAAACGACATGGCTGATGTAACCTTCACATGTACTCTCGGACAGAAGTTACAGAAGTTTGTTTGTGTGCTGTGCACGTAGCATCGTCGGAGTTGAAAATTTCCTTGATTGAACAACGTACAAATGTCAAATTTTGTGTTTTTGCTTGAGAAGTCACCCTGGAGGCCGAACGGTTAACAGGGAAATGTACGTTGATATCCTCCGTCGTCTAAGAGATGCAATGAGAAGGAAACGCCTAGAAAAATGGAGAACAAACAGTTGGGTTCTGCTGCATGACAATGCATCAGCACATCGATCCCTACTGGTGAAGCAGTACCTCGCAACGCACAATGTGATTGCCCTGGAACATCCACCATATTCTCACGACCTGGCAGCGCCTGATTTTTTCTTGTTCCCTCGCCTAAAATCGGCACTGAAAGGGCAGAGATTCAAGGATGCTGAGGACGTTATCACTAATGCGACAAAGCAGCTGAGAGAGGTGTCAAAGAATGGGTTCCAGGAATGTTTCCAACAGCTGTATGGACGTTGGCAAAAGTGTGTAGTAGCCGAAGGGAACTATTTAGAAGGAAATGTAGTGTAAAAAATTGTATTGTTACTTATCTATACAATACACAAATTCCGGGAACTTTTTGAGGCTACCTCGTATATTAAAAAGCACTGGGGACAGGATACATCCCTGCCAAACTCCTACAGTTGTTTTGAAAATTTCTCCAATGTCATTGCTTGCAAAAATAGCACTGCTTGCGTCCTTGTATAGTACTTCAATGATATCTATGATGTTGGTATCAAAATTTAATTTTCTCATTATTTGCCTAAGCCTTCATGCCAGACTCGATCGACGGCTTTTGTGAAATCGATGAAGTTATGGTATAAATCGCGTTGATGCTGGAGATGTTTTTCGATCAGTAATTTAATATTTTTGTTCTGATGTACTTTTTTTTAGTCTAAAGCCAGCCTGTTCATCGGACAAGATTTCTTCTGATTTCTGTTTTATTCTGTTCAAAAGTATCCTCAACATCACTTTACTTGGATGACTAATAAGGCTAATGGTTCTGTAATTCTTGCACATTTTTAGATTTCCTTTCTTTGGAAGCGGTATTACTAATGACTGCGCCCACTCTTTTGACCATTTTTTAGTACTCCATATCTTCTGGCAAATTGTTGTCATGATTTTTACTATATCTGGTCCTCCATATTTCAAGAGCTCTGCTGGGATATTATCCACACCCGGTGACTTCCCTCCTTTCAGCGAACATTTAGCCTCTTCCACTTCTTCCCGTAATAATGCTGCATTTCCGAGTTCCCTATTTTCACACTTAATGTTATTTAATATGCTATAGTCAGGGTCGAGTTTGCAGTTATATAATTCTTTACAATATTCTTTCAAGCTTCTCATTACAGCTGTTTTTTCATTGAGCAGAGCCTCAATGCTATCTTCTAAGACAGTTACCCTGGGATGTTGGAGTTTTGATAGTCTTCTTAATGTGTCGAAAGCTGCCTTGCTATTACCTTTTATTAGCCCCGTATTAATGGACTCACGTTGATCAACTAGCCATATTTCTTTGGCCTGTTTAATTTTCTTTCAAATATTTTTATTCACCATGCTGTATTGCCATGCTGCTTCAGGAACCTCTTTCTTAACCTTTTTCATTTCCCGCCGTGTATCACATAACTTCAGAATGTCTTCTGTAACCCACGGCTTTACTATACAACGTTGTAAAAACATGTTTAATGTGTAAACAGTATTGATTAAAATCAATTTACAATCTTTCTTTAAATTAAATCTACCGAGCTTACATTAGAAACATTAAATCTCATTTAGGTTTAAGCCAGTTATTTGAAGAAAAAAAATGTGAATGTTTGCCTTATGAATTTTTAAAATTGATGAAAGGGAAAGAAAGAGATTCATTTCAAGAAAGGTAAGCTAAGCTCAATTATCAGTTTTTTGTTGTTGTTTTTTTTTTTATAGTTTTTTTTAAGAAAGGTCGCATAAAAAGTCATTTTTAGTTTTAAATAGGGAAGAAAACTCCTTTCGCACATACCATATTTCATTAGCTCCTTGTAAAGTAAAATTTGTGATAAGTATGGCTACTTTGATCAGGTTTAAAAAATAAAGTAGGAATTAAAATAGGAGAAACTGAATTTCTTTTTTACTTAAACTTGCATTAGAGTTGATATCCTTTGGTGGGAGGGGGAACCACACACAAATAGTAGGCTAATACGTTGGCCAAAATAAACAGATCCACACAAACAAAATCATTCTCTATTCAAAAGAGCATTGACAATTATTACTGGATTATTATTTTTACAACCGACTGATCACGTTGACAAAAATTTTGTGCACGGATTTCCTGAGACCTGAAAATTATTCAGGATAAAAAGGTAGAGAAAGGCTGGTCTAAAGACTTGTATAGCGTCTAAAATTAACATAAACAATAATAATAATAAAAGCACAAGAAACTCTTACTGTCAGGCGACCAGTTTCCAGGTCGAATGAGCCAAAAGTGACGTCACTTTGACGAGAACCATCCTCGTTCAATCGCACGGGCTCACGTACGCCTGTTGATGGGATTCATCTATTATGATATTATTCCCGTCAATGGATGTGATGACTTTGACATAACATTGTGATTTAATCACGAGTATGGCAGTGAGTAAAATAATGATCTAAATTTGACAGAATAATGGACAACGATGATTGTTAAATCATCACCTCTCTCTCAACAATATCATACTTTATCATTTTATAACAAATATTATTCCCTTCCTCGTCTTATTTTCCTCCTTTCCCTGAGGAAAACATATTTTCAGTCATCTATTTCCAAACCTCCCTAGCTTGGGTAGTCCGCAGTGGTCTTTTCTATATCTTCTTATTTTTTTATTTGTATTTCCTTATGTCGCATTTCGTTCTCCAATTCGTTTAGCAGTTTACTTCTCTCTTTTTGTCTACACGTATTCCAGAATAAAAGCTAAACTGTGGTTTCGACATGTGCTGTAATGTCTTTTGTTTTGCAAGGGAAATTTTGAATACTTGTGTTTTCGCTAAAAATAAATACTTCAAGAACATGCATGTATCAGTGAAGAAATTAGTGCAGTTAATGAAAAATCCCTGAGTAAATTAGGCACAGATACACAGAATGTAAAGTAGCCGTGTCACTTTACTTCACGAACAATAGAAGGAAAAAAAAGGAATAGAGAAAAATACACATTTTTTGAGACTACACCAATAACACGGGTAAATTGATAACACAGTTAAGAGAATAGTAGATACAAATCATGAAGAATACCGTACATTTCTTAATCTTAGACTTAGTGAGAAAGAAAGAAATTACTGAGGGACAAATAAAGATGAACACGAAGGAAAAGAAGAAAAAGAGAAGAGTATATAAATAAAGTTCACAACGATTAAATAACTTGACTAACCAGAAAAGGTTCTATTCCACAGTCCACGAGTAATAACACTTCCATTTAGTGCATCTCCTCCCGCGGCTAGAGTCTCATTAAGCACTGTAGCATATATAGTTACAGCGTCATAGTAACCATACAGGTACGGACTGGGCTACAAATATTTAGATAGTATTACTTTGTAGGTAGTTTTTATTTTCTCTTAATCGAGAAAAACATCACGTTTAGCCACTAATGGGTCACAGTTAAGACATATACCTATAGTGTCCTCCTTTGTACTTTATTATGTCACTATATTATGAAAGAAGAAGATGATGAAGAGGAAGAGGAAGAAGAAGGAGGAGGAGGAGAAGAAGAAGAAGTAGACAAAGAAGAAGAAGACGAAGCTATGTGATGAGAAAGTTTGCAACTATAATTTTTAACATTTTACCAAAATTATAATCTTCAATTCAAATTTACGTCAGTCCTATTGTATAGCTCTGAAACATGGACAATAACAACATCAGTAACCAAAAACAACTAGACTTTCATAAATGGACGCTTGCGTAGATTAGAAGTATTGAGGTGGTACAACAAGGTCACTAATGTGGAACTGATGATAAGAACCAGACAAGTGATAGTGAAACACAAGGTGAGAAGAAGAAACTGGCGAAGGATATGACACATGCTAAGGAAACCTGCCGACGGCGTTACAAGGTCCTCTTTATTCTGGAATCCCCAGGGTAGAAAGGTAGAAGGAGGTCAAACACATGGAGAAGAGAACTGGAGACAGGCATGAAGGGGTTGGAAAGACCTTGAGCTGATGAATGGGGACAGGAATACTTGGCGTAAGTTTGGTCACAGGACTATGCTCATTGGGGAGCTGATGAGTCATCACGATGATGGTTGTCAACGAGTTTTGCATCTTTTAGCCAGGCACGCCGCGATAATCTATATACAAGGCCCGTCGGTTATATTAAAGTGCATGTTCAAATTTAAAAGACCTTGCGGTTTGGTTATAAACTCGGTACAAAGGTCATTTCACTCATGAATCTTTTTTTTTTTTTTTTTAAATTACAGCGGGTGTTGGTTAATCTAACGTAAAATAAATCTAGATTATTCTGAGCACCACTTTACGATTTAATCAATTTTAAACGACATAGACTTGGATGTTCCATACTCTGATATTTGTAACCATTGACAGACATGTTCGCGTTATGATACTCTATTAATTATCTTATCTTTGACAGTTACAGCTCATTAGTTCCGTTCTGGCGTCAGACATTACAAAGGCGTCTCAGGTATAAAGAGAAAATAAGCTGCTATTACTATTCAAATGTGACGTCTTCTCCGTAATCAAGGCATGATTGTCTGCGAGTCAGATGGAGACACTACATAACTAACGCATTTTTGGGGGGAATAATGACTGACAGTACTTTTTACTGACCTGAACGAGAACGCTGAACTCTGTTTCAAAGTTGTGGTTATCACAACAACAAAATCCATAATGCCTCTAAAGGTCTGAACGCAAGTACATGATCTCTATTTTTGTTTTTCTCAACCTTCACTCAACAATAATAAACGGTCTGCGGAAGTTTTGGATGTTGAGGAAACATCTCCGTAGCTTTGAAAACGTGTTGATTTCTCTCATAATACGAGCAAGATTCTCTACTGTTTCTGCACTCTGTTCGTGGACTGATCTCCATTCATGCACTGACAACTTCGCCTGTTTCCAAGATACATAACGGGAGATATCGTCCAGCTTCACCATAAACGTTATTCACATGTGACGAACAGATAATATATTTGACCTTGAATATTGAAGCAATACCGCCCATGTCCACGTACGCTAACAATTTTAGTTCCAAAGGAAGCAAAGCAAAAGGCAATGAACTGTTGTAAGATCAAATAATCTCCATAAAGAATAGATGATGTCTGGTGTTCTTATCTGTCTCGAGATGTCGTCAAAATGGTGGATAATCTACAGCCGCTCCTTTTATACAGACCTTTTCCAAGTGGCAACAGTTAGTGGATTTGCCAGACATATTCTTTGTGGTTTTGTTGTTAGTGATTAACAAGGACTGCTGAGCTTGTCGCATTTTCACAGCTAATGCTTGTGTTACGTCCTTTTTCACTCTGGGTGTTTTAAGGGTGTAGGACTTAACAGTATTGTGTTTTGACACAAGTCTAACTGTTATTAAAAGGATACGCGTCAGCGCAATTAAGTATGGTTAATAATGTTTAAATTAGTTGTGCACGAAAGAGCACATATTTGGTGCGGTATTAAATTGAAGGGGTTGCTAATGATTTTTGATGACGTAGTGAGGAGAGATTCAAGATGTCAGCCAGACCTGTCAGAGGTTGGTCTGTATTGTTTCATAGCCCCAGTCTATGGGTATACGTTTATATTGTATTAATTACCTTCCAGGAGGAAGTGTAGGCAGCTTCTCTTCTACCGTAAGTGAATGCTGGATGCATTGTGGTATAATACCAGTATAGTTTAGTCAGGGCTTCGGCGATGTGATGTTCCGCTGCTAGTGAGGACTAAACTGATGATTTTGTTATTGATGTTTTTATTAAGATAGCCTGACAGTCTTGAATACGTGTCTTGGAAAGAAGAAGTTCATGTGCGTAAGAAATATATATCTATATAATACCCTTGCCGTCAAAACGGACTACGGCAGGTTGTAGGAGGCCAATCAAGCTGATTACCTAGGATTATAATATATACTGTATGTTTTCTATGATGCCTTCCTTTTGATCTACTATGGACGTCTCAAAATATAATGTTTATGAGGCCAACCAAAAATGGGACATTAAGTGATATTAACGCTCCATGTATTTCGTACCATTGGCCATAACGTTTATTGCCGCCTTGATAGGTCAGCCGTTATCTAGTATATCAATCAAGTACATGATCAATATATATCAGTGCTATGCACCATGATGTCCCAATGTGATTTGATACATGATTGATGATGCCTGCTGTTACCATGATTGAAGTTGTTGCGTGTACAAATAAATGTGTCGTCTACGTTGATCCACGAGTCCAGCGTATATTACTAACTGTTGGTCAAATTGATGACACATCTTGTCAGTGTTGTTGTCATCATCACCATTGATATATCAGCTCTCGAACCACATCAATATTCATTCGCGTTATTGAAGTTGTCGGCTACCTGTAAGCCCGACCAAAGCTGATAATCACTAAATCAGCACTAATCAGAACATTCGCTAACCGAACCTAAATATAACCATCACAACAGCTGGTGGTCTCCAGAAGGAAGAAGAGTGGCTACAGCTTGGTTGAAGAATTTGCATGTGTTCTGTAGCTGTTGAGTGGTGCTTTGGTTGAACGTTTGTGATTCATGGGGGGCTCGGCAATAGCTTTCATGTGTCTGTGGGGAGTCCTAGGCAAGTTAGCAGCGCGTGCTGAACTGTCTTCTTCTTCTTCGTACACTCTCAGACGTCCACTTGAATGTTTCCAAAGAAAGCAGTAGTCAGCTTGAGGCTATTTGTATCTCCGTAGAGCTTTTCCACGAATGGTACTGGTGTCGGCCATATGCGCTTTCTCTGTTCCACATATGTTCAGGATCTTTGAAGCAGATATTCAGCAGTCATTTTATCGGTGCCACGGTTACACTCATCGTTAGTTCATATCTTTATCTTGTTGAATAGATGGTATTCCAGTCTGTTGTGGCCCGTGCGGCGTCTGAAGATTACCACTTGTTCTTTTCTGTTGAGCTGTAGTATGCATCATTTTGAGTGTGACCTCGATACTCTGCATCCCATGAGTTTCTGTAACTGATTGTATTAAAACTCTTTGCCTCCTCGAAAGTTTTGATTGCATCAGGCTGAGGTAGCTTTCCACCTTCCTTTACCAATCTGTCAGCCTCTTCATTGAACTGCCTCATATGGGTGGGTACAGCTGCGGCAATTAAGCTCATGTCCAGTGTGACGTGTACTGGAAAAGAGCCTACAGTAATCTGACAGCTTATTGTAACCTTATAGCCGCTCTCTGATTTGCTAGCTAAACATGCATTATACCAACTGTCTATTTCTGCAACGTACCATTTGGTCCCCGCCTTCTTTTCTATAAATACGGGCTAACGCAGTGTTTACCACCTTCGTTGACCTGTCATTCATAACAGGAAGCAAACCACGCTTTGTTTTACCGCGTTCCACTCACGCGAGCTTATCTGTCAATCATATAATACTTCATATAGCACGTGAGAGAGAGAGAGAGAGAGAGAGAGAGAGAGAGAGAGAGAGAGAACAGATTTCTTTGAAGTTGCTCAGGGGAAATTTTAAAAATCCCTAATATCCTTTGATCTCGGAACTCGAGCATTCTACATGTAAAACCGCTAAGAGAGAAGAAAGTCTTTGATGTCGGTCAAAGCTCCAGACTAGAACCTGTGAAAGACCGACACGAAGTCTTTTATCTTGAAACCCCTAACTTCTGAATTTTTAGTCTCACACAGGAGCGCGAAATAACGCATTAGAGATCAACGAAAATTTAATGACATATATTCATTTAACTGTTTCTTTAACCCAACCATCAGTGTCAGTCCGAATTTGAGAAGAAAGGTCTAGCGCGTAGACATAACCATATCTTTTTGATTGTTGGTCAAAAAGTGATTCGTGGAGATTTTTATTCTGGATTTTCTGGTAAATAGTGCTAAGTGTTAGAAGTATTTTACAGTGATAGCATTTAAAGTTAAACACTGAAATACTTTAAACATACAGTTAAATACTTCACAGATCTTTTTCTTGCTAGTAAGGCGAATTAAATAAAATAACGCGTAGCGATTTCTATAACCTGATATTCAATTAAAATATTAGACCACGTCCCCGACCGCTACCTAGCTGAGACGAGACGGTAAATTTTGTTTACAGTGTAGACCGACGCATCACTAAACTCTCCAAGAGAGAGAGAGAGAGAGAGAGAGAGAAAGAGAGAGAGAGAGAAAGAGAGAGATAAGAAAAAGACGATTAACCAGACCGGACTTAGAGGCTAAACGACTGATGGTGGGAGGGAAATAAATACTGTTTATATTTCATTTATTTAAATTATTGTTATTATAGCGTCTATTATTTTTTTAAAATGCCATACGACAACTTAACAGACACCGACAATTTATTAGATACTAAATGATAGGTGATAATTTGTACGTGGCGCATTGTGAGAAAATAATAAATAACACACTGTGCGTGTGACTGCCAGCCGCGAGAAGGGGCGGGAGAGTCTTCATTGACTCAGTCCGACCCACCTCCGCGGCCAGCGATGTATTTATGCAGGCGTAGAACGAAACCGTGTATCTTATAAATTCGTCAGGATTTGACAGAGCTGAGGAGAGACTTTCGTGTCCCCGTATATATATATATATATATATATATATATATATATATATATATATATATATATATATATATATATATATATATATATATATATATACATATATATATATATATATATATATCCATAGAGTGGTAGCATTTTCCCATAAAAGGTTTCTTGTATTTTTAGCAGACCTGATCCCAAGTGGACGAACCAGCGGTCTTTTCTTTTTCTTTTCCATTTCCATGGTTAAGAGTGTACTAGCCAAAGATACGGTATGACTATAAATTATAATACTGGACTTACCAAATCCAAGATACTATTTTTATTAGCCAACAGTGGCGTATACCTGAAACATTATTATTATTTTCCCCAACACCTGACAGTTGTAATCCAAGCGAAGTACTAAAATATACACTGTGCAGGACTGGCACTCTGACATAGAGTCGGCCGATAGAAAATCCATCATCATCATTTGTAACAACCGGATTTTTCCAGATTTTCTAGAAGTATTCCCCTCTCTTAAAACAGTAAACACCAAGGACCCTCACATATTCAATATTTTTAGTAAACCCTATATCCAAATAGACGTTCCAGCCGAGTGGGAAACAGTACTGTTTTCTCCGCCCGCTTTCAACACTGCAAGAGTTGTCGCAACGAAATTATTCAGTTGTAGTTCCTGTATCTAGAATCACATTCCCCTATGCACACATTGGAGGAACAGTGCTAGTTTTTTTAGAACAGTGAAGACAACCCTTTATGATTTATATTATTTCCAGGATTCGTCGTGGACCTTAACTTATTCGGCATTCCCCTCATTAGTTTTTTTGGGGGGGATGAACTGGGGCCAATTTGTGTACTCGACATCTGGGGGTGATACACTAATCAACAGAAAAATAGGGATTATGTTAATGGAATAAATGTACCATGGGATACCATAGACCCAAGGGAAGAAATACAGATTGGTAAGAGTGTGAGAAGTGGCCACATGAATGAGAGAGCGTGTGTTGATTTTATTGTTGCTGGAAATTATCTATTAATCTTTGATGGTTTGATTTGATTCTGTTTACTTTAATTGGTCTTTTATTGTACCAGTATTGTTATTCTGTAAACCTAGTGCTAACCTTCAACCTTTGGGTAAATATTTTCTTTGGGTTATTTCTCTTTATACGGTGAAGGCGCACCACTCTTCTTTACTTTCTCTATATGTAAATGCTTTTTCTTGATATCTTTGGGTAAAACAGATTAGTGATAATAAACAACAAGAAAACGTAACTTTATGTGTTGTGTAGCAAAGTTTGATTTTGCTGGGGAGGTTATGATGGTATCCTAAAAAGAATGAAATCCGTGTCTGTATTAACCGTGTGAGGTCAAGCACATGTAGGCCCCTGACTCTAAAAGATGATGATGAAATATATGCAGGGAACCTAACGCTACCTCCTTAGATCTCACACGGTCACTATTTTGGCTCTAGTGTCTGGTGTATGATGTACCTAGTGTCTAGGGGAGAAATGAAATGATGGTACACAACACAAAAACACTTTAATTTTCTATGAGGAAGTTAATTAAACCAGTGGTTAAGTTTTTCTTTAAAATGAATGTTTTTTCTGTACAATTTAATCTGCCTGTCCAGCCATATCTTTTGGACAGGTCTTTGAAAATGAGGACAAGATAGTTTACAGAAAAGATCAACTAAAAATGTGTGGACAATTTGCCCCATAACTATAAAGTCACTATATATCTTTCCTGTTGGAATGTTCACAGCTTACACATTATTCATCTAAGAGGGAGAGTCACTGTGTATGAGGGGCTGTACTTTCATCACACCCCATAAACTTCCTGAGTATGATTTGAAATACCAGTGTTTATTAAACGAAGGTGTCAGATATACCCAGATGCTTAACACATCACCTGGGATTCCTTGTAGAATGATAATACAGTACGAAGTTGCAGAAAATCTCGATCTCTCAAAATGCGCAAGCTACGCCCGTTATCTTTTGACAGGATAAACGAATGGTTGGAGACTTGATGGCTTTATTCTCACTCAGCAGGTTTCCTGTTAGCGGCTGGTAACAGGAAATAAAACCTCTGCAACAAAAGGACACCCTGGCCTTTTATGTCTGATCACTTCTTATATTTATTATTGTCATACGATGGCATAGGGTCAGCCTCGCGTGCATTACAGGTGCAATCGCCCCTAATTTTACATGACTCACACCTTGCTGTGACCACACCTCAGGTCCCTATGGCAGATACGCCACTGTACGTTTACATAGTTTTCCTCAATAAAATAATGTGGAGTAACCACATTTCCTTTTGTATGATTTTCTCTTCTTTTCCTTTTTTAAATATAAATGCTTCAGGCATGTTAAACAGTGTTCATGGAACACAGAGGCTTACTAACATATTCTAATGCAATAATATGAAAACACAATCATGACAACATACATCAGTTAGATACAGTTCAATGTGAGGACTCAACAATGTCTGCTCCCGGCACGTCCTTCACTTTTCCCAATAGCAGTATCTAACTATCATCGGTCTTAGAAAAATAATCAAAATAGGAACATGGAACGTCAGAAGCTTAACCAAGGAAAACAGTACATAGTGAAGGACGAGATGGAAAGACTAAACATCGATATCCTGGGCATCTCAGAGCACAGATGGTCGGGCCAGGGACACTTTTCGATTCCATCAGGAGGAACATTCATATACTCAGGCAAAGAGAGAGGAGGTCAGAGCGGCGTCGGCTTTTACCTGTCTAAAAGGACAGCTGCCTCCCTATTGGGATATAATCCCATAAATGACCGCATTGTTACAATCAGACTGAAAGGAAAAAGAAAGAACATCACAATTATACAAACATATGCGCCAACAGCAGCTGCTGAAGAACAGGAAATTGAAGATTTTTACAATGAACTGCAATACGCATTAGAGAAAGCAAATAAGCAAGATATTAGGATAATAATGGGAGATTTTAATGCCAAAGTTGGAAACGAAAGATTAGAACATGAAAAAAGAGTGAAAGGAAGTTATGGATTGGGTCAGAGAAATGAGAGAGGAGAACGCTTGACAACATTCTGCCTAGAATACAACCTAGTCATCACAAATACTCTTTTCATGCAACACCCTAGAAGACTATATACATGGACGTCACCGGACGGAAAAAGCAAGAACCAAATAGATTACATCTTAATACAACAAAGGTGGCGATCTTGTATCTCATCCATCAAGACGCTCACAGGAGCAGACTGTGACTCCGACCATGAACTTCTTGCTGCAAACTTCAAGATCAAATTGAAAAAAGTCGTTACAAGCGACAAAGTAATACGTTATGACACAAGCGCCATACCAGAAGAGTACAGTGTCGATATTCAGAACAAATTTGACATTCTTATGGCAGTACAGGAGGAAATGACACCAGATGAACTTGCCAATAACATCACAGATGTTTATATTACAAATGCACAGAGGTTAATTCCTGAAAGAAGTATAAAGAGACGAGAATACATCTCAGACGAAACACTGAAGTTGGTGGTAGAGAGAAGAAAAATGAAGTCCAAAAAAGATACAGAAAATCAGGAGTTGTACAAGGAATACACAAAGCAGATTAAAAAACGAGTCAGACAAGACAAACAACAATACATAAACGACACCTGCAGGAAAATAGAGGAAATGCGCGAACAAGGATTGAGTAAGAATATGTTTTCTGAAGTAAGAACATTGAAGAACAGCAACTTTAAATCATCACCTCGAGCAATAAACGACAAGAAAGGCGACACTCTAACAGAACGTAAAGATATTCTGAACAGATGGAAGGAGTACTGTCAAGAAATGTATACGGAAATAAACAAAGCGGCAGATAACGACGTCATGAATGAAGCGGAACGTGAACCAGAACCTACCATAGAGGAAGTCCGGAACGCAATCAAACACTCAAAAAGTGGAAAATCTTTTGGTTGTGATGAAATAACAGCTGAAATGACACAGGCAGGAGGAGAAGGCAGCGCTCGTATATAACATGCATTATGCTGCAAGATCTGGCAAAGCGGAATTTGGCTCAAGGAATGGAAAAGATCAATTTACATACCCTTGCCAAAAAAGGGCAACCTGAAACTGTGCACAAACTACAGAACTATAGCTCTTATAAGCCATGCCAGCAAAATACTATTACAAATCATAACGAAAAGGATGCAACAAAAGCTAGAAACAGAAATAAACGAAGTACAGGCGGGTTTTCGACCAGGTAGAGGCACTAGAGATCATATATTCATCATGAGGATCATCATAGAAAAGTGTAGAGAATTCAACGTTGACCTACATACTTGTTTCATTGATTACACCAAAGCTTTCGATTGTGTACAACATCAGCAGTTATGGGCTATTATGAAAAATATGGGATTTCCAAACCACCTTATACAACTCATCGCACTGCTGTACCAAGAACAACAGGCAGCCGTAAGAGTAGAGGGGGAAACATCAGATTGGTTTGAAGTACAGAAAGGAGTAAGACAAGGCTGTACCCTTTCTCCTTACCTGTTTAACATTTATGCCGAGAATATCATGAGAAACGTAAGAGATGACCAAGAACACACAGAGTTTGACTCATTTAACATCGGCGGGTACCAGATCCCGGAAATCAGATATGCTGACGACACAGTCCTCCTATCGACCAACCCAGAAGGACTTGAACAATTAATTCTGTCCACCAAAAAACACAGCGAGGCCCAGAATCTATACCTAAACACCAAGAAGACCAAAGTATTGACAACAGACAAAGTAAAGACCAAACCAGAAATTGAAATTGATAACGAAGAACTGGAAAGTGTTAATGAATTCGAATACTTAGGATCAATCATCAACAGCTCTGGCGACTGTGCAGTAGAAATTAAAAGAAGACTTGCAATTGCTTCACATAAACTAATACAGATGAAAAACCTATGGCAAGGCACAAGCAAAGAAACAAAGTTACAACTGATCAGAGCATGTATATTCCCAGTAGCAACATACGGCTGCGAGACTTGGACACCCAATAAAACAGTTGCAAAAAAGATTACATCATTCGAAATGAAATGCTACAGAAGGATGTTGAGAATACCCTGGACAGAAAAAAGACCAACAGAGAAGTACTGCACTCACTAAACGTACAGGAACATTGGCTCCTAAATACCATCGCAATAAGGAAGCTGAAATTTTTCGGTCAAATAAAAAGACATAATAGTCTGGAAAAAACAGTGATGGAAGGCATGGTCCCTGGAAAAAGGGGAAGGGGTCGACCTAGACAACGGTGGACCCAGGACATCACAGAGAGTCTGAACTTGTCTTTGGCTGATGCAGGTCGACTTGCCCAGAATCGTGATGCGTTCAGAGCAGCTGTAGTGGAGACAACGTTCTGGAAAGAATACGTCACATGATGATGAGTATCTAACTTTGGCCGTGGGATTAAACATATTAAATTCATAAAACATTCTTACCACAAATTTCAAGAAATATAAACAAACGACGCTGACGTGCAAAGAAGTGGCCTCAGTTTCTTCTGCACTGTCCAGACTGTGAATACTTCTTTATTTAATTTTAAATATAACACAGCTGATCTCAGCGTATTTGAATGAAAAGTTTTGTTCAACTGGCAATGAATAATGAAAGCCTTTTGCTAATATTTATTAGCACTGGCCAATCGAAAGCTTGCGACTACCAGAATTCAAATGTAGTTTTTGAAAAACAAAAATAATTCCAAACAAAATCTGCGTCTGGTAGTCGATTAGCCAACCTGCTTTAGTTATGCCAATACAAAAAGATGTTTCGTTTTGGATTACATTTTCCTACCGCTCCCCTTTCCCTCCTATACTCTTTTTACCCAAGCGAATTTGAATTTACCTCAATGCCTCTTTTCTACGCTGGCGTCTCCACTAACGTTATGAAAAAAACAATCAGGAACAACAGTCTGTCTGGTCGCGCGTCCGTAGACATTTTGTATTTTCTCAATAACTTGGCTAATGCTGGGACTACCATATTATTTAAAACACATTCTAGCTCAGTGGACTCTAAGCTATACTATCATATAATTTTTATGGTCAGTTTCATTATGGTTTAGATTTTTAATTTTGTCACTGTCAATCGTCAAATAAAAATTTTACACAAGACGGTCATCTTTCTCCCCCCCTCCCCCCCTTCTTTTTAATCTCTCGCTAGCATGTATTTTCAAATAACTACTTGTTTTAGTGACGTCAGTAATACTACCGCGAGGAGGAAATAAATTTGTCTGCGTGTTTGCCTCTGTTGGCTTTGCCGCAGCGTGTATATATGCATGGCATAATGTGTCAAGCGAAGCGGGGTTTTGAGCGGCGGGTATTTGAATAGGCGTTAAATATTTGTATTGTCTCGTGTTACACTACCAAAAAATGTAAGGATTACTACTTATTACCAGCGTAAAGTTAAATATTACGTTAATTCAGACAGTAGTTTGGCGGCACACTTCCGCAAAATCGTTAATTGTAAATCTTGCCGAAGTCTCTATCAGATCGGGCAAAATGTTAAAAATGTACGTCACAAGGAAATCGAGTAGGTTTAAACGGTGGGATAGGTTCTAAGCCTGTCCACGGCATAAAATTCAGCGCTATGCTGGCGTGTGAGAGTATCACCGTCAGACACAATAGGGCGGGTTTATTTATTATCATTTTATGACTAAAATCTTACTGAAATGAGCGATTATTCTCGCAGATTTTACTACATGTTGGTCATACCCATACCCATTTGATCCTTAGTTTTTCACGTTTGTGTGTCATTTTTGTCACATATTGTTGTGTGTGTGTAGAGTATCCTGTTCTTATTTTAGATAAGGGAGGCAAAGACTGTCTTATAACAAATTACAGTTGTACGGATAGGCTGGATGAGAGAAACCTACTCAATCCAGAGACATATCTTACCCTCAACCTACCACCTGGGAAATCTATTTTCTATACATTCGCGTGTATCAGTCAACCTTTACTCTTTACCTAGACTGGGCCCAATAAAACACTTTACCTACCGTACGACATCCAGTAGACCCTCTTTGCCCATGGGTTTAGTTTTTTCCTCTTTGAAACTGTTTTAGAGTATTCGTTTTGCTGACTGCATGTTGGCTGAAGTGCTTGTTTGAATCATGCTAGCTTACCGATCTGCTCATCTGTCTGCTTTTTCGTTACCTGGTATGTCTGTTTGTCCTGGTATCCACTGAAGAGTGACTCTCATGTGGTATATTGTTAGCCAGTGCGATACGGCGCCTATCTTTATCGGCCTGTATCTTTTTCAACATCTTTCATATTTTATGTCTCTCTCTTTGTGCTCTTTCACCATTGTTAAAGTAATCTTTCTTAATAACGGTTCGTCTATTTGAGTGACTTTACACGCCTTTAATTTATTTCCCCACCTTGCGTTATCTTTCGGAACCCACCAGACCTCGTTAGAATCTTGGGAAACCCGACTTGTCACGATAGACAAGTATTGTTTACTTTGGGAGATGCCGCCTTTGCCAAAGAAAGAATTCTTTTGATATCTAATCCCATGTTTAAACAACACGAGCCGTACCACACTTGGACACTAACACGCTTGCCCAACCGATAGACAACAAAGGACTTACACGCACAGGAATGTATGTTACCAGATGGTAGACCGTGAGAGCGGAATGCTGATTATGTTGCGAGATAATAAAGGAAGCCACCACAAGATATATAGACAAAAGATAGCATTCTCGCCAGAGAATGATACAAGAAACTTCAAACGAAGTGGCAAAATGACAGAAGGCTTCGTGACAAAGGGAGCGGATGATCTCTGCATTGGGCGGCCAATCATAAACCACGGTTTAGGATTTAAAAAATCCTAAAAACGTACGTTAAAAAAAACCCACGGTTTATCTCACAAAACAAACATGCAGCACGAAGTGAAGCGTTGGTTGCGAGAGCCCACCCACTTTTAACCAGTGACATGGACTGAAGGCGCATGCGAGTATGCCCATGTCACTGGACAAGAGGGACGCCTAGCTATTGGATTAGGGCGCTGAGTCATACAACACAAGCCGCGAGTTCTGACATATGGGCAACCCGAGATATAACGACACGTTAGCCAGAAGTCAGTACGGAGTTTCCAACATCGCGGCGCATACGTTTTTTCCGTATAGCATAGCCTCTGTACAGATTGTTCTAATATTTCATTCCTTTGTGGATATTTTAGTCATATCTATGGAGTTTAATGTTATAGTAATCTTAAGGAATTTGCGAAGGGAAAAGGAGTCCAGCAGAAGCCTGAGTCTACACATTACGTGTTTGTCACCTAACCGGAAATAAGCTAGAAAAGCGTACGTCGGGATAGCACAATTCACACGATAGGACATCATACATTTCCTAAGTTACAAGGAAGATTGTTACGCACAGAATTTTTCTAAGACTGTGTGTAATTAATCTGTATGAATTGTACACTTTAAATTTTTTGATCAAAGGTAGATAATCCTTGTTTGACTGTGATTACATTTTCAATGGTGGTTACTTTCTCTTGTGTCCTGACTCGCCGGTCCATTTTTTCGATCGATGTCAGGCCATTCTCCTTATATGGTAGCATCGGTCAACTGTTTCTTGGAATGATTGAAACCAGAGTTGATGTTTTATTCCCTGTCCATATGAGGCGTGATTTCTGAACATAGCTTTGTTGGGATGTTTCCTTCATCGTCTCGTTTTGAGTGTTACTCAGGCGTATGCGTTCTGCGCATGTCTGAACTTTAAGAGAGTTAGAATAGTCTTCCGCCCAGGGAGTCGAGGAGATGTACTGAGCAGAGAGGACGCCATGCTGCGTCTGTGATTTTTGATAGGGAATGCTGTAGTCCTCCTGTGAGTTAGTTAACTAACGAGGCTTTCCCTATATGATTCGAAAACGCCTGGAGGCGTATGTTTTGTGGTGTTGATTCTGAAGCAAGGTAAAACCCTCCTTTATTGAACTCTGTGATCTACCTAGAAGTTTGACATTTTGTCGTTCTCTGCTCGCTTGTGTTACAGAAAGGAGAGGTTCTTCTACTAGGAATTACACCCCAGGTATCTTCATACCTGAGATCTATATATATATATATATACGGGTCGCTCTAGGCCCAGAGAACAATTTCTATGTTCTAGGATCTTCGCAATGCCAGCGATTGCACCTATGTCGAGGGTTAGACTTAGGGATGCTATAAAGGTCAGCTTGACCTGTACTCCTGAAATGCCATTCTCGTGCGGACAGTAATAGACTTATTTTTGTACATCTGATCTGCCAGCATCAGAGAGGAGTACTGATATTTATGAATATTTATGATATGAAGCTGAGGTTATCGTCAGCTAGGATTACCTATATCAACTTAGAGAATGTATGCAGATCCATGAAGAAACTTTTTTAATGCTGAATACTATGAACCGTCATGTCCATGACTTTTTGTGAAATGGATGTATCATTATCTGTCATTGTGGCGTCCGAAATAAATGATGGAAACGTCACCAGCAGTTATAACATGTCTATGACTTATACATGTCATAACTCCTGTATTGTGGAACTGTGAATCTACGTCACACCTACACACACAGCAACCTACTTCAAACCAGACAAGACACCATCACCACAGCCTATATATATATATATTCCTGGTGTCTATAGGGGTGGTACTTACTTGGCTACAAATTAACAACGACTTGGACTTATACCTGTAAATGTTCATAGTGGCCAGATTGTGGCTTATCATCTTTAGTGGTCAGTAGTCAGCCTAAAACCACCCTTATCATTTTATGGTGGCCAATAGCTGGTTTCAACTGGTACCAGCACTCAAGGGGGTCAACAAACCCATACAACATTCAAGTTCATCATTTCGTGAACTCACTTCCTTCAAGAAATCTACATCTTCAATGAAATATTTTGAAACTACCCGGCGTTGCTGCATTTAGATGGATTTTGAAACTACCCGGCGTTGCCGCATTCAGATGGTCAAGTGCCGATTGAATCAGTTTTGCCGCATTCAGATGGTCAAGTGCCGATGGAATCAAGTTTGTTGTAGTTCGAAGTTCGAGTACCGATCATTGTAAGAAGGACAAGTTCCGAAACTCCACATCCTGTATCAGAAGCTCATTTCCTGCGTCATAGCTGTTTATGGGAGCAGATGTCGATCAACGTTGGATCATTTATCCTTAGAATGCTGATCACAACCTGTTCTGCACCGTGCTGACGTTTGGACATATATAAGTTAAGTGGCCTGTTGGTTTGTGAACTGTGCCCTTATATCCTAACTGAGCCTTCTATATTTTCACACACTTTTTGTTACATGTTATATGTTTACATGTTATATGTTATTTGTATATTTATATGTTTATATTTCAGCGGGAGGTTGGGTGTGAGACTAATATAAGAGATACCACGTAATAGAGGTCTTATGTTAGTGTTCTATAGGAGCAATTTTCTTGATTGAAAATCTGCTAGCGACAACTGTTGCTATATTTGTTTAGTTGTGATGAGTTGTGCTTTATTTTCGTCGTTTTTTGTAATATATTTTTTTCTTTCTGTTCTTTAGTTCTGATTTAATTTGTTTGTATTTGTAGGTCTCCTCTTTTCTATTATTCAGTTCTTTACACCATTTTTGTTTATACACTGTGACGTCATTTGTTTGTTTACATTTTTCGCATTTGTCATCACGTTCTTTGTGATATTTTCTTTTAGTTTTCGCTGTTTATTTAGTTGACTTTTGCGAATGTTTTCGTATTGTCTTTGATCTTTGTCATTGTTTACATTGTTTTTGATCTTTGTTATTGTTTACATTGTCTTGGATCTTTGTTATTGTTTACATAGTTATTAGTTAGCATTCACTATTGTTAAATATTTGCTTATGCACTATTAGCTGTGTAGTGCACTTATCATAACTAACTGGTGGATTTGCTTATGCACTATTGACTGTGTAGTGCAGTTATGATAAATAACTGATGGATATGTGGTTATGCACTATTAGATGTGTAGTGCCCTTATGATTAAGAAGTGACTGGTGGTATTATTATATATTTGATAATACAAGTTCTTTATCAAAGACTTGTTTCCCACAGAGATTGGGGTAAACATTGTGATTATACAAGTACTTTATTTAAGTCTTGTTACTATTAAGTTTGAAATAAGATAATTAATTATTTCAGGTTTTGGACTCATAATATTAGACATGATGTCTACACTTGAGTACTTTACTGAGCAAGGGAAAACCCTTGGTAAGACTGGTGATATATTAGAAGAGTATGCAAATACTCAATGGACTAAAGCACTGAAGTCTGAGGAGAAAAGACAAAAAGAGGAAAATAAAAGATTAGACAGAGAAGCTGAGCAAAAGAAGATAGATGCTGAGAATCTGAGACTGCAGATGCAGGCAGATGAAAGAAAATTCCAGATAGAAATGGAAAAACAGAAAAGAGAAGATAAAGAGAGAAAGTTACAAAGAGAGGCTGAAGAAAGAAAGTTACAAAGAGAGGCTGAAGAAAGAAAGTTACAAGTTGAGGCTGAGGAGAGAAAAGCAAAAATGGAGCATGAAGAAAAACTCTTAGCTTTAGAGTTAGAGAAGTTAAAGTTGATGAACATGGGTAATGCTAATGATCCAAATAAAGGGTCATCTTCTGATAAAGCTAGTACTTTTAAGATTAAACTACCAGCATTCAATGCTTCCAGTGACGATATAACGTTTTATCTGGATAGATTTGAACGTTCATGTAAAACACATAACATAGATAAATCACTGTATGTTTATCAGTTGTCCAATATACATAGAGGTGATGCTTTGAGCATGTTAAGCATGGTAGATGAGCCTGACAAGAACAATTATGAGGTTGTCAGGGCGGTCTTGTTAAAGAAATACCAACTTAACGAAGACGGCTATCGTCTTCAGTTTAAAAATATGTTGCCAGAAACTGGAGTGGAATTCTCTGAATTCATTTCAAAGATACGTCTTACTTTTACACGTTGGGTTGAGCTGTCTAAGACAGAACATACATATGAAGCACTTATGGACTTACTACTTAGAGACAAGGTTATGTCTTCTGTCAATGAATCTTTTCTTGCTTTTCTTCATGAGCGTAAGCCTAAAAACATAAAAGAAATGGAAGAATACTGTTGCCAGTATGTCACTGCGCATCCTCACGTAACCATTAGCAACTCTAAAGTAAAAGAAGGTCTGCCAGTTGCTTCGGCAGCACCTTATGGCCCAAATTTCATGCGTAAATTTCAGGGTAGCCAACAAAATTTTAATAAGAAGAGTAACCGTAATTATGCTCAGAATCATAGCAATCAATTTCAGGGTGATTCTTCTTCGCAGAACTGGAGACAAGCTGATACTCCACGGTATACTACTCCAAATAATTTTAGACATTTTCGCAAAGGTAGTCAGTATAGAGGAAACCATTTTTCGCGGAGACCTCAAAACCAATATAATAGAGGTTCTCAACAGTATAGAAATGGTAATGACAGTTATGGAAACTGGAATTCAAACCAGGATAACAATTACAGTAGAGAGTTTAATGATAATTGCAGAGGCAATAATGGTCTCGGTAGATCGCAACATAAAAGAAAGAGATATCAACAGGCAAACTCTGTACAGCAAGAGTCTCAGGGAGCATGTAAACAAGGTGATGATGATAAAAACTCTAGTGCTATCACATGTTCTGCCTTTGACTTTAGTAGGGCAACTAAATGTCCCCAATGCAGTACGTTGTTCGAACCGACTACCGTAACTACTTTAAGCTGTGGTCATTCTCTTCCCGCTCTTCCTGCTGCAGTTGCGCATGACGGGAGAGGTTCTCTTATCCTACATAAAGGTCTTGTAAATAGTAATCCAGTCTCAGTCCTTTTTGATTCTGGATGTACTACTATTGGTGTTAGACAATCTCTTGTAGATCCATCCTGTGCTACAGGAAAAGTTATCAAATGTGTCAAATTTGGTGGCACTTTGGAAAAGTATCCTACTGCCATAATACATATTGCTACTCCCTTCTTTACGGGAGATGTCCACGCGTGTCTTCTACCTAATCCTATAGCGGACCTTATTATCGGTCGTATTCACGGAGTTAGGGAATGTACCCCACAGCGGATTGCTGTTTGGGAGGAACAAAATATACAAGCTACCAATGCAGTGGTAACACGAGCACAAGCTCTGGAAACACCTCAAACTTCATTAACTGATAATAATGAAGTGAATAGCCAAAATAGTCACTTGATTATTTCACGTGACTCTTTTATAAAATTGCAAGAAGAAGATCTTTCTTTACAAAAATTCATCATTCTAGCAAAAAAAGGTGATCCGAATCAAAATACAAATAAAGTCTTGGATTTCTATGAAGAACGGCGTACTTGTGCGTATGGTACAAGACTCGACTACGTCTACACATTCTCAAATTCTTGTGCCTAAGAGTATGAGATTGCAAATATTGCAACATGCTCATGACTCACAATGTGCTCGACATATGGCTTTTTCCCGTACAAAGTCGAGGGTTCTTGCTGCTTTCTTTTGGCCATTTGTGAGCAAGGACATACGTATTTACTGTCAATCTTGCAAAGTATGTCAGGAGGTCAAATCTAAAGGACCACGACATGCTGCGCCTATCCAGGCTGCTGACATTCCTATTCGGCCGTTTCGAAAATGGCAATAGATATTATCGGTCCTTTTAGGATCAAGTCGGCCAGAGGACATCAATTTATCCTTACATGTGTCGATATGTGCACACGTTGGCCAGAGGCTATACCTCTTAAGAGCATCTCCACTGCTGATATCGCAGACGCTCTTTGGCTGATATTTTCTCGCTTGGGATTCCCCAGAGAAATATTGTCAGACCATGGCACTCAACTTATATCGGACACTATGTCACAGGTAATGTCTATCTTACATATTAAAATGTCTCTCAGCAGTATCTATCACCCAATGTCTAATGGGTTAGTTGAGCGTTTGATTAGAACACTCAAGACTTTACTTGGGAGATAACTGAGGATCATCCTCAGGATTGGGACAGGGTTTTACCCGCGGCTCTCTTTGCTTATAGAGAGGTCCCCAATGAACACACAGGATTTTCCCTTTTTGAACTTGTCTTTGGCGCGCGATCGCGCAGCCCTATGTCTTTACTCCACGATCGTATCACTGCCGATAATATTAGCGATGAGACTCAATCTTCTTACGAGTATGTCATTGCTCTTAGGCAAAAGATCATCGAGGCATGCAAATTAGCAACTTCTTCATCCGAATTTGCTAAAGAAAAGGCAAGGCAGTTTGCAAATAAAAATAGATGTCTACGACAACTTTGTCCAGGTGACTATTTGCAGCCTATTTTCCAGGCAACGGACAATTCTCCAGTACCTCATGGTCATTACTCATCCCTGTCAGTTATACAGGATGAGGAAACTACTTTTTCTGATGTCTGTCTTCCTCTTCCTGTGATCCCACTTCATTCTGCGGAATCTTGGAAAAACGTTACCGTTTCTCCTAATCTTTCCGCTGATGAACATCGACAAGTCTCTTCGATGTTACAAACATTTCAGGATGTCCTTACCGACATTCCGGGACACACACATATCATTGAACATGACATAGTACTTACTGACCATAATCCTGTCAGAGTCAAACCGTATCCTATACCTATCCATTTTCAGTCACAAGTCGAGAAAGAATTGGATGAGATGATACGATTGGAAATAATCGAACCATCCACTTCAGCATACTCTTCGTCCATGGTTATTGTTCGAAAGAAAGACAATAACATTCGCCTTTGCGTTGATTATCGCAAATTGAACCAAGTTACGAAGTTTGATGCTGAACCTATGCCTTCGCTAGAAGAGCTACTAAACAAACTTTCTAATTCTAGATTCTTTACCAAACTTGACTTGTCAAAAGGTTATTGGCAAGTTCCTTTAACTGAACGAGCCAAACCTCTTACTGCTTTTTCTACACCTAGGGAATTTCATGCCTTTCGGCCTTATGAACGCCCCTGCTACATTCGTACGCATGATGCGTCGAATTCTCTCATATCGTACAGATGTCGTAGCATACTTAGACGATATCTGTCAGTTCAGTGATTCCTGGGAAGATCACTATCTGGGTTTATACGAATTGCTGTCTACTCTTCGCGAGTATAATTTAACTGCAAAACCCTCTAAAGCCTTTATAGTATTTAGCGAGTTTTCTTTCCTGGGTCATCGTGTTGGTCATGGTCTTTTAAAGACAGAGGACCACATTGTTTCAAAAATATTAAACATTTCTGTCCCTAAGACGAAAAAACAAGTGCGTAGTCTCTTAGGTTTGATACAATTTTACGGACGATTCATTCCGAATCTGTCCTCCATTATGGCACCTCTTTCTACTTTATTGAAGAAAGGATCGCCTAATCTGATCCGCTGGTCTCAAGAATGCCAATCCTCATTGGACCAGATTAAAACTCTATTTTCATCTCCACCTATCCTTAGGTTACCTACTATTGAGAAGACTTTTGTTCTTCGAAGTGACGCCTCGTCCACTGGGATTGGGGCAGCACTAATGCAGGAGTATTCGGTTACTCTGCATCCGGTGATGTATATTTCTAGGAAATTAAATGCTGCAGAAAGGAATTATTCGGTTTTAGACCGTGAATTATTGGCTATGGTATGGTCAATTCTGAAGTTACAAAGATTCCTTTTAGGCGCACATTTCATTGTGGAAACCGACCAGAAAGCTCTTACTGCTATTCAGAGCAAAAACCTGAAGAGCTCGAGGTCCACTCGATATGCCATAGCTCTTCAACCCTTTCATTATACGGTGCGAGCTATCCGTGGTTCGGATAATGTGATGGCAGACATTCTGTCTAGATGCCCACATGATTCCACTTAATTCTTCTGTCATATATATTTCCTGTTAAACGTGGAAATCTATAACAGTTCTCTACTATAAGGATATATTAGCACATATGTGCTCATTTTGGGAATTTATAGCATTGTACTGTATAACTGCCTTGTTCTGTTACTGATTTTGGTATAACGGAAGAAGTCTTAGTTAGCAATATACGGGCCAAAAGCTTACATGGCCACAATTTATATATTGTATTTTGATTACTGTATTAAGAAATTTAGCATATACCATAAAGATTTGTGTTATTGATATTTTCGCAGCACATCATTGACGTCTGCGAGAGTATGGACATTATGTCAATCATGAAGTATGTCAAGTTCTTACCTACTTTGGAACGATTATATCCATGTCTACGAGGAACAGCTGATTTATTAGTATTGATTAGTAATGCATTGTATCATGATATTATTACATGCTTGTATAATGTATTTTTGGTTTAAAATGTGTAGTTCATTACACTTCATACTATGATAACATATTTGTATTTATGTGAGTATAATTTTGCTTACATTATGATGTTGCCATCACTGTGGCGTATGTTGGTGGCACCTCCCTGGAATATACGTGTACACTTAGGGAAATATTTTCTCTAAGAATCTGAGATATAATCTCAGCTATCGCTCCATGCGTCGAGCTAGCCTCATATTAGGCATTATATCCGCGCATCATACGTGCGTTACGAGCCTGGTGTTTCTGGCTCTTGGATTCAAAAAAAAAGTTTCATTTTTTTTCCCGGGGGGTGCGGTAATCTGTTACGCACAGAATTTTTCTAAGACTGTGTGTAATTAATCTCTATGAATTGTACACTTTAAATTTTTTGATCAAAAGTAGATAATCCTTGTTTGACTGTGATTACATTTTCAATGGTGGTTACCTTCTCTTGTGTCCTGACTCGCCGGTCCATTTTTTCGATCGATGTCACGCCATTCTCCTTATATGGTAGCATCGGTCAACTGTTTCTTGGAATGATTGAAACCAGAGTTGATGTTTTGTTCCCTGTCCATATGAGGCGTGATTTCTGAACATAGCTTTGTTGGGATGTTTCCTTCATCGTCTCGTTTTGAGTGTTACTCAGGCGTATGCGTTCTGCGCATGTCTGAACTTTAAGAGAGTTAGAATAGTCTTCCGCCCAGGGAGTCGAGGAGATGTACTGAGCAGAGAGGACGCCATGCTGCGTCTGTGATTTTTGATAGGGAATTCTGTAGTCCTCCTGTGAGTTAGTTAACTAACGAGGCTTTCTCTATATGATTCGAAAACGCCTGGAGGCGTATGTTTTGTGGTGTTGATTCTGAAGCAAGGTAATACCCTCCTTTATTGAACTCTGTGATCTACCTAGATGTTTGACATTTTGTCGTTCTCTGCTCGCTTGTGTGTTAAAGAAAGGAGAGGTTCATCTACTAGGAATTACACCCCAGGTATCTTCATACCTGAGATCTATATATATACGGGTCGCTCTAGGCCCAGAGAACAATATCTATGTTCTAGGATCTTCGCAATGCCAGCGATTGCACCTATGTCGAGGGTTAGACTTAGGGATGCTATAAAGGTCAGCTTGACCTGTACTCCTGAAATGCCATTCTCGTGCGGACAGTAATAGACTTATTTTTGTACATCTGATCTGCCAGCATCAGAGAGGAGTACTGATATTTATGAATATTTATGATATGAAGCTGAGGTTATCGTCAGCTAGGATTACCTATATCAACTTAGAGAATGTATGCAGATCCATGAAGAAACTTTATTAATGCTGAATACTATGAACCGTCATGTCCATGACTTTTTGTGAAATGGATGTATCATTATCTGTCATTGTGGCGTCCGAAATAAATGATGGAAACGTCACCAGCAGTTATAACATTTCTATGACTTATACATGTCATAACTCCTGTATTGTGGAACTGTGAATCTACGTCACACCTACACACACGGCAACCTACTTCAAACCAGACAAGACACCATCACCACAGCCTATATATATATATTCCTGGTGTCTATAGGGGTGGTACTTACTTGGCTACAAATTAACAACGACTTGGACTTATACCTGTAAATGTTCATAGTGGCCAGATTGTGGCTTATCATCTTTAGTGGTCAGTAGTCAGCCTAAAACCACCCTTATCAAAGATCTCATCACGTTTGTAAACAGTGGTGGTGCAGCATTTTATTCACCGGTTATCAAGGGCTCACAAGTTGATTCTATATACATATATCAAGTTTAACTCACTCAGCAGTCACGTTACAGCACGCACACATTGATCGCCATTACTGATAACACGTTCAACTCACTCAAAAGCGTATTCCATGAATCAAGAGTACAAGGTATATACTCACAAGTTGGTGAGTCTTTATACCAAGATCACATAGTCATCAGTTGATTCGCCATGATATCAAGTTCAAATCCCCAAGGTCAGCGGCTCACTACGTCAGTTCGTGAAGTGAATTTATCTACTTTCACCGTATATTGCGCGACGTAAATTCACTGAGACAAGCTTCTTTGCACGAAGCTCACTTGTTACCAGAAGATCATTTCGTGAAGAGCTACAGTCTAGTCAGTGCCTTTTCAAGATCAGACAGCAGTCAACGGTTTGTCAGCGCTAGAAAGATTTCCAAACATTGAAGGACCGTATATCGTCCACGTTGTCTTTAATACAAAGGTTTCATCAATAAGTCCTCGTATTGGAGATAACCCACACGACATACCATACACCTACATTGGTCAGTATGTGCATACCTGTGTATAATCATACAGTAGAGGAAAGTGAAGACACACATAAACAGTGTGGATCACATCATTATTTCACTATTCCCATAGGTTCACTCTCATTATTAACTTACTACATTATTTAAACTTCATATGTGTGTGTGAATTGTCTTTCATCATCGTCTCTTTGTATTTTTTACTAACCCTATATGTGTATATATTTAACTAATAAACCGAATAACCGTTTTGATCATTATCTAGTTCGTTAATGTATCACGCGTGCTGTCGGTGTTAAATATTTACAGATAAGTAAAATTCTGCATTTAGATGAGGTTGGGGGCTCATTCGTTATCGAGATCTGAGGACAGAAGCTAAGGTCGTGGGGAAATAGAACACTTTACATAATTTATTAGAAAACACTATCTAGTGGAAAGCATTCGCATTCTTTTTTTTTTTAATCCTTATCTTGAATAGGTCTCTTTCTTTCTTAACGAGCCTATTTCTGGAGACCTTCTTGATCACGTTCCATAGGCCATCCACAGCGACAACTACTGTTGTAGTTGCATAAAACAACACGATACGACAGCCGGCTGTCAATTGTTTCTGCCAGCTGTATTATTTCTTTATTTTTCAGTTTGGAGGCATTCTTCCAAAATCTGAAGTGTTGATTTTGAATAAGTAAAGATTACGATACTTGAGCGACTACGGATTCCTTGTTTGAATTGGCTGAGTGATGCTGTGAGGGTGGTGTTTCTTGTTGTAATTTCTGCTTGGTAATTAGCACAGAATTCTCCACATTGTTTATATATTTATAGTGTGTTGCCATTTGGGTACTCCACGCAAGTTCCAAGCCCATTATTTATGTGTTTGCATGTATTGGACTTGTAGGGTAGCTGACTACAGCCTCTAAAGTAGTTCTTAAGTACTGTTAGGTTGGTGTCTTATGTTAATGTACTATCCGTGAGTGTGGTCCTTTGAGATATATTTGAATTGAAAAAATGTACAAACTGCCATCATTGTTTCACAGTAATACAACAGACTGTTATTCTGAGCAGCGTTTGATTTTGCAGTTGGCTTCACAGTCGTTCCAGAGATTCTTGTCTTGTTTAGATCTCTAAAGTTCCACTCTTTTTTTCTAGTTATATCTCCGTCTTCTTTTTTACAGTAGTTTCAACGAACTCCATATTCTTTTACCACTATCAACAATGGCGTACCAGAAAGCCTCGATTAAAAAATTAAATTTAGTCTCCTAATTTTTTGTAAGTTGTGTAATTTAGTCCCTCAACTTGTCATTGCTAATTGAAACAAACAGATTACAAAAAACATCAATAAATATATGCCATTATATGACATTTTACAAATGCTTTCTTCAATCATTATTTTGTACAATAATATGTAAAAACTGTCTGTTTTCAGATCTAACATATTTAAAATATGCTAAGGACATTAGAATCAGCGAGTACAAAGCACCATAAAAATGTTTAATGTTCTGGCAATGCCCACCGAGATTTTATTTTATTAATGGTAGTGATATTTTTAAACACAAAACAAAACGATAATTAATTATTGCAATGAGTTGTCTCAGAATTCCTGTCCATTTTTACACCGTTAGGACCGCCCCTTTCTTATCTTTGATTTTTGTCTCCTTCCCTCTTATTTTTCCTAGCGTCTGCGAATAAAATTTCCGACTCCGGCAACGTCACTCTTAAATAAGACAGCCCGTAGCTTCCCCCCTTACGTTTCTTTGCTTCGGATACACTGTGATGACATTGCACACGTCCTTTTAGACGTTTTCTTTCTCTCTTACAATATCCATTTATTTCTTAATTTTTTTTCCGCACATAAAATTATGCCCCGCCGCTCCTTAGATTTGTTGACCTTTTCCATACTGTAATCGTGTCATTTCGTGGCTACCTGACCCCCGCCAGGCAAGTTACTTTTATCGCTGAGCGAGTGAACCCAGACAGGCCAGATACAATGGCCGTAAAATTATTGTTGAATTTTTACGTAATTCATTTCCGCCAGACATGAATATTCATCTGGGTGCGTGTTCCTCGCAAACGCGTTCATGCTATTTTTTTTAAACTAAAGTTTTGCCTCGTTTTGGCGTGGCGCGTCCCGTTCAACTTAGTCTGTTATATTAGAGCGCATGTCCAAATATAAATGACCCTTAGGTATGGTATGTAGTTAATTCATGCACTTTGGTGGCGGAGAATACAATGAAAGCCAGGTTGGGTGTGTCTGCATGAGCGACAAGTTTAAGATTACCCCACCTGTAAACGGGGGAGAGGCGATGCATAATCACTCCTGCCCAGAAGTTTCTGTAATAATTATTACTGGGGAGACAAATTAGCGAGAACACTCTCTTGCAGGGATGAGGTTACAAATCTGATTTGAAAGGTTACCTAAGAGTAACGGAAGGAGCTATGCCATTTATGGAGAAGAGGTAATGTGGTGAAATTTTAAAATGATATTTTGAAACACGAGGGTTAAGGTAATAATTAACGCCCGACCCACCGCATTCTTGCTCATGGATTGGATCAAATGTGAGCAAGAAATATACATTCGATCTGATTGGAAGCCGGCCAGAAAACAAGGTGGACGCGTGGGCTGGAAAACTGCGATATAAAGTAGCGCATTCAAGATATACGCACTGCATTCCAAAACCGTCAGAGTCGACAGCCCAGACAAAGATCCAGAAAAGAATAGAGTCAGGATTCTGAACTTATAAGACAAAACGTACTGGAGCATCTTCTGAAAAATCAGTAGAAAAGCTCAACAATATTAACACGAAAACCGGAGTTCTACAGAACCGCTCACAAATCACAGAGGGGTTCTAAATAGAGATAATACTCCAGACGCGTGTTCGATGCATCTTTATTAAGTTGCCAAAACTATTCAACTGAGCAAGAAGTCTAGATTTCCCAACTATTGGGGTAAGTTGTAACATATATTTTATACCTGGAATTTGTCAGGTTTGAAATGATGGTGGTTATACATGTCCATACGACGCTGGCAACCTCAGCATTTGAAAATAATATATTCATGAACCATCATAGCAAAGAGCTGGAGACTGCTTTATGCGGGTTTCTCATAGAGAACCAAAAGCAGAGGTAGTCCCAAGCTCCAAGTGGAGCAAGGAGTGGATAATGACATCATGTGTATATATCTATTATCATTCGTAGTAAGTTATATGTGTACTTAGACATGTTCACCCAGGCACAAGCCATTGCATTCTCCGCTGTCCAGAATACTTTTCGCTCAGACTAACTGAAATTAATGGTGAATTTGTATCCTTAACTATTTTATCGTCAGCTTTTTTCCCCCAGCAAATTAGCATCAGGTATTTTATCCAGTTTAGATGTTTCAATTAACAGACTGCTAGAATATCTCGATTCTGGAAGTCCTCTGAGCACATAGCATAACTCACTTACACCAAAGCTCCAACCCTTCTCTGATGTATTAATGGGAGTGGCAGTAACCCTGTCCTGAAGAGACTGAATGTCACACTGATTTCTCACTGATTGGGTCATTTTACCATTCGACCTAAGTTGCAGCATAACGTATGTGAAAGTCTTGTCATATGCCACGGCAGGGTACGTCTACTTCGCTCCAAAGGATAATCGGCTTGCTCTATAATATGCCTGTACCGCCCCCTTACAGCCATGACGTCAGTATGTTTTTTCTCTTTTAAAAGTTGCAGTGTTGGTCTATGCCTCCTTCTCATACAACACAGACTTTTAGTAGGTTATTACTTTTACGAATACCCTTTGTCTCAAGTACTAATTGCCGGGCGTCTGCGGGTTGGCTTGTTCAGTTACTCTACCTCATCGATAAGAACTCACACCTTGTTGATTTGTAATTTCCGTGTATAATCTGTTGCGTCTCATCTTTACTGGGCTCCAAAGCTAGTTCACCTTGTTATTTCTCAGCCTTGAAATGGCTAAATACCTTATGATGCCACGTGATTAGCTGCTAAAAACCAGGACGTACGAAGACTTTTCTGCCTAACACCATCTCGGATGGTTTCTTTACTTCCAAAATTGCTTTTTGCAATTTTTCTTTGATCTAAATTGGCAAAGGTGTACCAGCTCTTTATTATTATTTCAACTGTGTAGTTGAAATATGTCCTCTTTTCCCCGGATTAGTCCTCTTTTTCACATTTTGTCTGAGATTACACATGAATTATGGCCTAATGAATAGCATCAACTGACCACACTGTCACACATACGTGTGCCTGTATGTATTATTTTGAGGGTAATAACTTGACAATGAAAATGTTATACACATATTTAACTTTTAGCTACGTCTAAGCTGTTACTTTTAAGCACAATTGCAGCGGTGCGGCCCTTAATAAGTTCACTTCTCCGCTGATGATTGGTCGTCATAATTATCTGACGATAGATCCCACAACCAGGCTGTGTCAACATCTATTGCAGAATCAGAACACACGTAAAGTTATATATTCGTAGTTTGCTATTTTAAGAGTGCTCACTTTACAAATATTAAATATCTATCTCAGAAATAATTATAAAAACACACGTGTCAATGAAATTAAAGTTTTGTTTTTCTTTTCATGGACCTGAATATCATAGCCTATTTCTTTAACAGGACAGTTCCACGGTTCTTTCGTAGCAGACACAACTGTCAGCCATAAATATCATTTTCATTATATCCCGTATGATCATAAATAACACCTTCTTTGTTTTTCCTGTTTACACTTCTGGCCTTTTGTCATATCCTTCTCACGCTCAATCATGCATGCACCAATCAGAATGACTGATGTAACAAAATTAATTGATGGCAATTATAGGTCGCCAGACCACTGCCTGGTCAGATAATGAGCTCATCACTTCATTACCTCCCCGTGATTGGTCCCTGGGGCGCAATAAATAGATAGAAATAGCATGCTATCGGAATACAAACATCAGCAACTGTGTTAATGCGACAGGCCTGGCACGGGGGCAATAAACGCATGTGATACAATTATCCCAGTGGACAGTTTCGCTACCAGATAGACTAGGTTTGTGTTCTTTTTTTTCATAGTCAAATTACGATGAAATCTAGCCCTAATTCTTTGGCTGCTTGTGACACGTTCCACGCGGTTACGGTTCCTTCAAAGAATATGAGGTTGATGTTGGCAGGCTAGATACAATAATGGGTAATAAGAACTTTAGGTCAGACAGAAATAATTATTAATACTCAAGAAAGATACAGGCCGTCTAAAACCACTAGACCTTCGTTAGATAGGGAACGCATAACACGAGCACAGAAAAGATAATATAAACTGAGGTAAAAGCAATCTGAGATAGAACAAAAAAATGATGTAACGGTAACCGCTTAATAAATTCCATGGTAATGAAATTTCTGCATGAGATAACTAGTATGTGTAGCAGCCGAAGTAGTAGTGGTGGTGATCCAAGCGACTCCCTGGGGTGTTTGCTGAGACAAGCAAAGAACAGAACGACTGGTTCCACCAGGCACGTTTGTAAGTGGTGACTAAGTTGATGCTGTGCGCTGAGTTGGCGACCCTACCATCTAAAACAAGTTGCAAATGAAACAACGACTGAAAGATCGCATCAGAGTTGCTGCATTAGAGGTCCCATCCTTTATAGGGAGTGATAAAGGGATAGACGGAAGGAAGAAAGTTGAATTAGGAAAGCAGTAGTTAGTAGTTGTTGTCGTCGTCGTAGCAGTAGTAGTAGTAGTAAAAGTAGTACTTGCAGTAGTAGTAATAGTTGAAGTAGTAGTAAGAAGAAGACGTAGTACTGGTGGTAGTAGTAGTAGTAGTAGTAGTAGTAGTAGTAGTAGTAGTAGTAGTAGTAGTAGTAGTAGTAGTAGTAGTAGTAGTAGTAGTAGTAGTAGTAGTAGTAGTAGTAGTAGTAGTAGTAGTAGTAGTAGTAGTAGTAGTAGTAGTAGTGAGTAGTAGTCCCAGCAGCAGCAGCAACAATAGTGTAACGAAATCAGTCGTGCACTTTTTATAACTCTCATCCACTACGGCAGTATCACTTCCTTTCTTCATTTTCTCTCTCATCGTCCTATTATTTGGCATATTATATGCATCTACATTCTTTTTGCTGTGACAGCACCCCAGACTTATTAACGTTCCGCCAGGTGAACCGTAACAATACCGGGTTAATTAGACCAGGTCATCGGTAATACGATTATCACGAAAGTAAGTCTGGCCACTTTTGAAAGAGACGTCAGTTGTGCCAGATTGCTTTCTAAGGAAGCCGCCTGAGGGACAGGCGAAAACACCGGTGATAATCAGATAATTTTTTCATCTGAGCCTTCTCGGAATCAGTATTGCCGATAACCTGTCTGGGGAAGACAATATTGGAAGGTAGCATCAGGACATCAAATAAGTTCACAGATTTGTTTGTGAGTTGGCGGGTATTACAGCATTATTAGAAAGAGGTCACACAATGGAATTTTAAAATTTAATATTTTAAAACACGTGAGGGAGATTATGAATCTAAACACCTCTTGCGGGACGGAAAATTAGCCCAACGGATTGTTGAAAGTTTGATAGTCAATCGTGGTACCTGGGTTTACAGTTCATCATTTTTGCATCGTGCCTTCGATGTTAATTACGCGAATGTGGGTTTAAATACTTTGAAACTATGATAGTCATAATTGAATTCCCAAATGTTCATAGACAGGATAAGTCATGTCTAGAATACAAACAATTTATTATACATTCTGTAGACATCGTACGTTGATCATGAATTACATCACAAATATAATTTAGAATCCTATGTTGAGTTAGCTATCTTGCATATCAGTCCTTTGTCTCATACATCTGAATTACTGTAGGCAGAACGACATAACTATATGCACGCGTGGTTGGTAAATCCAACGACCGACAGTGAGATTATGCGTCTGGCACTAGTATTAACTAAAACGGACTGTTAATTCATCTCGACAAGGTTTAGTCAATTACTAACCTGTAACTTCATCTTTCTTCATCATAACAGTGGACTGACCCATGTCCATAATAAAATACAATATAACTGTGTGGCATTCCATGCCCGACACCATAAGAATATAAAGACACGTCTTCTCCGTTCGACGGTCATTCAAGAAAGGGTCCCGTTACTTGGTCACCGTGCGTGACTACCAACGCTGAAACGTCACAGCGTTCACTAGGCTAATAATACTTTTACATTACATTAAACGTTGTAACCCCTAAAATCGCATGCTGCTAACCTCTAGCAGACAATGCCAATTAATCTACCGTAACAATTCCCTGTCCACCGGGGGAAAAAATCTATTAGATAGATTTTTTTTCTTCAAAAACCTATCGGAATGAATATCAAAAAATTTAACAATATCAAAAAATTTAACAAAAATGCGGCATATGGCCTACGATGTTCTGTCTAGAACAAATGTCGTGGTCATGTCGACTAACTAACAGTCATCTAATATATTAATGATCATATTATACATAAATGTTATACATAAATTTTATATGAACTAAAAGAGAATCGCTAATGTTGATATCTAATTAAATAATTAATTAACTTAAAATATGTCGCAATGAAATGTCACGTCAGACTAATCTAAAGAGTTAAAATTAAACTAATTAATTATATTGAGTGTGTAATAAGAATAAAGTTGTTGAAAATCTCATGTAAGAAAAATAAAAGTATATGTTAAAAAGAGAAATAAATAAATGAAGAATAAAGTAGAGAAAGAAAGTAATGTATAAATTTAACTTAGTTATGTGTGTTGGACATTAATTAAGTTTAGTATTAAGTTGTTAATACCTATCAAAATTAACCAATTTAAACAATAATGTAGTATGTAGTGTATCAACCTAATTATTAACTATATAATATAATAGTTACATACAATAACATTATCTAAGAATCATGTGAGTTTTTATTTTTTTCTTTCTTTCATTTTTTTTTCCAAATTTCATTTCATTTTTTTTTTTTCATTTTTATCTCACCTTTCATTTTAATTTCCATTATTTTAACGACTTAATTAAAATTAATTAAAGTTGGATATGATGATCCATCCGTAGGCTTGATTCTTGTGAATTCCGATTAGAAAAAAAAAATGTTTATGTGTTTCAGTTCATAAGTATCGACGTTATTGACAATAGTTCATGTCGCATACTGAGTTACTTTGATAGCACTTTCTATTATTTTCACTTGATGCACGAAAATGTTTCCAATAGTTTTACCATGACTGGATATCAAAAAAAAGTCCTGGCGTAAATACGAACATAGAGTCAATTGATTTCGTTCATTTCGTATATAATATGTCTTTAGTAAGCAGATACGTGTATTGTAGGCAACTGTTTCTGTCTATGTAGACCAGCACTGATAGTGCTATGTCTCTTGAGTAAGTATCTGTGAGGTTACTATAGTTCAGGACTCGACATCAGTAGGATTTCGAGACAGAGTATCTGCCAAGACGTTATCTGATCCTGTGATGTACTCGATTGAGAAGTCAAAAGGTTGAAGGAGAATAGCGAATCTGGTGAGCTTTGGACTTTTATGATTCGCCCATCATAGTGATGCTACGGCTTTTTGATCTGTCTGGACCACGAATGGGGCCCCTAACAGGAACTTCTCCAATTTCGTTATCGCCCATACCACTGCTAACAGTTTGTGGTCGACAGTGGAGTATTTGATCTCTGGTGGTTTCAGTTTCCGTGAGACGTACAAGGATGGATGGAGGATGTCGTCATGATATTGGAGCAAACATGCGCCAATTCCGTACATACTCGCATCTGTGCGGAGAATAAACTTTTTGGAAGCATCAGGTAGTCTCAAAATAGGTGGGTTTGAAAAAATGTTAATAATATTAAGAAATACATTATTACACTCACTAGTCCATGTCACCTTCACTGGCATGTCCTTTTTCAACAGTGATGATAAGACAGCCGTGATAGATGACAGGTTAGGTACAAATCTGCTGTAATATTGGACTAGTCCTAACAAGCTTCTAACCTGTTTCTTCGTTTGAGGAACGGAAATGTTTAAAATTTTAGAAACCGTACTGGGTAGTGTTCGGATATATCCTGCTCCAATAATGTGACCCAAAAAAGTTATTTCGTGAAACGCTACTTGTAATTTTGTGGGTTTAGCAGTTAAATTGTTCCTTCTTAATGTGTCCAAAATGTATTCAAGACCCAAAAAATGTTCCTCAAAAGATGAACTAAATAAGCATATGTCGTCTATGTATGTAATAATGTCTGGTCTACTTGAAAAAATGTGTCGCATCATGCGAACAAAGGTAGCTGGAGCGTTAACAAGCCCAAAAGGCATAACATTCCACTGGTATAGACCTTGCGGAGTGGAAAACGCTGTGTAGTATTTAGCTTTTTCGGTTAGTGGTATCTGCCAATAACCTTTAGTTAAGTCTATCTTAGTGAATATAGTTGCGGTCGATAGACGTGGCAGTAAGTCGTCGAGAAGTGGATGTGGTTCGCTATCAACTATCGTTTGTGCATTTAATTTTCTATAGTCGACGCATAGTCTAATGTTATTGTCCTTCTTTCGGACAATAACTAATGGAGAAGAAAATGGGGAATTACTAGTTTCAATAATTCCTAAAGATAACATCTGTTCAAGTTCCTTAGTACTTTTAGTAAGAAAGTGTAGAGGAACAGAATATGGATGTACCCGAATTGGAGTATCATCGTTAAGAGTGATGTCATGACTAATGACTGATGTGCGACCTGAAACATCGGTCAACACATCTGGATAAGATTGTAAAAGTCCAGCAATCTGTTGATGCTGTTGCGGTGTAACCGACGAAGAGATGGTTACGTCCCGCCAAGATTCAGTAGGCTGTACTACAGGTACAGGTAATGCTAACTGTACCTGAGGAAAAGAAGATTCTTCTTCCTGGATAACAGACAAATTAGAATAGTGACATGTAAGTACGAAAGTGTCATCTAGTTCATGAAAAATAGCTTGTAGATGTTCAGGTCGAATATGAAATTGTTTGAGCATATTTATGTGAAATATTTTGTGATGTCCCTTAATGTCCAGGACATAATCAACATCAGAAATCTTATTGATAACCTGGTATGGACAGTTCCACGAGATGAAAAGTTTATTATCGTTATGTGGCAATAACACATAAGCTTGATCTCCTGGAAATAATTGACGTAATCGTCTACTACTGTTTTGGAAAGTTCTAGCTTTCGCTTTAGCAGCCTCAGATGAAGCTGTTGCCATTTTGCAGGCATCAATAATGTTATTCCGGAGATTAATTACATACTCATAGGATGACTGGGTATCCTGAGTCATCTCGGAGTCAATCAATAAGTCTTTTATTAGTCCCATAGGACCTCTTGGTGGAGCGCCAAAGACTAATTGAAACGGAGAGAAGCCAGTTTGTTTATGTGGCACCTCTCGATAAGCGAATAACACGGCTGGGAGTATTCTGTCCCAGTCCTGTGGATGGTTAACTGTAACTTTATGTAACATTTGTTTGAGTGTGCGGTTAAGTCTTTCTACCGCACCATTACTCATTGGGTGATAAATGCTGCTGAGATTTCTATCTATATTCCACGTCTTCATTACTTCAGTCATAGTCTCAGATATAAATTGAGATCCATGATCTGATAAAAGTTTCCTAGGAAAACCTACTCTAGAGAAGATCAGGTGTAGTGCATCAGCTACATCTGTGGTGGTGGTTGATTTCAATGGGATGGCTTCTGGCCATCGTGTGCATAAATCGATGCACGTGAGAATAAATCTATGTCCTCTGGCTGATGGTAAAAGTGAGCCAATAATATCAATGGCCATCTTGTCAAAGGGTCTCACAGATATGTCACAAGCCTGAATAGGCGCCGTGTGAAAGGCTCCTCGTGCTTTCACTTCCTGGCATATTGTACAGGAGCGTACGTACTGTGAAATATCTCGTGACACTCCCGGCCAAAAAAAAAGAAGATAATACTCGAGAACGTGTCCGAGTATATCCCATGTGACCTGCGCACTTAGAATCATGTGCGTGTTGAAGTATGTACCATCTAAAAGCAAAAGGTACCATGACCTGTTGTCTTACATGAGTTTTATCCATAAAACATCTTAATAAAATGTCATTTTTAATAATAAACCAATGACTATTATTATTGTTCATAGCAAGATTGTCAACTTTGTTGACCAATGCAAAAAATTTTGTTAATGATCTGTCTTCCTTCTGTTTTGCAGCAAAGGATACTCGGTCAATAGTAGAATGAACCTCGATATTTTCATGTTTGTCTGTTTCCTTGTTTTCAGTGTCCATAGTCTCTAATTGTTTCGTATGTGCTCTGGTTATTACTGCATTTCCAATGCATAGATTATTTTTTTCCCATTCAATAATCTCTTCTGGTGTGCGATCTTTACTTCCGTGTATGCATCCCACCATAAGGTCGGCAATTGGGTTTCTTAACATGCATGCTTTAACGTTGCCTGTGAAAAAAGGTTTATTAATATGTATAATAGCAGTTGGATAACATTCTATGGTTCCTCCAAAGGTCATGCACCTGACATGTTCTCCAGTTGCACAATTTGGATGAACAAGTGACTGACGGATTCCGATCGTTGTCGATCCCGAATCTCTTAAAACTGAGACGACGGATCCATTAACTTTTCCTCTGTTGAAGATCAGCGAGCCTGTTCCGTCATTGACTGCTAGACTGACTTCTGGTAGAATGTGTCCGCAGTTCAGAACTGTCTCTTTTGCCTTCTGAAATATAAGATTACATTCTGGGCAACTATTTGCCACGTTATAATTCATTGCATAACATGTAGATGAAGACTGTATTTTGTTATTAGTAGGTGAACTCTGAACCCCAGGGGTTGTAGCAGTAGTAAAGGCTGCTCCTGTATTATGATTATAATTTGTCGATCTACGAGAATGAGAACGATGACGAGAATAATCAGTTGAATTATCCCGTTGTCCCCTATTGTAACTGTTATCTCGATGTCTCGAGTTATAATTATCGCTGTTGTTCCAATTGTTACCATTATTATAATTATATGACCGATTATAACTTGAGTTACGTGGATTATTGTTGTATCTGGACTGAGGTGAATAGTTTCTATTTTGTGGTCTTCCTCTATTAAAGTTATTGTTAAAACTATTACGTCCCTTATGAAAATTAATGTCATAGTTTCCTTTGAACCTACCTCTGTCCACACTGTGTGTTCTTGGTTTGTTATTACTATGATATGCCATATTAGAGGCTACAGGAAGAGGTTCTCTTATCAACGAGCCAGAAATGTTAGCATTCGGATGAGCGGTGCAGTAATTTAATGAAATTTTTTCTAACTCATCAATAGTTCCTGGTTTACGTTCTTGCAGGTAAGCAAAGAACGGTGGGCTGACAGAAGATAACACTTTATCCCTCAATAACAAATCGACTAACTTGTCGTAAGATTTGTTGACACCTGCCAGTTCAACCCATCTGTTAAAAGTATTGCGTATGTTAGCAATAAACCCTGTAAAGTCTTTATTATTATCTGGCAACAAACTTTTGAAACGTAATCTACATGCCTCTTCGTTCAAGTGGAACCGACGCAATAACAAAGTCTTAATGGCCTCATAGTCTGTGGCTAATGTCGGATCAATATTTTGTGCTGCACTTGCAGGTTCGCCATCCAGAAATTCTTTGAGTTTAAGTGCCCATGCAGTTTTGTCAAGGTTATTGACCTTGCATATATCCTCAAAGCGCGCCAGCCATGATGACAAATCGTCTACGTGTAACTTGAACGGTGGTAGCTTAAAATAATAATTGCCCTTAAGTCGGTTGGATGAAGATCCCGATTGAGCATTATCATTTTGGCTTGCTGCAGCACCCTGCGAATGAAGTTTTGCTGTTTCCAATTTAAGCCGTTGCAATTCCATTTCTTGCTGCAGTATGATTTCCTGTCGTTTCAATTTATTCTCTTCTTCAATCCGTAGGATTTCATCTCTTGCCACCTTTCTTTCTTCTTCTTGTCTTAATTCTTCTTTCTCTGCCTTAGCAATAGCTTTCTTTTCAGCCTCTTTTCTTTCAAGTTCTTCCATCTCTGCCTTAGCAATAGCTTTCTTTTCAGCCTCTTTTCTTTCAAGTTCTTCCTTATCTGCCTTATATTTTGCAGGTTGTTGTTCCGCAAATTCCAGGAGTGCATCTCCCTTTTTATTACAATCTTTTCCAATTTTAATGAAATGATCCAAGGTAAGCATTCTTGAAGTTGATTTATTTAAGTATTCAATTACTTATGTCTAGTAATCACTAATAAAGTCTATGTAGATATTTGTAATTACTCAACGAATGAATAATCACTACAAGAAATTGCAATATTCCTGTACTGTTATTTATAAGTTCCACAAATCTATAATATTTTGTAAAAATATTATATATACTCACTAATATCTATCATAAATAGTTATGATAGTTAGTTATCTAAGGTGCTGAAATTATATCATGCACTTAATATTAGTATTCAATAATTATGGGTATTATACCTAAATAATTTAGGTTATTTAATCTTTAATAGTTACTACGTTCACACTGTAGTAATGAGAAAGTGTACTAATTAACATTTAATATGTCTTAATATGTTATAAATTTATAATAATTAATTATTGTAGATTATGTCATAATCATGAACTATAAAGTGCATTGCCCATTTCTTGGACCACCACTGCAAATTGGTGCAAAGTCCCTAATACCTCCTAAAAACTTATAAAAATTTAATCATATTAATCTACACTCTTATTAATGAATAAATTATAGTATTAATATTATCTTTAAAATGGATGAAATGAAGACAAACAACACAATTTGTTAACCAAGGATTACAGAACAGTATTACCATACGACAAAGACATTTTCACAATAAAAATGCATTTATAACTAAGTTGAATAAACCGGAAGTGAGAGATTAAAGAATGAACTGAATAGAAAATTAACCTGCGTACACAAAAATTAGTGACTTATACATGGACTCATTAACGGTTGTACAACAAATATAAACTGAATAATAGTCAGATCAGAAAAACACGATAGATTACAAACATTGTTACAGAACTGAATAAAAATTAGAACTAAATACACTAGAATACCCCAGTTATAACACGACTAGACACCTAACATGCAAGGTCAATTAATTGCAAATACGAACGAACAAAAAATCATCGGAAAGCCATCGATGGGTTCTTCGTAAAAAATGCAATTAACTAACGGCCTTAAGAACAATTAAAATCAGTTCGTGGCATCCAAGGAGCCATAGAATTGATTTCAATCCGCCGCCCATCCATACCCACAAATAAGGGACAACATCAACGGAAAAAACAGATAAAACATAGATATATAACAAATAGAGTGGACATGCCTGCACAGAGAAATGGACTTAGTATTGTGCTATATGAATGACAATCGTCCTAAGTCTAGACTTATCTTTAAAAGGCACCGGCGATGTCAAGTTCATCAACGGACTAGATTCATGCCTAGTACTGTTTGCTCCTTGTTGGCTGATAACCGTATTTCATCGTCTGGTCTTCTTGATCATGTAACTTTTCATCAAACCTGGAATGCGTTGAAGGTTGTACTTTCGAAGCCCGGCATCTACGCATGATGTAGTGACGTCAGATTGGCATTTCGTAGTCATGCGTTTAACGTCATATTTATGCAAATCATGTGACTTTCTTTTAATCGTAAACAGTTTGTGAAAGTATGTAAACAAGAAAAATTTTCCTTTTTCTTTCGATCCCCATACTGGCCAACCACTTCTATTGCGGGTCGGAAAATTAGCCCAACGGATTGTTGAAAGTTTGATAGTCAATCGTGGTACCTGGGTTTACAGTTCATCATTTTTGCATCGTGCCTTCGATGTTAATTACGCGAATGTGGGTTTAAATACTTTGAAACCATGATAGTCATAATTGAATTCCCAAATGTTCATAGACAGGATAAGTCATGTCTAGAGTCCAAACAAACAATTTATTATACATTCTGTAGACATCGTACGTTGATCATGAATTACATCACAAATATAATTTAGAATCCTATGTTGAGTTAGCTATCTTGCATATCAGTCCTTTGTCTCATACATCTGAATTACTGTAGGCAGAACGACATAACTATATGCACGCGTGGTTGGTAAATCCAACGACCGACAGTGAGATTATGCGTCTGGCACTAGTATTAACTAAAACGGACTGTTAATTCATCTCGACAAGGTTTAGTCAATTACTAACCTGTAACTTCATCTTTCTTCATCATAACAGTGGACTGACCCATGTCCATAATAAAATACAATATAACTGTGTGGCATTCCATGCCCGACACCATAAGAATATAAAGACACGTCTTCTCCGTTCGACGGTCATTCAAGAAAGGGTCCCGTTACTTGGTCACCGTGCGTGACTACCAACGCTGAAACGTCACAGCGTTCACTAGGCTAATAATACTTTTACATTACATTAAACGTTGTAACCCCTAAAATCGCATGCTGCTAACCTCTAGCAGACAATGCCAATTAATCTACCGTAACAACACCCCAACCCAGATAGTGCTAAAGAGCTTTCGATTGGTTTAATTTGAGAGCAGGAATATGCATTGACTGTCATGGGAAGTAAGTCTAAAAGTATACTCTGGGATTTGAACTGAGAAATTGGAATATAATATAGCGAAATTGGAGTCACAAATCAGACTGCAGCGCAACGTCAAACTAGCAACTCCAAGAAGCCAGAGAGAGAAGGATCGTATTAAGAATTCTTATACTATACGTGACAGATCGAAAGTATTTGGTCAACTTTAAAACAAAACAAGTAAACCCGCATTTTAAATAAGATCTTAGTACTAAGCTATCAGACCGTTCGAGGAACGAAGCTATCAGACTGTGAAGAGTCATCATCACAAAAGAATTGACGAAACCAAGGCTGCAGAACTCACTCATACCAGTTAAGTGCTTGTAAAAGGCACCAGCAAACGGACATTAACATCAAAGTTTAATTTTAAATTTAAATCCTCACCTAAGTCTCCGTGAAGCCAAAAATTGATTTTTTTTCTGCAATTCACCATCATTCTATTTATTTTAACTTGTTAAAACTAACTGATTATTAAACGTGCTACGTGTTGTTTTAAATTCACCGCATTTTTTGGCCGAATACCATCACCAACCAAGATCTGCTTACTCGTAGCAAGCAAGAGGACATACACACCATCATAGCTGGCAGACGCTTTAGCTGGGTTGGTCATGTCCTCAGAAGAGACCCCGATGCCATCACAAGAACAGCTATGCTTTGGACCCATGAAGGAAAGCGAAAGAGAGGCCGACCAAAAACAACTTGGCGGAGGACTGTGGAGGCTGAGATGCAAAGAATGAACCAGAGTTGGGGCACTGTACGAAGGATGGCCACCGACCGTGCAAAGTGGAATCAATTTGTTGTTGCCCTACAAGACGCCACTAGGCGTGATGGCCACTGACTGCTTTGACGGTCGGTGGTTAAGGATCGAAGAAGAAGAAGAATATATATATATATATGTGTGTGTGTATACATTTACAGATATATTTACATCAATAGAGCTTCTTCTTGTAAAGGGGAATTTCGCTGGATTTACACCAGCTGAGGGCTTGAACGGGCTGAAAACCATTGCTTAATTCTTCACAAAAGGCGACGGACAGATATAAGTTAACAATTGCTCGGCCCTATGCATCATTGTTCTTGACTTCTGAGTTATCTTGTGCACACTCCCTTGAGATAGAAGCGTCATTACCCTTCTATCTACAACTCTGCAAAGAGTAATCTTGTGCGAAGGTAGACACCTTTGACGACCCATTTTATATACTCTTGCGTTTTGGCCAGTGGTTGACCACTACTGCAAAGCAGGGGAGGCAATCCGTTACAACTTGGGCAACTCGCTCCGGGATTATTGAACTCGGACACACATTCATGATAAATCACAATTGTGGTCTCAACTTGGGAGACTCGTCTTGTATTAAGAAACCTGAAGGTTAATTCCTCTAGAAATGTGACAAGAAATTCTATTTTCTGAAAGTATTGTTAGTTATTAGTTTAGATAGATCTGCTCATACGTCTTGCAATAAATAAATAAATAAGGTGAAATATTTTAAGAGTAAAGTTAATAATTGATAAAATCAAAAACTTCTCTAAAAATAATTGGAAGAGGAAAAAAACTGTCCATTGCTGAAGCCTAATTTCTGTTGTTGTCATTGTTGTGGATTTTATAATTTTAGTCAGCTAGTATTTTGAACTTAGAGCGGCTATATTTATTTTAGTTAGTAGCAATTGTAATTTCGTGTAGCCTGTAAACAGTCTCCGTGTACAGCATGGCCGAATTACACAATCTCTACACGTTCTACTTAAATATTGCTAACGAGAAGGGCTCATCGGGCAAAGATTTATCTGACTTTGTAGCAACTTCAGTGAAAGAGGACAAAGACCAGATCGAAGCTGAAAGGGAAGAGAGAAGAATGGCGAGGGAACACGAAAAAGAAGAGAAGGAAAAGCAAAGAGTAATCTTGTGCGAAGGAAGACACCTTTGACGACCCATTTTAGATACTCTTGAGCTTTGGCCACTGGTGGACCACTACTGCAAAGCAGGGGAGACAATCTGTGACATGTAGTAGCAGTAGTAATAATAGTAGTAGTAATAGTAGTAGTAGTAGAAATTGTAAACATTCTCTCTACAGTCAGTGCAACCTGATTGGACATAGTACACACAGTACTATTATATTTATATTATAAAAATATTATATTTATATAATATATACCCAGCTGGATAGGTTGGAGCGTGACACAACCAGTCTTCGATCCTGGAACCCGGTAACTTCACCGAGAGAGGCAAACACTCTAAACGCTCAGCCAATGGGACGTTCCCATTAGCATTACCATTGGTAATGACAGGTGTTTACTACAGCAGCTAACCATAGTACTAGACCATAAGGAACAAATAGATAAATAAAGGTAGTCCCATAACAGATACTGCCATAGGGGTGTAAACTGAGAGACTTCACCATACTAGATCCAGCATCCAGAGGTGAGGTGACCTGTTTACTTCCTCGCTGCCTTTTCCTTCCCTTACTCAATCAGGCACCCATTTACAGCTAGGTAGACTGGAGCGTGTCGGTATCGTGATTCGAACCCGGCACCTTTGCAGAGAGAGACAAGCGCTCTAACCACTCGGCCAGTCGCACGCTCAGGCCACAATAAAGTAACAACACCAAAACAAGGGGGGGGGGGGGGGGGGGGAGAATGGTCTAACCTCAGTTCCATTGTAATCGTAGCCATAATCTTCCAGAGATCTCCTGATGACCTCAGCTGTAAAATTTGCATTCACGTACCTGTTCACGTCTATGTACGGCCAGATGGCGTGACCCAGGGCTTTTAGATATACCTGTCAGTCACATGTCAAAACACCAGGAATTAAACTGAAGCCTTATGTAACAACCAATTAAAATTTATTTTAGAAAACGGTCACGTGTTATAAAACATTGCAGAAAGTGAACAGAGAACAAACACAACGAACTGATCAATGTTTGACAAAGTTATAGCAACAATCATCTATCAAGAGCTATATCAGTGGGAAAAACAATTATGTTCTGGACATTAGATGGTATAACATAATAAAATAAGTCAGGAAAACACATGTTGTAGAGATCTACTTTTATTGTTGTTAACAAATGCACTAATAAATACGAAAAAATATATATATAGCTATACATGTATAAATGAAATGACGAATTAATGATAACAGGGCGTTCTTATATTCGTTTCTATACATTATTTGACCATTTATTTCCTCCAATATGTGGGGCTAATTCTCTTCAATTCTAAGAACATGTTTATTTCTTTTAATTGTCAACGTGGCCGAGCTTTTTGATCTCACACAACCCTTATAATTAAAACTGTGTTGAGAATAAAAGACTCACTGTCTTCGTTGAAGAAACACATTGATATAGTCGGCGCATCGCCATGCACCATCCAACGTCCGCCTTTTGAAATACGAAACACAATCTCGTACATTTAAGGAAAATTCTTCAAATTGTCTGGCCAAACACCTTGACTAACCAAGAACTCCCAACTCGGAGCCACCAAGAAGACATGTACACCATCATTGCGTGGTTGCAACATCCTCAGAAAATACCCTGACGCCACCACCAGAACTCCAATGCTATGGACACCAGAAGGAAAGCGACAGCGAGCCGGCCAGAAGCATCCTGGGATAGAACTGTGGAGGCAGAACTGCAAAGCGTGAACCAGAGCTGAGGTACAAAACGAAGGATGATAGCTGACCGAGCAAAGGGGAGATAGTTTATTGCTGCCCTAAATGACGCCGCCAGGCGTGATGGTCACTGATTGATGTGTCAGTCAGCGGCCAAGGACCAAAGAAGAAGAACAAAGAAGTAGGACAATCTATATTTGTGGTTCATTATTTCTCTTACTCTGTTGCCCTTCTCACTTCTCAGTAGATAGTGGAGCATAGAGATTTTGAGCCTCAAATATCTGAAATGCGTCAATTGTACAATTCGATTTTGATCTTAAATAAAAGTGGTTAAAAACTCTAGAACTTGAATCTATCTTATTTGCAAGAGTGTTTTTCTTATGATACTGTTCCTTCTTGTGTTAATGACATTTTTCTAACAAACTGGAATTATCGTATCATTGTCCAAATTTATCGGAATGACTGTTAACAATTTGACTGTCCCGGAAAAACCGGGACAAATGGCAGCCCTATATTGATGACACTGTCAGTTTATATATACACAAGACACGATAATCATAACTAAAGAGACAACTTACTTTACAGTCTTCTGGTGTAACGATAGCAACTTTTGTTTTAAAATAGTACCTTATATTTCCCGGAGATAGTACTGTTGCCGTCTGGGTTCCTAAATCTTGACGCTTAATGTCCATTCTTGTTCACTTTAGAACTGAAATATTGATCTAGATCAGCGGTGGAGATCTACTTTAGAAGCATTCATCTCTCTAAAGATCTACTTTGATAAAATCATATCTGTCTTCATGTTTCAGAAAATATGGATTTTGGAATAAGTGCAGCCTTTTATGGTACTTATATTTTTGACGGACGCTCTTCTACCTGCAATTCTATTAACAGAGCGGTGGAAAATTCAAATTAGTTTGGTTCGGTTTGGTTTGGTTTGGTTTGGTTCGGTTTGGTTTGGTTCGGTTCGGTTTGAAGGACCACCTTCATTGCACACGGACAACTCCATAAGTGTTCCGATCTCCTTCGTTAGATCACATAAGGAGGATCTCAGCACAGTGCACGAACTCCATAGCACCGGCGAGGACCCAAGTGTGTGTATATAGGAATCACACAAATATTTTTGTGATGGGTAGGTTACTAATTTTTCATTTTTGCCAGGGCAGCGGCCATACGGTCTACTCTTTACGATTTCCAACTGCCGTTGGATTTTTAACGTGCGCAATTTGCACACGGGACCTCCTATTGTTCGCCTTATCTGAGAAAGCTAGGTATCCCAGCTTACTACCCAGGAGACCAGGGGGAGTATGACATCATTAGGACCACTGGTTCTGAAAAAAAATAATAATTTCCATAAATTATATTTCCTCTACTGGGAATCAAACCCGGTACTTTTAGAATTCGAGGCAGACGCCATACCTCATAACCACTCCGATCCCAAAAGAATTCAAATTAAATGTTATGTTACATAACGATAACTTCAAAGAAAAGATTGTGTTCCTGTCTTATACTATTGACAAATAATGTCAATTTCAGCAAGCAAGCTCTTGCGTTTTCGCTGGGAACTCGGGGAAAAAAAGTACTTTTCATCCTGGTGGTGGGAAGGGGGGGGGGGGGTAACCCGATACCCGGCGGGAGAGAGCTCATTTCCCTAGCTTGAAAACAGTTTTTTTTTCCCTTCATCCATCGCCTAGAGACCCTAAAATTATGCCGTGAGAACTCCCGGTAGATTACCATCGTCCAGTCCCCGGATCCATGGTTTAGACAGACAACAATATCACATTCTAGATAACAGTATCACGTTCTAAATAACAGTATCACATTCTGGACAACAATATCACATTGTAGACAACAGTACTAGAAATGTTTCCACAACAATGTGGCACTGACCTTATCATCGCTATTGCCCATTTGCCAGTGATATTTGCCAGGAACTTTGGACAAGTCTTCTACAATAAAGAAAACGTACTCTCCAGATGTAGCGTATCCCAGAGAGTCTGCTTGTAACATCAGTGCTCTGGTGTCATTCATGTTACATAATATGATGACAACTGAAACATAAACATTAGACTATATTAATGTATAGAGCGCGACGTTACAAAATGTTATCCTTAGTTGTGAAAATTACTTCAGTGTGTTCAAATAACAGCGGATACAATCCAGCCACAGAAATTAATGTAATTTTATACGATTATCAAATCATCGCCACTGAAATACTGTCCTTTTCCCCCCAAACATTGTTAAACCTAACATTTTAAGACCTAAGAACCTCCAACATCGGCGAGTATCTGCCTGAATGGCGAGAGGACACCTATCATTGTACAGGGAAAAAAGGGATACTCAAGTAAAATCAGTCTCACGTTAGACATATTAACCGGAGATTTCGCCTCCAGTAATAGCGGACGTAGGAAAAAAAAAAAAGGCTTTAAACAAATCTATAATCCTGCCCAAGTTATATATATATTAGTTTATATTCTTCTTCTTCAAGTGCCATGCCTGCTGGATATGGCGATAACGTCTCTCCACAACTTCCTGTCTCCACTATTGATCAATTCGTTTGTTGACTTATTTTCCATACCACGATGTCAAACTATCCAGTATCTTCTCTCTTTGTCGTCCCCTATCTGTTTTTTCCTTCAATCTTTCCTGTAGGCAAGATGTACTCCAGCTTTCTTTGTTGTCCCCTATCTGTTTTTTCCTTCAATCTTTCCTGTAGGCAAGATGTACTCCAGTTTTCTTTGTTGTCTCCTATCTGTTTTTTCCTTCAATCTTTCCTGTAGGCAAGATGTACTCCAGCTAACTTTGTCGTCCCCTATCTGTTTTTTCCTTCAATCTTTCCTGTAGGCAAGATGTACTCCAGCTTTCTTTGTCGTCCCCTATCTGTTTTTTCCTTCAATCTTTCCTGTAGGCAAGATGTACTCCAGCTTTCTTTGTCGTCCCCTATCTGTTGTTTTCCTTCAATCTTTCCTGTAGGCAAGATGTACTCCAGCTTTCTTTGTTGTCCCCTATCTGTTTTTTCCTTCAATCTTTCCTGTAGGCAAGATGTACTCCAGCTTTCTTTGTCGTCCCCCATCTGTTTTTTCCTTCAATCTTTCCTGTAGGCAAGATGTACTCCACCTTTCTTTGTCGTCCCCTATCTGTTTTTTCCTTCAATCTTTCCTGTAGGCAAGATGTACTCCAGCTTTCTTTGCCTAATAACGTGCCTAATGACATGCCTAATAACATGCCTAATGAAAGTGGGTTGCAGAAAGAGCACGCAATAAATCAAACCCATTTTGATGGATTACTTGCTCATAAAATAATAATGTATGACAGAGTAAATGACTGGACTAAACTATTTAAACTGTTAGAGTTCCCCCCCCCCCCCCCCAAAAAAAAAAGAAAAAAGAAAAAAAAGAAGAGATTAAACGTTCGTCTAGAACAGTGTTTCTCAACATTTTTTCTGTTCCCGGCACAATTTTCAACTTTTCAAAAATATGTGGCCTGAATAAAAAATCACAGTGTTATATACTAAATCAAATACACTAATTTGTGGGTACTTTAGAATAAAGGAAACTATCATTCTGATTTTCTTTTAACTGTTTAAAATAATTTTGAAGTATATCTATTTTTGTTCAAAGCAGTTAATAGCTCCAATTATTATTGAATGAATTCAAGCTGTCAGATCAGTTTTACATTAGATTATCACTAAAAATACATGTAGTAAATTTACAAAATTTTTGTGGCACACTTTGATAGGCGCGGCGGGACACTAGTGTGCCATGGTTCAACGTTTGAGAAACACTGGTCTAGAAAGATGAAACTGTTATCGCTTGACCTCGAGCTGAAGATGAGGCATCCATCAAAATGGAACGTAACAGGTCAAGCGTGTATCCATTGCTGTTGAACTGGTAAGTGTTGTGGTCGAACAGAAGAGAGTTCCTGCAACAAAATATGCCAGGCTGAAACTTTATTTTTTTAAATATATTCACACTAGTGTAAAAGTCCGTCATAAGACAGGAATTAAATTCAAAAGCAATTTAACCTAACGGCAATTTTACTTATTCAAAAGTATTTTAAAAACCACTGTACATCACGACAGTAAACGAACTACGTAGCAGCAGCGAGGATCCCAATGTGTGTATACGGGATCACACATTCTATAAATATTTTTGTGCACACCGTCATTTGCGTACTTTTCTTTGTCGACTGTTACTATTTTACGGAGAGTACATATAAGGGAAGCAATACAATTAATGTCAAACTTTCAACCGAAGTTGCATCCCTTAGCGTTAGTGACAGAAAAAGCTGGGATTTTATATATATATTGATGATGTCCTATCTAAAAATACGTCATGTCAGGAATTTTGTTGCATCATAAAAGCGCCCAGACAAAGAATCGGGCTACTGCCAGCTCAGACAATGTCGTAAGAGGCTACTAATATAAAGTTGTACATAGGGCTGGCAACATGATCATGTAAAACACACTGCTGCAGAAACTACCATTGCAAGAGCTAATGAATGTGTGGTACAGGCTTTCTTAAAGAGGACCAGCTGAAGTGAGGGTTCCATTAGATAACTTGTCAAATCAGGAAACGTAATATAACTGAAACAAGTAAACAGCATAAAAGGGATTGGGAATTAACACTGAGACAACGTAAACTGTGATAATTATCAAAACAGACCATAAGCCAACATGAAAGATAACAGAATATAATAATTTATAATAATAATAATATCTTATAATAACAGAAGACTGCAGATGTAAAACAGAAATCAAGAAGAGAATAACAATGGCCAGAGCTGCATTCAATAACATGAGACAAATGCCGACATCTTAACAATTAAGTCACAAATTCAAACTGAGAATCATGAATAATGAATACGCTACTGGAATAAAGAATTGAGGCTTTCGAGATGTTGATATATAGAAGAATGGCTTGCATCCCATGGACAGAGACAAAAAAACAAATGAAGAGGTCCTATACAACCAAGGTATGAAAAGAGAAATAATGAAGGAGATCAAAATTAGGCAGCTAAAATTTGTTGGCCATGTAAAAATACAAAACACTTTACTGAAGACCATAATAGAAGGTAGAGGTGAAGACAAACGTGCAAGAGGAAGACAGCGATATAAGTGAGAAGATAACATCAAGAGATGGACAGGAAAGAATCTATCAGAGTGCACCATCAAGACAAGAGACAGGAAAGAATCTATCAGAGTGCACCATCAAGACAAGAGACAGGAAAGAGTCTATCAGAGTGCACCATCAAGACAAGAGACAGGAAAGAATCTATCAGAGTGCACCATCAAGACAAGAGACAGGAAAGAGTCTATCAGAGTGCACCATCAAGACAAGAGACAGGAAAGAATCTATCAGAGTGCACCATCAAGACAAGAGACAGGAAAGAATCTATCAGAGTGCACCATCAAGACAAGAGACAGGAAAGAATCTATCAGAGTGCACCATCAAGACAAGAGACAGGAAAGAATCTATCAGAGTGCACCATCAAGACAAGAGACAGGAAATAGTCTATCAGAGTGCACCATCAAGACAAGAGACAGGAAAGAGTCTATCAGAATGCACCATCAAGACAAGAGACAGGAAAGAATCTATCAGAGTGCACCATCAAGACAAGAGACAGGAAAGAGTCTATCAGAGTGCACCATCAAGACAAGAGACAGGAAAGAATCTATCAGAGTGCACCATCAAGACAAGAGACAGGAAAGAGTCTATCAGAGTGCACCATCAAGACAAGAGACAGGAAAGAGTCTATCAGAGTGCACCATCAAGACAAGAGACAGAAGACGTTGGAGATCCATTGCAGCCGACCTTCATTGCGGAGATTCCACCTGATGATGATGATGGCATCTGTCAGTTTGAATTTATCAGATCAGGAGATATATCAGTCAGAAATCATGTCACTTTAGGAAATATATCTGTCAGAAAATATGTCCCATTAGATAGTTTATATTAGACATAAATTATGTCACATAAAGTATGCCAGTCGGAAGAAAATATGTGAAAATGGCGCAATTAAAATTTGTCATGTCAGTAATTTATGTCGCACCAGAAAACAGCTAGAGAGAATCAAAATCAAATCAGGAAACGTGTGACATCTGAGAATATGTCAGTCTGAGTATGTCACATCAGAAGATTCCAATTAATAAACGGCTACGGAAGAAAGCCAAAACAGGAGAAAACAAATAAATTACCCACAGAAAAGCTAAGTATAAACAGACTAACAAGAAAAACAAATAATGAAGTCCCAGAATTGCCATCAGAAATCATGATACTTTAGATAACATTTCAGTCAGAAAACATGCGACATTAGAAATGTGTTAGTCATAGAATATGGCACATTGAAATAACGAATTTTTTTTTTTAATGTGTCTTTTGGGGTATGGGATCGATAAAAGATGACCTCCGATATATGGTAGATGATAAGGCGGATGTTAGTGGATAATTCGATAAGCTCTCCAATAAATTCCTCTACACAACATTTTAGCGCGCAAAAGTAAGAAAGATATGTCTGGCAGAAGCTATAAAAGGGTTCTAGGAAGAAAAAAAAACGATAACCAGAGGTGAATTGAAGACAGATGACCTGCTTTAGATCTGAATCTCTGCCACAGTTCTTCCTAAATTATCCAACAACCACTGAAATCAAGAATATAGATCAGAACAATATAACTACTAGACTTTGGCTCGAACGATGTTGATGTCCCTTACTGATATGTTGTAGAAGATGAAGATTAGAAGAAAAAATGGAATACTAGCGTTGGATGAAGAATATTTTCAACATATTTGATCGAGAAACAAGGAAAAATTCGCGCAGATGAGAATGGAAAGGAAAACAAAAGAAAGAGTGGCATGGAAAATACAATGTTCGAGTAGTGACATGTCACACGAGAAAATAGTCACGTCAGATAATATACAAGTAAACAATTATGTCACATACAACATGTCAGCAAGAAAATATGTCACAATAGAAAATGTGCCAGCCAGACAATGCAACAATCAGGTATTATGTCACACAATAGTATTGTCAACTACCACTTAATGCTGTGGATTTAATAATGACAATAATTTAAGACTTGGCTCGCTCCGCTAGGAGACGACCACAACATGAAATGGTTGACACTTTCTATAGGAATTCCCTTTTTAATAGACACTGCACACAGTATAGCCACACACGGCTGAAAATCGTATGGAATACATATGACACTGCCCGAGAAACTTCTCGAATTAATATATCAAATTAATCTCACACATGATAGTATAACAGTACTATACAAACTCAGTACTGAAAAATCGCTCACTATGGCGAACCAGAATTACAACAATGGAAAACTCAATCCACTGGCAAACTATACCCGATGGCCGGACAATAATATCACTGGACACTAAACCACTCCAGAATTATAATTATGTCCAACAGAATAAACCACTTTAGCAAACTCTGGGCCATAATCCATACTCAATGAAAAGGGAACCAAAACACGTCCGTATAGGACAAGCTAGAAAATCACTCTCTCCCTTTCCCGCTTAATCTTTTTTCGACTTCCGTCCTCACACGTGACACAGTCGTTTTTTACAAGTTATCAGGGTTGCCAAAACTCGCTGATAACGATGTCGCCATTCTAGTTTTTCTGCCACCAGAAAATACGCCGTGACAAGTATATCTGTAAGAAAATATGTCACACTGGAAAATATGTCACATCAAACATATGCAAGTCAAAAAGTATGTCATATCTGAAAGTATGCCACATTGTAAGCAAAACCAACACGAAACAAGTTAATTTTTTTTAAAAGAGCTACTAATTCTTTCCAATTAATAGACGTGTTCAAGTCTCTTTGCTGGCTAAGAGAGAAAGCCAAACCAAAAGGAGAAAACAAATAAAGACGCCACAGAAAGGCTAAGTATAAACAGACAAAAAAGAAAAACAAATAATGAAGTCCCAGAAATGCCAGGAATAAAAAGAAAAATTGTGCAAGAGGTCAAAACTAGAGAGATCAAATATTTGCCCACAACAAGAGGCATACTTGTACGTAGCTGAAACACCAAAATAGAAGGAAACAATAAGGAGGAACCAGCAAGAGAAAAAACAACAAAATAAACTGGACGAAAAATAAAGAGATGGACATGGAACATCCCGTCAGAGTGTACCATCAAGGTCATTGGTAGAAGATCTCGGAAATACACTGCAGTATAGTGATAAGTAGGTTTTGAGGCCATCACATTGATAAAGGCATTTCTTTGTTGTGATGTTCCTGCTTTCATAGGGTCATACTGGACACGTAGATGGAAGATCAACTCGTTCCGACACAGTGCTGACATCGAGTGAGAATGTAGATGTAATATAACGCGAATGTGTGTGTATAGTTAGGTTGAGTTGACAAGTCACTCACTCAATCATAAGTAGAAGTCAATAAAGGGCAGACTACTGATGACGTTTCATACATTTATTAATGGACTTACACTTCGACATCACGAGTACAGTCACTTGAACAGGTTGGCACACAAATCATCGTATACTTGAAAAATGGGTGACAATATCAGATGTATATTCATGTAGTGATAAATATAATGGAACGATAGTAGACAAGCACTCAATATTCTGGTTGTCTATCGTCTCATGCTCCAACTGACTAATCGCGTCAGTAAAGGTGGATACATAAACATCAACAATGGTTCACTGACAGAACCTTCTCTTGGCTAAGTTTCTTAAGCCGTACATTCATCAAATGTTTATAGCAACAATGTTAAACCACAGTAGTGGGTTTTCATAATATGTAGATCTCTGTACCATCATCAGATAATAAGATCTTCTCTGTTCTCCGACAATGATCCGCTTACAATGGCGGGAATCCAAGATGGCTCTCCTCCGTGAGCTTCGCTCACTCGGGATGAGAAGTTATGAAGCAGAATTACTTCATTATACATACGTAAATGTCCTCATTTCTGCTATCAATAAGGCTGGTTACATCAACTAATCTAGTGCTGCTAGATAACATGTAATGTTCATCTGTAATCAACAATCCTAGATGCACGATAATACGTCTCTCAGCTAGGCTTAGCAAAAAAGGTGCAGCAAAAAAGGGTATGGTTTTACCTGGCTTTAGGAAAACACATACAAGCGAATAACGCCCGCCATTCCTAGGCGTTAATAATGGACATTAGGAGAATCTCTGATAATACAGTCATGCAGAGAAACAATCTCCTTCCTAGAATAATTCACACAGATCCATCTACAAAACTTTCTAATCGACCAGCCATAGCAGCGACGACATGACGGCCTTCTCTCTCTGTCGACACACAGAATCGACGCATGCGCAGAAAAGCCTTTCACCCCAGAGTTCAGCTCACAAAATAGTCCGACATAGAAATACAAAGATACAAAGATATAAGACCGAATCACCTTAAATAGTCAAGGAATAAATATAAATTCGGGCCATAAACATTTTAAGCAAGACCAATCTGTTTCTGGCCATACCAGACGAAAGATGACGTAAATCTAGTATTCATCCGCCAGATTGACACAAGAACAAATAACCCATAGAACCGAATACTACATCGAACAATCAGGGTTCTGTCCCTTAGACTGAGAATCATTGATTCATAAATAAATAGTTACACCTTACATTTGCATGCCTACCAACAGTAATCTGTGCGTCACATACAAAAGAATAGGTGCGCAACATATAGGTTGTTTTTTTTTATAGAGCTGATAGCTTAGATGTGATCTTACGCAAAACAGATTTACATCGCGCGAGTATATTGACATCAACATAAATTATGAGACAGCACATTAACCTGGTCAGTAAAGCGAGGATTTTCTCCGTTAGTGAAAGAAACAAACGACACATATATGATTCATACATATCTAAGTCATTCATTCGATGTCAGTGACCTCTTTTCTTCTCTCTCTCTCTCTCTCTCTCTCTCTCTCTCTCTCTCTCTCTCTCTCTCTCTCTCTCTCTCTCTCTCTTTCTGAAGGTTTTTAATCTTTATTTAACACTCTTTTTCCATTCTACTAAGATAGATATTTCTCTCTCTCTCTCTCTCTCCCTCTCTCTCTCTTGTTTATATGTCAAGTTGCAGATTACGAACTAATATGATCTTCAAACTCAGACATATTTCATTTACAAAGTCTCTATGTTTTATCCTAACAATTGCCCCTTTACTGACACATGGGATGAGACAGTGGATTACAATTTTCAATCACTACCAATAGTCATTCCTTTATTCTCTAGAAGTTTCTGTCCTTTCTCTGCTTTTTTTACCTTTTTTTTATACGTTCTCACATACATTCTTACATCTACTCCAGTTTCTTTCTTTCTCTGGTCATGCCTAATAAAACATCTCTCTTGCATATACTTTCTGTATATCAGCAGGACTTACCCGAATACTTTGACGAGACCATCTCTGAGCATGGTAGACACGGGCAAATCCTCGTCAAAGATAACAGCAATATTGTGCCATTGAAACTTAGTCAAGACAGCAACCACAGCTTTGACGTAACTTGTAACGCTGGCAGAAATTAACGATTGTGAAAAGACAATAACTCATGTTGAAACAGGACGAAACTGTGATAAGAATGAACTCGGCGTTAAGGTTAAACAACTGTATAGAAAACAATTGCCTTCTGTACTGGTTTCCCTATAGGACTTAAGAGCCCGTGTTTCATGTCAACTTCTTTAACTCGTCTCACTGCTTTCAGACATTAACAAGCACACAGCTGGCACTTATATATGTGAACAATAGTTTTCCATCTTCTCTCCCCTCCACTCTATTTGTGTATGAAAGTTGTGTGCTTGTGTTCCTAGCTTGTTTAAAGCCTAAACAAAGTCTGCGCACCAGTTGTTTATTTAACACTGGACATTTTATAAGGATGGTTACAGAAGTACCTGAGTTTGATACGTGAGCTAGTGAACTATGCATACAGAGGAAAACATAGCAGCCAGTAAAAAAACAACTATATATATATATATATATATATATATATATATATATATATATATATATATATATATATATATATATATATATATATATATATATATATATATATATATATATATATATATATATATATATATATATATATATATATATATATATATATATATATATTGTTAACCATTAAATAACGGATTTCACGGACTATCAAAATTAACGATAAAATTTAGAGACAGAGCAGCAATTAAAATATCTGGGAACTATAATTATTCATGATGAAGAAAAAAAGCACAGAGCGAAGAGTAAGGAAATTACAAACTATCCAAACATAAAAAAAACCTGGTGAAAATTACAAACATTCTTGCCAAAAAAAAAGAAAATTAATACAGACATTGTTCACATCTGTATTTATTTATACGCACGCGAAGAATGGACAGAACTTAAACGAAAACATAGAAGCTATGGAAACAAAATGACTCAGAAAGATTGTCAGCGATGGTGTTACGTACATTTATTACCTAAGGGGGTAGTCGTCGGTCCTACCAAATGTACGCACCAGTCTTGAGATAGTTATATTATTTGTGCGTTCGATTGATTCACGCACTGACGTGCACAATGCTGTGTGAGTTGCTTTGGACGCACGTGTAACCTAGTTGAGTAGTTTGTGACGTCAGGTTTTGAAGTGGAAACATGGAACTGGCTTGTGTCCATGATTGTAATTTTATATTGTGTATCCAATGGCATGTTGAAGGAAGCCATTTATTATTGTGATTTGTATTGGTCTTCAGGTCGAAGCCAATCGCAGTTATGTCACGTAAGTTATCGCCCACTTCTTATTTTAATGCTGCATAAAAAGGCCGCTCTACTACTAATCTAGCGGGAATTTTATCATTCCTAGAATGGATCTACAGAGTCGCTTGCCTTTAAGATTTGGATCGTAGACGGAGAATTCCTACGAGTAGAAGAAGTTATATTGTTTACCTTATGCACATGTTTTAAATGCCGTACATGCTTCAATGCCAAAGTCGTGGCACGGATGTAAAGAGAGGGTAGCCAACTGAAAGCCTTTAACTGATAGGATTATCGTATATGACTTTGTGTGAAATTATATGATGTACAACGCTATGTAGGATGAACGTCTGGGAATTTTAACAAATGTAATATGGAAGATTTCATCCCAGAGTATGTATACGTTACCATGATAGACGTCCTTGAAAGAAGGTCAACGGTCGTGACTGAGAAGGATATTATACGGTAACAGTTTTGTAATCCTTAGTCTATGGACAGAAGTCTTTACTAGAAGAGAATCTTCAGGAACTTTAGCAGCAATAATTAATATGTTGTCGTGTGATCTTTGCGCCTGTGACGATGTCCGTCTTGTCCACTTCGTGTCCTGGTGAATAAAATCTATGTAAAGTTACCAACGACTTGTGTGCGGCCAATACTTGACCAGTTCACCCAATTCAAGATACTTGTTGGTTTTCGTTTGAAAAAACATTGTTGACATTTATTCCGTTGTAACCATTCGCGTTTCAATTCATCACTATGAAAACGACACCAACAATAACTGGTGGGCCAGTGCGGTCTGGAAGTGATTTCAGGAACGTACCCATCCAATTGATCGTTTGAAAAGAAGAATTTTTACTTTCAAGGCGACATCATCTCACTTTGGATCCTAGCGGAATATGAATCAAAATCAACTCAAATGCTCAAGGTCTTCAATCAACCTCCACGTCAAGTTTCACAGTGACTGATTACTTGGAGATCATCTCTTCATCATTATTACGTGCGAGCTAGTTTGATATACGCAGAGCGAAGTATTGCATCCTCTAACGTACATACACGGGGACAAGGCACTTTGATTTTTACCTGCACGCGAGCTAAGTATAACTTGTATCCGTTATACACTTTATTACTATTAGCTGTGCCTTAATTGATTATGTCCACTTATATATTTTCCGTGTTATGTGTTATATGTTGTGTATTCTTCGCGGGAGGTTGGGAGGTAGATCTGACGAACGAGATCCATCTCGAAGCCAATTCGGGCTCTTCGTCAGACGTTCTGTAGGACATTATTTTGCAGACTTCCCGCAGTGGAATGTTCCTACGCGTGAGCGTAGAAGGATTCTAGGTCCACTTTTCTGGTGGTCTGTGACACCTGTCTGTTTTAGCTGTAGTGTCACGTTTACTTGTTGTTTTTGGTAGCTATTTTTACTGGTACCTTGGTTTTATGATGAATTTTGTTTGTATTTCGCGTCCATCTCACCTTTCCTGTCGTTTAGTTTTTTACAAAACCTATGTTTTTTTACACTGTGTTGTCAATTGTCTTGTGCATTATTTAATCGCAGTTATCATCGTAATTCTTTACGACATTCCATTTTAGTTTCTCATTTTATTTTAATTGGATTTCTGCGAACGTCTTCGTTTGTTTTGAATATCTTGTCGTGTCATTATTGTGCTATTGTCTGTCACATTACTGCTTTCACACCATTACATGTTATAAATTACATTATTAATTATTAATATTATTGCCTATTATATAAATTGATTTTACCGTTCTAGAACAGGAACGAAGAACACTAGTTGTAGTAACACTTTTAAATAGTATTATTACATAATAATCTTGAATAATGGCTACCTTAGACTATTTCATTAAGCAAGCAAAAGCTTTGCAAATACCTGCTGAAGAGGTAAGACAATTCGCTATGTCAGAATATAAGAAAGCTCAAGAAATAGAAGCTGATCAGAGAAGGTTAGAAACTTTACGTTTGGAAAATTTGAAATTTGAGGCAGATCAAAAACGGATTGAGGCTGAGGAACATGAGATGAATTTGAGAAACGGAAAAGATGAGAAAAAAATGAGATTAACTGCTGAGGAAGATGAGAAAAAAATGAGATTAGCCGCTGAATTAGAAGAGAAACGATTTCTGCGAGAGGCAGAACAGAAACAAAAGGAGGCTGAAGAAAGACTTAGAAAAGAAATGGAAGAAAAAAGATTAATGGCTGAAAAGGAAATGGAACAGAAACAAAAAGAAATGGAAGAAAAAAGATTAATAGCTGAAAAGGAAATGGAACAGAAACAAAAGGAAATGGAAGAGAGAAGATTGATAGCGGAACAAAATGTAAAACGACTTCAGCTTGAGATGGAAGAGAATGAAAAAAAACGACAGCATGAACTGAAATTAGCAGAGTCAGAATATGAGAGACTTAGTTAACTCAGGAATCTAATTCTCAGAGAACTTTTGAAAGCCACACTTCATCCAGACAGGATCATTTTAAGGAGATTAACCTTAAATTGCCAAAATTTAATCCCCCGTCTGATGACGTAATATTCTTCCTGGATAGGTTTGAGGCCACTTGTGGGTCTTATAACGTGGATAAAGCTCTATACTGTACATATTTATCCAGATTACTTACAGGAGATGCATTAGCAGTTTATCATACCACCAGCATTGGTGAGAAAAATGACTACAATGCTCTTAGAGCAGCACTTCTGCAAAAATTCCAAATGACAGAAAACGAATATCGTTTGAGATTTCACACATTACTACCTCAATCTGCCAGAAATTTTAGTGATTTTCTGTCACAGATACGACTAACATTAGAAAGATGGATCGAATTATCCAAAATTGAAAAGTCGTATGAAGGTCTCTTTGATTTACTGATGCGCGATAAGGTACTTTCGTCGGTAAACCCTACATTTCTCGCATTTTTTACACGAACGGAAACCTTTATCTATGAAAAATTTAGAAGAACATGCAAAAAATTTTTGCACTGCTCACCCAAACATGGATCTAAGTAACGCGCAGATTAAGAGTGAATTGCCTGTTGCTTTTGCAGCACAACAAAACAATTTTTCACGCAATCGTTCTTTTAGTGCTGATAGGTATGTCAATAAGGGAAATAATCATAATTTCAACAATGATAACTTTTACAAAGGGAAGCAATTTCAACAATCTGCTCCATTTAATGTTTCTTGGAACCAAGCTCACAGATCGCGAGATTTTGGTAACAATTATTTTAAAAATAATCAAGGACATTATAATAAACAAAACTGGAGATCAAGATCTCAGGGTCCGCAAAACAGACAATTTTTTGGAAATAAACCATTTAACCAACATCATAACGATCATTCTACAAATTATCGGACTAATCCAAATTTTAACTCTAGCAGAAACGACAATTATGGCAATTTTAATGACAAAAATCACAATCGATCGCGCCGACGAGATAGATCGTCGAATAATACAGGTAGACATTCTAATGTTGCTTTTAATGATACACAGGCTAACATTGAACAGGGTAAAGTAGCTGAAACTCACAATGCTATGTCTTGTTCTCTAGATTGTTCCCAGGTGAAAGACTGTCCAGAATGCTCGACTCTTTTCCAGCCTAAGGCGATCACGACGCTGCGTTGCGGACATACCTTGCCTAGCCTGCCTGCAGTCTGTACAGCCACTGCTGCGTCAGTACACCAGGGACAGGGCTCTCTTAAGTTTCACAAGGGATTTGTCAATAATATTTCATGCTCTCTCCTATTTGACTCAGGTTGTACAACAATCGGTGTCCGGACTTCGCTGATCAACCCAAGTTGTGCCACGGGCCGGGTTGTCAAATGTGTAACATTTGGTGGCACTCTTGAAACATTTCCCACTGCTATTATTGATCTTAACACACCTTTCTTTTCAGGAAAGATCCAAGCATGTCTTCTGCCTAACCCAATTTGTGATGTAATACTGGGTCGCATACATGGTATTAAAGAGTGTACACCTCAGCAAATAGCTGAATGGGAAGAGCGACATATTCAAACTGCAAATGCAGTAGTGACTAGAGCGCAAGCTACTAATATGTCGCATGATACACCTATTGAACCTACAGTTCATACCACTTGTGATGATGATGCTCCTATTTCACGGGAGTTGTTTGCAACATTGCAAAAGAATGATAATTCATTAAAAAAAATTCTTTCAGTATGTTAACAAAAAGAATACAAGCAACAAACTTGCAAAATCTAGACATGACTTTATACTTAAAAATGGGATTTTGGTTAGAGTAATACGGGAAAAGGATTTATCCTTATGTTCTCAGATTCTTGTCCCATCCTGTATGAGATCTCGTATATTACGACATGCTCATGACTCGCAATGTGCGGGCCATATGGGTTTTTCGCGTACCAAATCCAGAGTGCTTTCGGCATTCTACTGGCCAGGCGTCCATAGAGATGTTACTCTCTATTGTCGGTCCTGTTTGATATGTCAAGAAGTTAAGGTACGGGGTCCATTTCATGCGGCTCCTATTCAAGCTGCGGACATCCCGATTAGACCATTTGATAAAATGGCCATTGACATTATTGGTCCAATGCTTCCATCTGCTAGAGGGCATACGCATATTCTTACGTGCATTGATATGTGCACTCGTTGGCCTGAGGCCATCCCTCTCAAGAACACTTCATCTGCCAGTGTAGCAGAGGCATTGATGTTAATCTTCTCACGCATTGGTTTTCCACGGAAAATCTTGTCGGATCATGGGGTTCAGTTCATTTCTGAATCCATGTCTCAAGTTATGAAGACATTAGGTATAGACAGATCTCTTAGTTCTATTTATCATCCGATGTCAAATGGGTTAATTGAGCGTCTCAATAGGACACTCAAGCAGTTGTTGGGTAAGATGACTCAAGACCATCCCCAAGACTGGGATCGGGTCCTACCCGCTTGTCTCTTTGCGTATCGCGAGGTACAAAATCAAGCAACGGGGTTTTCTCCGTTCCAGCTTGTTTTTGGCATGCAACCACGCGGTCCGATGTCGTTAATCCACGACTTATTGGTGGATGAGAATATTGAAGAGGAAACTCAATCCTCTTATGAGTATGTGATCTCTCTTAGAAAGAAAATCATAGATGCTTGTAGACTAGCTACTGCATCATCCGAACATGCCAAAGAAAAAGCTCGTCTATCTGCAAACAAATATAGACGTCTTCGCCAGCTCATACCTGGTGATGAAGCTTTTGTATTACTCCCTGCGCATAACAATCGTCTTTTAATTACCTGGAGAGGTCCTTTCAGGATCATCTCAAGAATATCCGATGTCGACTACATCGTTGATGTTAATGGCAAACATAAAACCTTCCACATTAACATGTTGAAGGAGTATTACTCACGTCCTGATTATCTACAATCGGTGTTCCAAGCAACTGACGATCCTACACCACCTATTCAACACTATTCTAGTTTGTCAGTCATCCAAGAAGAGGAATCTTCTTTCGATGATGTACAACTACCAATACCAGTTGTACCACTCCATTCCACTGAGAAATGGAATGATGTTACTATCTCATCTACTCTTACTGATGATCAACGTCAGCAAGTCTCTAAAATTCTACACACGTATGAGGATGTCCTCACTGACATCCCAGGTCATACGTCAGTCATCCAACATGACATTATTCTGACTGACGATACACCGATTCGAGTTCGCCCATATCCTATTCCTTTACACTTTCGTGATAAGGTTGATAAGGAATTGGATGATATGCTCCAATTAAATATAATTGAACCATCTTCATCACCATATTCTTCTTCTATGGTAATCATTAGGAAGAAAGACAACAATATACGTCTTTGCGTAGATTACAGGAAGTTAAACAAAGTTACAAAATTCGATGCGGAACCATTACCTCTTTTAGACGACTTATTAGAGAAATTATCTCATGCCACATTCTTTTCGAAATTTGACCTTTCAAAGGGTTATTGGCAAGTGCCACTCACTACGAAAGCAAAGCCATTCACCGCTTTCTCGACACCACGGGGTCTTTTTCAATGGAATTTTATGCCTTTGGGTTAATGAATGCGCCAGCTACCTTTGTACGCATGATGCGCCGCATATTGTCTCATCGTCCCGATGTCATTACTTATATAGATGACATCTGTCTTTTTTAGTGACTCTTGGGATGAACATATTCAGGGTTTAAAATCTTTACTTTCTACCTTACAGGATTATAACTTAACAGCGAAACCTTCAAAGGCTTTTGTCGGTTTTCATGACATCTCATTTCTTGGTCACCGTATAGGTCGCGGTTTAATGTATACAGAAGACAGTAACGTCTCTAAAATTTTAAACATCTCAGCACCTAAGACAAAAAAACAAGTGAGGTCACTCTTAGGACTAATACAGTTCTATTCTAAATTCATCCCTCATTTGTCTACTATAACTGCACCTCTTTCGTCTTTACTGAAGAAGGGCACACCTAATGTAATAAAGTGGTCGCAGGATCACCAAACGGCGTTAGACTATATAAAACAATTTTTTTCAAATAAGCCTTTTTTAAGGTTGCCTAACAAAGATCTCACCTTTGTTCTTCGCAGTGATGCTTCTTCCTACGCTATCGCGGCAGTTTTGATGCAAGAATACGGAGGCACCTTATTTCCTGTTATGTACGTATCCAGAAAGCTTATGATGCGTGATGCCATATGATTATGGATGGTATCCGCATGTCTGGTTTTGTGTAGTGTGCAGATGTGTTCAGTCAAAACAATGTTCATACAAAAATAACAGGGCAATCCACATAGGACGTCAGTAAACTCACGACGTATAAAGTCAATGATTCTTGAAACAGCCGTTGACGTTTTTCTTCATTATTTATTGTGGACGCCACAGTGACAAAATGGTTACGCGAATATGTAGACACATCAAACAGTCATTATCACAGCAACATTCAATACAGCAATAGACGGTAGACAGCATTACAATGATGAGTCAGATGCATGTTATATTTCATAGTGCTGTAAATGTAGTCAGGTGAAAAACTCCATCCTTTTCTATAACAGCCAGGAGATAACCAGATGTATGAGATCAGTTCACTCTCCTTAGTCTGACTTCAGCAAGACAGACACGTCTGCCGAAGTATAAATAATGTCCTCAAAAATATCCTCTAGATAACAAAGGTTTTTCAAACCTAGTTCAGGTAACCAAGTAGCAAGTAATAGTCCTTGGGACCTGCATCAACCGATGCAGCACAATACAGCGACATGTGAGCTGGGAAAACATCTCGTGACGACGACTTTCGAAGACAGGCTATGAACCAGAAATCGTTCACGACCAAAAATCGATAGAGTTAATGAAAAAGTCAATTTACCTTGCTTTCATGGAATACACAGAAATATCACGCCTCCCGACATGTGGGAAACACTAGAGGTATTATCTCGAATAAACGAAATATCCATAAGAGGACTACACATCCCTGACAGAACAAAAAATAGCGGAGATCCCCTCTTCAACGAGGCATCTCTTTCGCCATTCCAAATCGCTCACTCCACTAGTGGTGGGCGGAAACCGATCGACCAAGAAACAAGACAAGTCATGCGCAGTCCAGCGCAAAATGACCACAGCTCAAAAACTTAACTGCATTCGATACCAACGCGAGAAGACAAATGCTTACCGAGAAAAGTGACTATAAATTCCAAGCAGTTGTTGCCCTTGCGTTATAAAATAGATATTGTAATAAAAATGATGTTGCGAGAATTTATCACGCAACATATCACCACCTCCTCCCGATAAAAAAAAAAATGTGGAACATATTTTTTTTTTTTAAATATCAAAGAGCATGCGATAAGCGGCTCAAAACGCACGAATTATGCGCTGATAATTAATTAAATTGCCTAACATGAGGCTAAATATAGAGTGTCTGGTGAGGATATACCTCAACAGAAAAATAAATATGTCTCAAAAAATATTCACATCGGGGAGGTGTCACCAACACACATCACGTTAGCATGTAAACACAATATACGTATGCAAGTTACCATAATCATCATTAAACAGCATACTCTAATATTGTCTTTAAAAATGGATGTACAAATCTGATAGGAAAATTTAAATAGTACATTATTTGACATGTAATGACATAAGTACATAGTAAAGTTAAACTACATGACGATCCAGGACATATGCTCTGGTATTCCGAGGGTAAGTACACAATCTAGAACTCGTCATGCTTGATACTAGTAAGGTAAGTCCTCAGCTCAACAATGACATTCTGAGAAAGTACAAGCAATATAATGCTAATTAATAACTAATATGCTTCATAAGGTACAATACATTATTAATAATTGTGGCTGTTTAGTAAACTAACGGCCCTTATATTAACTACTCAGTCCTCCTCTATCATCTTAAAAAAACGAACAGAAGAAGATGACAACAAAGCACGATAGTGTGTACATATAAAGTGAGTACAGATGTGCTAATCTATTGTAGTAATATAGGTGTGTGTTATGACTCTGTAATATATAGGAATATAGGACAGAAGTATTAGTTGGAGTCATGTGGGCATCTAGACAAAATGTCAGCCATCACATTATCCGCACCACGGATAGCTCGTACCGTGAAGTGAAAAGGTTGAAGAGCTATAGCATATCGAGTGGATCTCGAACTCTTCAAATTCTTAGTCTGAATAGCTGTAAGAGCTTTCTGATCAGTCTCTAGAATGAAATGTGCGCCCAGGAGGAATCTTTGTAGCTTTAGAATTGACCAAACCATCGCTAACAACTCACGGTCTAAAACCGAGTAGTTTCCTCTCTGCCGCATTTAGTTTTCTAGAAATGTACATAACAGGATGCAGAGTATTTGCATATTCTTGCATCAGTGCTGCTCCAATCCCAGTGGATGAAGCATCACTCCGAAGAACAAAAGTCCTATCAAGAGTAGGTAATCTTAAGATGGGAGGAGAAGAAAATATATTCTTGATTTGGTCTAGTGAAGATTGGCATTCTTCAGACCAACGGACCAGATTAGGCGAACCTTTCTTCAACAATGTTGAGAGAGGTGCCATGATCGAAGATAAATTTGGAATAAATCTCCCATAAAATTGAATTAAACCTAAGAGACTCCTAACTTGTTTCTTCGTTTTAGGAACAGAGATGTTCAGTATTTTGGAAGTATTGTGGTCTTCTGTCTTCAAGAGACCATGACCAACACGATGACCCAGGAAAGAGATTTCACCAAAACCAACAAAAGCTTTAGAAAGTTTCGCTGTCAAATTATTCTCACGTAGAGTGGACAGTAAGTCATATAACCCTAAATAGTGATCTTCCCAGGTATCACTGAAGAGACAGATGTCATCTAAGTATGCGATGACATCCGAACGATGTGACAGAATTCGACGCATCATGCGAACGAAAGTTGCAGGGGCGTTCATGAGACCAAAAGGCATAACATTCCATTGAAATAGACCCCTAGGTGTAGAAAAAGCAGTAAGAGGTTTGGCATGCTCTGCTAAAGGCACTTGCCAATAACCTTTAGACAAGTCAAGTTTAGTGAAGAATCTAGAATTAGAAAGTCTAATCAGTAGATCTTCTAACAAAGGCATCGGTTCAGCATCGAACTTTGTGACCTGATTCAATTTGCGATAATCAACACAAATTCGTATGTTCTTATCCTTCTTCCGGACAATAACCATGGAAGAAGAATATGGTGAAGTCGATGGTTCAATTATATTTAATTGAATCATTTCATCCAATTCCTTTTCCACTTGCGACTGAAAGTGTATAGGAATAGGATACGGCCTAACCCTAATTGGATTATTGTCGGTAAGAATTATGTCATGTTCTATGACATCTGTGTGTCCAGGAATGTCAGTGAGAACATCCTGAAATGTTTGTAACATCGACAAGTCTCGTCGATGTTCGTCACCAGAAAGATTAGGAGAAACAGAAACGTTTTTCCAAGATTCCGTGGAATGTAATGGAACCACTGGAAGGGGAAGGTTGACATCAGAGAAGGTAGCTTCCTCATCCTGTATGACAGACAGGGATGAATAATGACCGTGAGGTGCAGGAGCATCATCCGTTGCCTGGAAAATAGGCAGCAAATAGTCCGGACGTTCGTGAAATTCCGAAAGCATGTTTATGTGGAAAGTTTTATGCTTTCCATCAATATCGACCACATAGTCAACATCGGAAATCCGAGAGACTATTGCATACGGACCTTTCCATGCAATAAGAAGTCTATTTTCCCTACTGGGGAGTAGGACGAATGCTTTGTCACCTGGACAAAGTTGTCGTAGACATCTATTCTTGTTAGCAAACTGTCTTGCCTTCTCTTTAGCAATTTCTGATGAAGCAGTTGCTAGCTTACATGCCTCAATGATCTTTTGTCTAAGAGCAATGACATACTCATATGAGGATTGAGTTTCATCGCTAATATCATCGGCAGTGATGAGATCGTGTAATAAAGACATAGGGCCGCGTGGACGCGCGCCAAAGACAAGTTCGAAGGGAGAAAATCCTGTGTGTTCATTAGGGACTTCTCTATAGGCAAAGAGAGCCGCGGGTAAAACCCTGTCCCAATCTTGAGGATGATCTTCAGTTATCTTACCAAGCAAAGTCTTGAGCGTTCTATTCAGACGCTCAACTAACCCATTAGACATAGGATGGTAGATACTACTGAGAGATCGTTCAATATGTAAGGTAGACATTACCTGTGACATAGTGTCAGATATGAGTTGAGTGCCATGGTCTGACAATATTTCTCTGGGGAACCCCAAGCGAGAAAATATCAACCAAAGAGCATCTGCGATATCTGTAGTAGATATGCTCTTAAGAGGAATAGCCTCTGGCCAACGTGTGCACATATCGACACATGTAAGGATAAACTGATGTCCTCTGGCCGACTTGACCTTAAAAGGGCCAATAATATCTATGGCCATTTTCTGAAACGGCCGAATAGGAATGTCAGCAGCCTGGATAGGCGCAGCATGTCGTGGTCCTCTAGATTTGACCTTCTGACATACCTTGCATGATCGGCAGTAAATACGAATGTCCTTATTGACAAAAGGCCAAAAGAAAGCCGCAAGGACTCTCGACTTCGTACGGGCAAAACCCATATGTCCAGCACATTGCGAGTCATGAGCATGTTGTAATATTTGCACTCTCATGCTCTTGGGAACAAGAATTTGCGAATGTGCCGACGTAGTCGAATCTTGTACCATACGTACAAGTACGCCGTTTCTCATTGCAATCCAAGATTTTCTATTTGTATCCTGATTCGGATCACCTTTCTTCGCAAGAACGAAGAATTTTTTTAAAGAAGGATCTTCTTCTTGCAATTTTATGAAAGAGTCACGAGTGATTACTAAGTGACTATCTTGGCTATCAACTTCATTATCACTATTCAGTGAAGTTTCGGGTGTTTGTAGAGCTTGTGCTCTTGTAACTACTGCATTTGTAGCTTGCATGTTATTATCTTCCCAAGCAGCAATCTGCTGTGGGGTACACTCCCTAACTCCGTGAATACGACCAATAATAAGGTCCGCAATAGGATTAGGTAAGAGACAAGCATGCACATCTCCAGTAAAGAAAGGAGTGGCAATGCGAATTACAGCAGTAGGATATTTTTCTAGAGTGCCGCCAAATGTGACACATTTAATAACCCTTCCTGTAGCACAAGATGGATCTACAAGCGATTGTCTAACACCAATAGTGGTGCATCCGGAATCGAAAAGTAGTGAGACCGGAGTATCATTAACAAGACCCTTATGTAGAATTAAAGAACCCCTCCCGTCATGCGCAACAGCAGCAGGAAGAGCGGGAAGTGGGTGACCACAACTCAAAGTAGTTATGGTACCCGGTTCGAATAAAGTACTGCATTGGGGGCATTTGTTTGCTCTCTCAAAGTCAAAAGCAGAACCAGTGACAGCGTCAAAGTTTTTACTATCAACAACATGATTACAGGCTCCCTCAGTTTCCTGTTGTACAGCATTAGCCTGCTGATATCTCTTTTTTTTGTGTTGAGATCTACCCCGACTATTATTACCTCTGAAGTTATCAGAGTTATTATTATCTCTGCAGTTATTATTGTCTCTATTGTAATTGTTATCCTGGTTCGAATTCCAGTTTCCACGATTACTATCATGTTCACATTGATGCGAACATCTATTTGTTTGGTTCTAAGGTCTTCGGCAGGAATAACCTCTATTACCATATCCTCTTTTGAAATGCTTATAATTATTAGGGTGATAGTAACGACCACTATCAGGTTGTCTCCAATTCTTCGAAGAAGAATCACCATGAAATTGGTTTCCATGATTTTGACAGAAATTACCGCTACTCTTTCTATCAAAATTTTGTTGGAATCTACGAGCAAAGTTTTGGCCATACGGAGCTGCCGAAGCAACTGGTAAACCTTCTTTCACCTTAGAGTTACCCATGGTTATGTGTGGGTGCGCAGTTACGTATTGGCAACAGAAATCTTCCATTTCTTTTATTGTTTTAGGTTTACGTTCATGAAGGAAAGCAAGGAAAGACTCATTGACAGACGACATGACTTTGTCTCTAAGTATTAAGTCCATAAGTCCTTCATAAGTTTTTTCCGTCTTAGATAGTTCAACCCATCGTGAGAAAGTAATGCGTATTCTTGCAATAAACTCGGAGAATTCAACTCCATTTTCAGGTAACATGTTTTTAAATTGTAGACGATAGCCGTCTTCGTTAAGCTGATATTTCTTTAACAGAGCGGCCCTGACAACCTCATAATTGTTCTTGTCAGGTTCATCCACCATATTTAATATACTTAGAGCTTTACCTGTCAGTATCCCTGATAACTGATAAACATATTTTGCTTTGTCTATGTTATGAGCTGTACATGCTTGTTCAAATCTGTCCAGATAGAACATTATGTCATCACTGGAAGGACTAAATGTTGGTAACTTAATCTTAAAAGTATCATTATTAGCCTTACCAGAAGATGAACCCTTGTTTGAATCATTACCATTACTCATGTTCATCAATTTCAATTTTTCCAACTCTAAAGCTAAGACCTTTTCTTCATGTTCCATTTTTGCTTTCTCTTTCCTCTCATCAGACTCTCTCTGTAATCTTCTCTCCTCAGCCTGAGCCTCTATTTGAAGTCTTTCATTTTCAGCTTCTTTTCAAGTCTTTTATTTTCAGCCTCTTTTTCAAGTCTTTTATTTTCAGCCTCTTTTTCAAGTCTTTTATTTTCAGCCTCTTTTTCAAGTCTTTTATTTTCAGCCTCTAGCTGGAGTTTTCTTTCCTCAGCTTCTGATTCCCTTTTTTGTTTTTCCATTTCCATTTGGAATCTTTTTTCATCCACCTGCATCTGCAGTTTCTTTTGTTCAGCTTCCATATGCAGTTTCTTTTGTTCAGCTTCCATTGCTTTATCATATCGAGCAGTTGCAAATTCTTCTAACTTATCACCAGTCTTCCCAAGCAATTTACCCTGCTCAATAAAGTGCTCAAATGTAGACATGTTGTCTAACATATGAGTCCAAAACCTGAAATAATTAACTAATTTATTTCAAACCTAAGTGTAACAAGTCTTAATTAAGCACTTGTATATTCACATCACCTTATATTATCCCAGTCTCTGTGGGAAACAAGTCTCCAATCAAAGAACTTGTATATGAAATATCAACAATCAATTCTTGATCATAAGTGCACTTCTCATTCAATAGTGCACGACACTATTCATCATTCATTTATCATCAGTGTAGTAGTAACAGTGCATTAGCATAGCCCATTAACTAATTACTATAACTGTAAACAATGACTATGTAAACACATGCAGAATGTAAACATTGAAAATGTAAACAATGCAAACAATGTAAACAATAACAATGTAAACAATAACAAAGATCAGCAACAATACAAAAACGTTCGCAGAAATCAACTAAAAATAAAGCAGAAATTAATGAAATATCACAAAAAATGTGACGATATCTGCGATAGAATTAAACAAAATACATGACACCACAGTGTATAAACAAAAATGTTGTATGAAACTAAATTATAGACAAGAGTAGGCTAACAAATACAAACAAATCAAAACAAAACTAAAGAATGCGAAATAATAACGAAAACAATATTAAAACATGTCATCACAGCTAACATAAATAGCAACAGAAGTCGCTTAGCAAATTCCAGTATCGGAAATTTGCAAACCCTACAGAAAACGCTCACAATAGACGACCTCTATGACGTGGCATAATCTAACGGAGACACCACCCAACCGAGAACCCGCTGAAATATAAACATATAAATATACAAATAACATATAGACATATAACATATAGAATGAGATGATACACAGAAGACTCAGCAGAAGTATAAGGGCACAGTTTACATACAAACAGGCCACTTAACTTATAGGCTTCCAATCGTCGAACAGCAGAAAAAACGGATGTCAATCAACGTCCTAAAGAGCGAAGCTCCAACGATGATGGCACATCTGAACTGCTTCCACTGCTAACACGATGGTACTTGAGCTTCTGACATACTGTGTGTTGAGTTGTTTCGGCACTTGACCTTCTAATCCAAAAGTAAGTTGATGGAAATCGGTACTTGGCCTTCTTCAGAAAACAACCCGTTTCAACCGGCACTTGACCTTCACAAAAACGACAGCACTGGAACCTTGACAGCAGCAACTTGCTTGACTTGCGTAAAAGATAACAGCAGTCCGAGTTATCCGGCAACATGTAACAACGCCGGGTACTGTCAAATTCTTGTTTCCGTCAAAAATTGAAATTTTGACTTTTACCGGGCAACGCCGAGTACTTTGAAAATTTTGAAGATGTTGACTGTCTTGAAGAATGTTAATTTCTTGAAGGATGTTGATGAATTCTTGTTGAAAATGAAGTGGGTAAGGGACCCCGTGTTTGCTGGTACCAGAATCAAACCAGCTTATGGCCACCAAATGATGCGTGATGCCATATGATGATGGATGGTATCCGCATGTCTGGTTTTGTGTAGTGTGCAGATGTGTTCAGTCAAAACAATGTTCATACAAAAATAACAGGGCAATCCACATAGGACGTCAGTAAACTCACGACGTATAAAGTCAATGATTCTTGAAACAGCCGTTGACGTTTTTCTTCATTATTTATTGTGGACGCCACAGTGACAAAATGGTTACGCGAATATGTAGACACATCAAACAGTCATTATCACAGCAACATTCAATACAGCAATAGACGGTAGACAGCATTACAATGATGAGTCAGATGCATGTTATATTTCATAGTGCTGTAAATGTAGTCAGGTGAAAAACTCCATCCTTTTCTATAACAGCCAGGAGATAACCAGATGTATGAGATCAGTTCACTCTCCTTAGTCTGACTTCAGCAAGACAGACACGTCTGCCGAAGTATAAATAATGTCCTCAAAAATATCCTCTAGATAACAAAGGTTTTTCAAACCTAGTTCAGGTAACCAAGTAGCAAGTAATAGTCCTTGGGACCTGCATCAACCGATGCAGCACAATACAGCGACATGTGAGCTGGGAAAACATCTCGTGACGACGACTTTCGAAGACAGGCTATGAACCAGAAATCGTTCACGACCAAAAATCGATAGAGTTAATGAAAAAGTCAATTTACCTTGCTTTCCGGAAATACACAGAAATATCACGCCTCCCGGCATGTGGGAAACACTAGAGGTATTATCTCGAATAAACGAAATATCCATTAAGAGGACTACACATCCCTGACAGAACAAAAAATAGCGGAGATCCCCTCTTCAACGAGGCATCTCTTTCGCCATTCCAAATCGCTCACTCCACTAGTGGTGGGCGGAAACCGATCGACGAAAAAGCAAGACAAGTCATGCGCAGTCCAGCGCAAAATGACCACAGCTCAAAACTTAACTGCATTCAATACCAACGCGGGAGACAAATGCTTACCGAGAAAAGTGACTATAAATTTCAAGCAGTTGTTGCCCTTGCGTTATAAAATAGATATTGTAATAAAATGATGTTGCGATGTCACGCAACAGCTTGCGAGAATTACTCCGTTCTATCACTGGGCAACACTGGATCGTTAGATCACACTTTGTGGTGGATGACCAGAAAAGCTCTTACCGCATTGAAGAGACGGAACGACAAGTCATCAAAGTCAGCGCGATACGCTATAGCTCTTCAACCGTTCCATTTTGAGATAAGCTATTCCTGGAGTGCAGAATGTATTTGCAAACTGTCTTTCAAGATGCCCTAGAGAACTTGTTGAATCTAAACTGCTTTTAGATGGAGAAACGTCCTGACCGATACATGGATAACTATGTACATGGTCATAAATTGTACATCTGTGAAGACTATGTATAGTTTTGCAGTATTCGTATAAATATAACTTTCAGCAATATATTTACTCCTGGATTATAACATGTACTTTTCTTGTGAAGTAACTTTTTTGTAGAACGGGAACAGTGATATTAAAGTAACATTTTTTTTTAGTATGGAAACATTGGAAAAAAGCAACAAATAGACATTCGTTAGTGTTATGGAACATATTACACTACATATCGTGTTCGTAAACTTATTTCGTGCATGGAACATTAGGAACATATTCTTGTTGACTCTAAATAGTTCTGAACGAATATTCACAATGACTGAAATTAGAATTACTTAGAATAAATTACTAGTTATTTATTTATGTGTAATTAAGTACTAGAATTAGATTAATTCAATTTAATCAATTTGATTGTTTATAAATCACACATCTACTAACGTTATTAGTGTCTCGCAATACGTGTAGTCACGTATCCCACTACATGATATTATTTCACTTTTAGATAACTAGTCAAACTTACTTGTGCTAGATAACAGTAGGTGCGTTGCTTCTTAAAGTGTTTAATTTTGCATTGCTTCATTTTTGCACATTGTATTTCAAAAATTTTCTGTTTCACTGATTCTTTTATCATTGATTATCATCAGTGTTGCTGTTCATTTTCATTTTTTGAAATCATATGTTTCGATTAGATTTTTAAAAACTTAGTTGAATTTTATTATCATCTTTTTTGTTGATTTTTCATTTTCATTTTCATTTTCAACTTCTTTTTACTTCGAATATTACCACATCGTTCCAAAGTAGGTCGATGGTGGATGTGTGCTTTAATGCATACTGTCATTTAGTTATATTAATTTCAAGTCAATATTCTTTTCTTAATATGATATAACTTTATGCATTGTATATATTGTTGTAGTTTTGACTCACCTCTCTCGAGTAATTAGTTCGAAAAAAATTAATAGAATTAATTTTTTTAAGGGGAGGTAATAAGGGAGCTGTTACGTACATTTATTACCTAAGGGGGTAGTCGTCGGTCCTACCAAATGTACGCACCAGTCTTGAGATAGTTATATTATTTGTGCGTTCGATTGATTCACGCACTGACGTGCACAATGCTGTGTGAGTTGCTTTGGACGCACGTGTAACCTAGTTGAGTAGTTTGTGACGTCAGGTTTTGAAGTGGAAACATGGAACTGGCTTGTGTCCATGATTGTAATTTTATATTGTGTATCCAATGGCATGTTGAAGGAAGCCATTTATTATTGTGATTTGTATTGGTCTTCAGGTCGAAGCCAATCGCAGTTATGTCACGTAAGTTATCGCCCACTTCTTATTTTAATGCTGCATAAAAAGGCCGCTCTACTACTAATCTAGCGGGAATTTTATCATTCCTAGAATGGATCTACAGAGTCGCTTGCCTTTAAGATTTGGATCGTAGACGGAGAATTCCTACGAGTAGAAGAAGTTATATTGTTTACCTTATGCACATGTTTTAAATGCCGTACATGCTTCAATGCCAAAGTCGTGGCACGGATGTAAAGAGAGGTTAGCCAACTGAAAGCCTTTAACTGATAGGATTATCGTATATGACTTTGTGTGAAATTATATGATGTACAACGCTATGTAGGATGAACGTCTGGGAATTTTAACAAATGTAATATGGAAGATTTCATCCCAGAGTATGAATACGTTACCATGATAGACGTCCTTGAAAGAAGGTCAACGGTCGTGACTGAGAAGGATATTATACGGTAACAGTTTTGTAATCCTTAGTCTATGGACAGAGGTCTTTACTAGAAGAGAATCTTCAGGAACTTTAGCAGCAATAATTAATATGTTGTCGTGTGATCTTTGCGCCTGTGACGATGTCCGTCTTGTCCACTTCGTGTCCTGGTGAATAAAATCTATGTAAAGTTACCAACGACTTGTGTGCTGCCAATACTTGACCAGTTCACCCAATTCAAGATACTTGTTGGTTTTCGTTTGAAAAAACATTGTTGACATTTATTCCGTTGTAACCATTCGCGTTTCAATTCATCACTATGAAAACGACACCAACACTGTGGGCACATATAATGGAGCAGGGGAAGGTTTTGACCAGAACTAATAGCTAAGGTTTATAAAATTTATTATATCTTTAGAAAAGACAAAAATAGATTACAACAGTTTATACATCGTTATCATGTCATCAGGTGAAATCATAGTTACATAAAGGGAAAATAAATAAACAATATATAGTCTCATAGACCCTGGAACGTGGAAAACTAGGAAAATGATCCCACCCGACGTGTGTTTACCCAACAGATCAAACAAAGGAGTGACAATGGGGAATGGGGTAGACGGTACGGGTATCTAGGATATGTCCTTAATTTAACTTTCCCGTGGGCCTTCAGACTTAGTGAGAGAATAGATAAAAAGGAAGGTGTTATATTAGTAGTGAACATCTAGAAACTAAATTCTTTCATTCCATTTTCCCTTCTCGCATTCATTCAGCGAGCTCGCTTTCATTCACACTTACCCACTCTGTCGGCTGCATATGTCCATAGAATTAATCACACACAGTTCTTAAGACTATCATATATGTCTTATTATTTTGTCCAGTCCAGCCCCAGAAAGCTCCGTATAGCCACTGCTAATTTTGCTCGGAGATTTCACTGAAATGGTGTGTTGATTATAATTTTCCTGGCAATGATTCTTCGTCAGATTGCAGGGATTGTTAAAGGGACTAAGTTTGTTTCTAGGAGTCTGTCGTAATGACTGGGAAATATCTCAACAGTAGAATGTTACTCACAGGCTCTTCTTGGACAAACTAGCCTTATCTGTTCTCTGGAGAAGTTGGTGGTAGGAACACAGTTTACTGTCATATGGGTTTGATTAAAAAAATTTCGTGCTGTCAGTTCTGCCTCATCAGGCCAGGGAACTTTATATGATTTAATATAATATATCTGGCATTGTCCCGTTCCAGTTAAATTTTTAACACCAGTGAACACTTGACCGTTCTGGTTTTGCGAAGGACTTATAAAATCTAACACCCGCGTTTTGTACAAGACCTGTAAAATCACTCTGGTATTTAAATTATTTAGATTTAAAGACTACACGAGTGACTAGCTAATGTATCGATTTAATTACCACTAGCTATGAACAGTTAATTACTTAAGATTTACGCAAGATGAAATAGAATTATAGGGTTAATAACGAATTTCGCTCGCCTAGCGTTTAAGATTATGTAACACATCTATCATCTCGGGAAATAACGGATAGTTATATTATTTAATTTACATCTGGAAAACTTTGTGATGGGTTGATTTAATAGGTTTAAATTAACACAAAAATCCAGTGAAATAAATGAAGGAACTAAACGACTCAATCCCTCAAGACTAATATATTTTACCGTAGCACAGAATGAATATAGACTCCAATACAGTAGAAATCTAAGAGAAAACTTGTTAGCTTCTACTATAAGCTAGTACTTCTTTAACTCTCTGGCAACGAATGATAAACCGCATTTTCGGCGATGCCAATATATAGTTAATGGAATGAAAAGTGATAGCGACATGTGAAGATTCACACCTTATTTGAAATCAGGGAATTATTCTGTTTCTGCGCCGCCAGTCCAAGCGCTAGACTTCCCCCGTTCGTCTCTTGGTCCGCCAGCGATTTCCCCCGTCTTAGCCGGTTCGCATGAACGTGTGAACCGAAGGTGAGAAATCGTTCTGCTCGTTCCTATGGACTACAGCCGTCTTTTGATACTGACCGCTTACGTCTCCTCTTGGCAACGCCTTCTTGGAGGGGTGGCAGAAAAGGACGAGAAATTCGCTGATTCTAATTGCTCTAGAGGTAAGGCGGTAGGCGTGGTTTAAACTCAACTTTAAGACAAAGCGATGTCCTGGATGCACGCATGATAGCTGTTTACATATTAATTAGCAAAGGTGCATACTAATTTGCACGCGTGGTGGAATTCCACGTTAACGATAAAATTACAACAATATTCAGGGGTACAGATGCTATTCGAGGGTACTACCATATCATCTAACAATTCAGAGACGCTGAAATTCGTCCGTCACAATCGTCCCCCCTTTGAGACATGAAACCATTTTTCATGTTTCATTTATGACAATGAAGCTGCCCTGATCGATAGCTTTAGGATGATTGGTATCTTCGATTTCCTCCTCTTCTTCCGTAGTCCAGTTTCTACTCATAAAATCAGCCCCGACATTCTGTCTACCCGGAATATATTCCACTTTGAAGGAGTACACGCTTAATAGCAAGGCCCAACGCATGATCCTTGCGTTAAATTCCTTATTTGCGCCAAGAAAAGCTAAGGGAGCGTGGTCTGTTTGCACCGTAAAAGATGTACAGTAAAGAAATTCATGATGACGTCTTATCCCATGAATTAGTGCCAGACATTCTCTTTCAAACTGTGGAGTAGTTACGTTCAGCCGTATTCAATTTACGACTGCCATACGCAACTGGGAATAACAGATTCGGATCGGTGGCATCTGCTTGAAGCAGGGTTGACCCGATGCCTTGACCCGACGCGTCGACCCGCAATACAAAAGGTTTCTTGAGGTCAGGTAGCCTCAAAATGGGGTATCCGGACAACTGTGCTTTTAAAGTGCTGTATGCTTGTTCACACTGCGAATCCCAAATAACCTTATCAGGACGCCCTTTTTTGTAAGGTCAGTCAGGGGTGTGTTAGCCCGTTGAAATTACGGATGTATTTCTGATAATATGCACATAGTGATAGGAACGAACGGGTGTCTTTCTTCGTTCGGGCCTTTTAGCTGCAACTATTTTCTCAACATTCTTCCTAACAGGCCACATGCAGCCATGAGAAATAGTATGCCCCATGAAGTCTAGCTTTTCAAACCCGATGAGACATTTGCTAAGTCTGGCTGTGAGACCGGTTTCCTGTAGTCTCATGAGGAGCATAGCAACCGTAGCAATATGTTCGTCGTAGGTTTCCGATGCAATTAAGATGTCATTCATGAAATTATGGATATGGGGACTGTGCAAAGGTTCTAAAAGCTTCCTCATCATCCTGGCGAACACTCCTGGTGCGTTGTGCAGTCCGAACGGCATCACATTAAATGTGTAATGTCCTTCACTAGTGCTGAAAGCTAACAAAGGTTGAACTTCCTCCTTGACTGGTATTTGATAATAATCTTTACTCAGGTCAATCTTGGAAAAAATTCTTGCCTTGCTAAGCTTGGTGAACAACTCAGAAACAGTCTGTAGAGGTTCGGGCTGGAATTCCGTTACATCGTTTAGTAACCGAACTTCCTTATTGGGCATCTGTAACAGTACTACACTCGAACTGTAAGGAGATGTAGACTCACTGATAATTTCTGCCTGACGCAGCTTGTCTATTTCTCCGCGAAGTGCATCAGCTTTAGCGTACGGAATGGGGTAAACTCTGGTTTGTACAGGGGTCTCGTTTGTTAGTTTCATATCAAATTCTATGAGATTTGTTCGACCAGGTACATCCGTTAAGACTGCCGCGTACTGTTTCAGTAGCGCCCTGGTTTCTGTTTGTTGTTCTTCTGAGAGATTGTCGCCGAATTTGACATCTTTAAAGGATTCTGTTTGTTGCAATGGATACTCCATGCAACTCTCGTCATCTTCCTCGTCTTTCGTTGCTATGGTGACCGCCAGGAGATGCTCGGAGGACGGCACTGGTCTTTCTAAATATTTCTGTTGCAGATTAACGTGAAAGACCTCCTTTCCTTTAATGGAGATCTTGTAATTAGTGCGTGAGATCTTTTTAAGGACGGTAAACGGCCCTTGCCATCCGCTGCGAAGTTTGTTGTTTCCGGTTGGAAGTAGCAATAAAACTTTCTCCCCTGGTGAGTTCTCTCTCTTTTGCAGCTTTATTGTATCTTTGAGCGTGTTTTGCGCGTGCTTTCTTAAGGTTAGTTGTAGCTAGATCCCATCCTAGCTGTAACCTTTCCTTAAGCTCTGATACATATTTGCTTGCTGAGACGACTGTCTCGTCAGCATTTTGGTCTATCAGGGACCGAAGTAAGGCTTCTAGTGGCCCCTTAATAGGTCTGCCGAATAAAAGCGTAGCTGGCGTAAATCCTGTAGATACCTGGGGAACTTCTCTGTAGGCGAATAAAGCTGCAGATATATAAAGGTCCCACTGTTCAGGTTTCGCTTGAGCCAGCTTACGTAACATCCTGGTGAGGCTTCCATTGACACGTTCTACTAACCCACTTCCGGCCGGATTATGAGGGCTTGTGTAGATGTGCTGGTTCATCAAGATCTTAACGATCTCTTCCATCAACAGGCTACGGTATGGGGATTTGTTGTCCCTGAAAACGTTTTGAGGGAAACCCAACAGTGTAAATATCTGCCCGAGGGCTTCTGCGACATGCTTGGAATTCGTGCACGTTAGCGGTATAGCTTCGGCACACAAAGTGCAAGTGTCGACTAAGGTCAGGAAAAACCTGTGCCTCCTTTTAGTCCTTTCTAAGGGTCTTAAATGTCGATTACAACCTGTTGAAATGGTGTCCCCACTACTGGCGCATAACTCATGGGAATAAAGGGTGTCCGTTGCTTGGGTGCCACACGTTGGCACTGGGCGCAGGATTTCACGTACCTGATAATCTCAGAGTTCATTCCTGGCCACCAATAGTGAGTTTTTATTCGCTGAATAGTGGCGTTTTGTCCCATATGTCGGCTAAAGGGAAGAGAGTGCCCTATTTCTAAGATCTGGCTTCTGTACTGCGTCGGTATTAGGAGCTGGTTATTCCCTGTATCAGGGTCGCCCGTTCTACGATACAATACGCCATCCTTCAAAAAGATGTCTCCGTGGTGTTTGGGGTCCTTAGCCATGGGCAGTTTTGTAAAGCAGGGCTCCAGAGTAGGGTCCTTTCGTTGCGCCTCCTTCAGTTCATTCGGCAACAAATTTGGAGCAGGCTCCCTCTCCTTCTTGGTTTGCCCTCTTGGGGTTACCGCTGCCACAATAGGCTCTTTTGGACTCCCAACAAACACATATCTACATCCCAGGATAACTGGGTAGATAGGATCATCCATAATGGCCGCTTTAATAACCCCTCTGACAAAATCAGAGTGTATTTTTACCAGTGCGATAGGCAGCGTCCTGGGTGCGTCAATCTTAAAAACTCCAAATAGTTTGACGGTGACCTCTGTCTCCTGAACGGGTTTGACTAGGTGCCTGGCGACAATACAGTCAAAAGATAATCCAGTGTCAAAAAGACAAGTAGTTGAGTTACAGTTCAAAATTATAGTTCCTCGCGTTGAGGGTCTCTCTCCCTCAGGTTGAAAATCACTGACATTGACTCTTCCTTGCGAGGCTGTATGCAAGCATCCGATGCGATTTGGCCCGGTGTGCTTGCCCTGATCAGACGTCCCTGCTGTAGGGGTCTTTCCTTTGCCTTGACCTTGGTCGCCGCGCTGCCACGTAGGCTTTGCAGGTTGATCAGGATTGTTGTTGTTGGTGGGATATCGGGTTTTGTAGAATTTCGATTTTTCTTGGGGAGGTCTCTGGGTATTAGTTTCTCGTTGGTTATAGTGCTTGGAGGAATTAGAAGAATATGATGACTGTTCTAGATTTGCTTTCGAGATGGCTCATCTGTTGGTTTGCGTTTTGTGCTGGGAAGCTCGGCCATTGCATTTGCATAGCGTTCCGCCTTATTGAGGATGTCCTCAAGCTTGACTGCGCCCTGCTCAGCCAGAAATCTACGGGTTTCGTTCGACAAAATTGATTTTATCTGTTCTACATGAACAAGTTCCAGAATTCCCTCATATGTAAGAGGTAATTCTTATAATTCCAGGCACTTTACCAAATAGCCCGTCAGACGTGAAGAGAACTGGGGAAATGTCTCCGTACTCTCTTTTCGGCTGTTTCTGAACATTTGCAGACATTTGCGAGCGGTCATCTCAAAACGTTCTAGCAAGGCCTTCTTTAACGTGTCGTAGTCATCTTGGCTGCTTCCCAGCTTGACATACACATCATAAGCATTACCTTTTAGTGCCTGAGAAATTTAGGCACCACCGGGAACTCTCTAACCCATACAGAGTCGCCATTTTCTCGAATTTCTCTAGGAAGGTGTCAATTTTCTCGTTAGGGCTAGTGAAAGACTCTTAGACAAAAGACATCGCTGCTAGTTGGGAAGATTGGCTACTGGAGAGATCAGTTAACTGAGACTGGGGTGAAGACGGCTCTCCATTATTGGAAGTAGAAGCACCCCGACTTTGGACTTCTAAAGTCTTAAGTGCCAATTCATGTTGTCTCTCCCTCTCTCTCTCATTTGCCCTGCGGACTTCCATCTCTGCCTCAATTTTCTTCTGCTCCAATTGACGATCGTCCGCTTCTTTCGTCTCTGCTTTATCTTGTGCTTCTTTCCTCTTTGCACTCTCTTTCTCTTCCTTCCTCTCTGCCTTCTCTTGTGCTTCCTTCTCGTCATATCTGTCAAGTTCCCTGTTGACAAACGCGGTCTCATTGTAAATAGGGACAATCACAATTATGCTAATACGTTAAATAGATAAACAAAAAACCAAAAAAAAACAAACAAAATCAAGAAGAAACTCTGAACAAGAATTATATTAAAATAGAGGGGTGTAAAGGCCTGGTGGTTCCAGTTATATAACTGACTTTAACAGATATTTAATTGACTTTCATCTGTTAAAATTCATATGCATTGTAAGAACAGCATCAGACCTTCACATTACCAGACACTAATATTAACATTTGTTCGTGATAAATATTGTTTGACTATATTATGCAGTTCCCTAGGTCTGTCTATTCTTAACACCTCTTCTATATTTATAAGATTATATATATATATTTATATTTATATCTTTATATATATTTATATATTTATTTATATTTATAAATATTTATAAATATTTATAAATATTTATATATTTTATATAATCTATATAATTTTAAATTATATAATATAAATTATATAATTATTATAATTTTATAATTATATAATTTAAATATATAATATATAAAATGATATCATGTAATAAAATTTTATATTTTTATTATTTTATTAATATTTTTTAATTATGATAAAATTATATAACAATATATAATAAATTATATATTATTATTATATAATAATACAAATTATAATAGGTAGGTAGGTAGGTAGGTAGGTAGGTAGGTAGGTAGGTAGGTAGGTAGGTAGGTAGGTAGGTAGGTAGGTATATATATATATATATATATATATATATATATATATATATATATATATATATATATATATATATATATATATATATATATATATATATATATATATATATATATATATATATACAATAATAATAATAAAATTATATAATATAATTATATAATAAAACTATAATAAATCTTTGTTGCTAAATAGTGGAATTCTAACGGAATATAAAATTGAACGGAATATGTGTTAAAAATCCACGCTACTGATTCTTTTCAATAAAACCGGTAAGTAAACTAGTTTTCTTCTTTTTATTTTTTTACTTGAAATACAAATAATAGTACAAATATGTGCTACTGTATTTCCATCTAATTTTATTTCAAATTATTAGCTAACCTAAACGAAAATGCAAATTGGGTCCGAAACTCATGATCGGCTCCATTTTCCTGCAATACGGGTACGACCGAAAATGGCGGCCAAATTTTAGTTGTCGTCACTCTATATATCAAGGGCACTAGGATAGACGGGACGGGTATCTAGGATATGTCCTTAATTTAACTTTCCCGTGGGCCTTCAGACTTAGTGAGAGAATAGATAAAAAGGAAGGTGTGATATTAGTAGTAAACATTTAGAAACTAAATTCTTTCATTCCTTTTTCCTTTCTCGCATTCATTCAGCGAGCTCGCTTTCATTCACACTTACCCCCTCTGTTGGCTGCATATGTCCATAGAATTAATCGCACACAGTTCTTAAGACTATCATATATGTCTTAATATTTTGTCCAGTCCAGCCCCAGAAAGCTCCGTATAGCCACTGCTAATTTTGCTCGGAGATTTCACTGAAATGGTGTGTTGATTATAATTTTCCTGGCAAGGATTCTTCGTCAGATTGCAGGGATTGTTATAGGGACTAAGCTTGTTTCTAGGAGTCTGTCGTAATGACTGGGAAATATCTCAACAGTAGAATGTTACTCACAGGCTGTTCTTGGACAAATTAGCCTTAACTGTTTTCTGGAGAAGTTGGTGGTAGGAACACAGTTTACTGTCATATGGTTTTAATTAAATAAGTTTCGTGCTGTCAGTTCTGCCTCATCAGGCCAGGGAACTTTATATGATTTAATATAATATATCAGGCATTGTCCTGTTCCAGTTAAATTGTTAACACCAGTGAACACTTGACCGTTCTGGTTTTGCGAAGGACTTATAAGGGTTTCCAACAATCAGATTTTGGTATAGTCAATGTTATTATGTGGTTTTCTTTAAGAACATATAAATAGGGATGCCATAAGCCATCTGAACATGACTCTCTATATATCAAAAACCGTCGGATCGCAAGGTCTGATCATCTGTATAAAAAGAATATATAAAACAAGTAATATACTATAATAAAATCTAACACCCGTGTTTTGTACAAGACCTGTAAAATCACTCTGGTATTTAAATTATTTAGATTTAAAGACTACACGAGTGACTAGCTAATGTATCGATTTAATTACCACTAGCTATGAACAGTTAATTACTTAAGATTTAAGCAAGATGAAATAGAATTATAGGGTTAATAACCAAGTTCGCTCGCCTAGCGTTTAAGATTATGTTACACATCTATCATCTCGGGAAATAACGGATAGTTATATTATTTACTTTACATCTGGAAAACTTTGTGATGGGTTGATTTAATAGGTTTAAATTAACACAAAAATCCAGTAAAATAAATGAAGGAACTAAACGACTCAATCCCTCAAGACTAATGTATTTTACCGTAGCACAGAATGAATATAGACTCCAATACAGTAGAAATCGAAGAGAAAACTTGTTAGCTTCTACTATAAGCTAGTACTTCTTTAACTCTCTGGCAACGAATGATAAACTGCATTTTCGGCGATGCCAATATATAGTTAATGGAATGAAAAGTGATAGCGACATGTGAAGATTCACACCTTATTTGAAATCAGGGAATTATTCTGTTTCTGCGCCGCCAGTCCAAGCGCTAGACTTCCCCCGTTCGTCTCTTGGTCCGCCAGCGATTTCCTCCGTCTTAGCCGGTTCGCATGAACGTGTGAACCGAAGGTGAGAAATCATTCTTCTCGTTCCTATGGACTACAACCGTCTTTTGATACTGACCGCTTACGTCTCCTCTTGGCAACGCCTTCTTGGAGGGGTGGCAGAAAAGGACGAGAAATTCGCTGATTCTAATCGCTCTAGAGGTAAGGCGGTAGGCGTGGTTTAAACTCAACTTTAAGACAAAGCGATGTCCTGGATGCACGCATGATAGCTGTTTACATATTAATTAGCAAATGTGCATTCTAATTTGCACGCGTGGTGGAATTCCACGTTGACGATAAAATTACAACAATATTCAGCGGTATTGATGCTATTCGAGGGTACTACCATATCATCTAACAATTCAGGGACGCTGAAATTCGTCCGTCACACTGTTCACTATTATACTTACAGGGTCAGTTCCAATAAGGGAAACAGACAACAGACACTCTGAGTAGCCAAAATTCCAACGGGAAATATCGTAGCAGAGACTCAATATTGGCACAAGGTAGGCAGATGTGGACACAAGTAATGACGTATTCAACAGAAAATGGTGACCGAAAGACCGCCTCGCTTACGGGTGAAAATAAAAACATTTATATATATATACACATTGTGCCAATATTTAAGTCTCTGCAACGATACTGTCTACCCAGTCTTTATATATATATATATATACATACATACATACATACATACATACATACATACATACATACATACATACATACATGCATGCATGCATGCATGCATGCATGCATGCATGCATGCATGCATGCATGCATGCATACATACATACATACATACATACATACATACATACATACATACATACATACATACATACATACATACATACATACATACATACATACATACATACATACATACATACATACATACATACATACATACATACATACATACATACATACATACATACATACATACATACATACATACATACATATATATATATAATAATAGCCCCTTCAGTCATAACTGACTATGGGAATGCGCCCCTGAGGTGACAGCCCTCAACTGCTTATTTTCCTGGTGCTCCTTTCGACGTTTTCTCCTCACCTCTGCTTCTTGTGTGAGCCTCTCTTCGCCCAATCTGAGGTGGTGCCGTAAATAGCATCGCCACTTAGTGCGATCGGCAGCTTCATCCTCCCATGTTGCTGGATCCATGTCCAGTGCCCTCATATCTCTCTTGCACACATCTTTGAACCTCAGCTGTGGTCGCCCAACTGTTCTCTTGCCATCTGCTAATTGTCCGTAGAAGATATCTTTTGGGATGCGACCATCTTCCATGCGGCGAACATGGCCAAGCTAGCGAAGTCTGCGCTGTCTAAGCAGCGTATACATACTTTGAAGGCCAGCACGTGACAACACCTCGACATTTGTCACTTTATCTTTCCACGAGATGCCGAGGATGCGGCGTAGACACCGCAAATGGAAGGTATTGAGCCTTCTTTCTCGCTTAGCATAGGTCGACCAGGTCTCGCTGCCATATAGGAGTGTGCTGGTGACGCAGGCATTATATACCGCAGCTTTGGTCTTCATTGTGAGTTTAGAGTTTCCCCAAACACGCGATGTGAGGCGGGCAAAGGTAGCTGCAGCTTTGCCAATGCGGCTGGCGATTTCTGTATCCAGTGAGAGTTTGTCATTGATGGTAGACCCTAGGTATGTGAAGTGGTGCACCACTGCCAATTCATAGTTATCGATAGTGATAACTGGTGCAGCACCCATATCCTGACTCAGCACATTCGTTTTCTTTAGACTTATTGTGAGGCCAAAGTCCTTGCATGCTTTAGTGAAACGATTCATCAAGCTCTGAAGCTCCTGTTGGCTTTGAGTGACGACTGCAGCATCATCAGCGAACAACAAGTCTCTTATAGTGACCCTTCTGATTTTTGTTTTTCCCTTCAGCCTTGAAAGATTAAACAGACGGCCATCTGACCTAGTGTGAAGGCATATTCCTTCAGTTGCATCTCTGAATGCATGTTTCAAGAGTAAGGCAAAGAAGATTCCGAAGAGGGTCGGAGCCAGAACACAGCCTTGTTTAACGCCACTTCGTATATCAAAGGGCAGTGACGTGCTTCCAGCATATTGGACTGTTCCCTTCATGTCGTCATGGAATGACTTTATCATTTCCAGCATTTTAGAAGGGCAGCCTATTTTCAGGATGATTTTAAAGAGTCCATCCCTACTAACCAGGTCGAATGCTTTTGTGAGGTCTATAAAGGCGATATATAATGGTCTTTGATATATATATATATATATATATATATATATATATATATATATATATATATATAAAGAGAGAGAGAGAGAGAGAGAGAGAGAGAGAGAGAGAGAGAGAGAGAGAGAGAGAGAGAGAGAGAGAGAGAGAGAAAGAGAAAGAAAGAAAACGAAAGAGATACGCCAACACAGACAACAAAACCTACCTGTATGGTGAAAGTTTTGTAACAAGCTTATACAGTCTTTGATTTAACAGACCCGAACCCAATGGCGTGACAACTGGAATGTTCCACGACTTGGATAGTGGCCCAATGGCTTCCAAAGCATCGCTACAGCCTGGACATGAGCATTGCAGACACACACACATATATGTATATATTCTTAAGTAAAGTTGCGTAAAATAAGTTTTAAAACTATACATATTATTTGCCTTGTAGTGATGACCGTGTGTTAATATATAGCAGGCCAAAATTTATCATAAATGAGCAATCGAGATGCTCATGTCCGCTCCTAGTTATTTTTAACTCGATCAATTTAAGACTTTCTCCGATAAGATAGGTTATCAATTTACTTTATGTTTATTTTCTTGTTCGTCTCTATAGTCAATTACATGTCAATAATTTAGTGTCAATTTATACCGTCGTTATGCAAGAAAAACACTTTAATCTCTAATCCTGATAATTTAAATGGGAAGTGTTTTTTTAATCCAGACTTAAATACATGTATAATAGTTGAAATGTTTGTCTGTCCTCAAGTTAGCTAAAGAAACACTGGAAGTTTTTTCTGTTTTCAAGGCCAACTGGAATAACACAGGCTGCTCTTTTGACTAGGGAAGAACACATTTCCTGGAACGTGGTACATTTTCTTTCTGCTGTGGTTATGATGGCTCTTTCAAAGACAAAACAATTGATCTGGAACATTAAGACTTTCAAATCTCGACCACATTTTTAAAATCTCTGTCGAAGAACTGCCATAGCACTTCCCATTAATAAGCATTTTTTTTTTGTCTTTTGGTTTTTTACTGCCATCATACAGACTTTAATATTTCTATTGCAACCTTTCCTCGTGCAACCTTTTCTCGTGCAATTCAAAAATACTTTACTCAAATCTTGAGCAATTCAGAAAATAAAATACAGCAAGCGTTTATTTTCCTGCAAAGGATAAACAGTCTAGTGTGTCGCAGCGATTACTTTTAGGTGCATGCAGGAGTGAATGAGACCTGGTAGAACATGCTTAACCACACACACATAACAATAGACGAACCTTTCTTTCAGCCTAAAGAAGCACTAGTACACCCAAGACGTACGTGTCTAGAGTAACACTAATACAAAGAAGAAATACGTATAACGAAATCAGAGTAGCACTAGTACACACAAGACGTACGTATACCACAATCTACTGTAGCACTAGTACACACAAGAAGTACGTGTATCACAATCTACTGTAGCACTAGTACACACAAGACGTACGTGTATCACAATCTACTGTAGCATTAGTACACACAAGAAGTACGTGTATCACAATCTACTGTAGCACTAGTACATGTGACGTATAATGGAAATATAGCCTACAGTATCTGACAGCCGTGAAATCCCGTTAGTGTTCTAAGATTTGCTCGTAAAAAGTCAAGCATTTTTCAGCCTGCGTCTCACTCACCTTTTAATCCACGCCTCTTTTCCCTGAGACGTAAACAAACTAAGTTGTGGTTTGTTTACCTGAGTTTCTCACGCGAGCTGATCTGTCAATCATCAAGATAACAGACAGACGAACGTGGGATAAACACCGGACCTCTTTGAAGTGAGACGAGCGGGCAAAATATTTTCCAGTGTACTCTCTGATGTTCGTACATACAGGGGGAGATAAACTCTTTGATCTCCAGAAGCGGGGAAAATCTACAGAATCCCATTACACGGTTTAAATCTCTGTTGTCAATTAGCAAGGCTGACCGAGAGACCGTGGAAAACCTTTCATCTGGGAAACGTAGTCTCCCGATTTTCTGCTATGCACTAAGAGTGTGAAAATTAACATCCTCTAGAGATCATAGTTAACATGATGTATATAAACTGTGAGACCCCGATGCCATCACAAGAACAGCTATGCTATGGACCCCTGAAGGAAAACGAGAGGCCGACCAAAAACAACTTGGCGGAGGACTGTGGAGGCTGAGATGCAAAGAATAAACCAGAGTTAGGGCACTGTACGAAGGATGGCCGCCGACCGAGCAAAGTGGAATCAATTTGTTGGTACCCTACAAGACGCCACCAGGCGTAATAGCCACTGACTGCTTTGACGGTCGGCGGCTAAGGATCAAAGAAAAAGAAGATATAAACTGTGGCTTTCCAAACCAGTTATCAGTGTCGCTCAGAATTTTTTGGATAGTCTAAACACGTCGTCTAGAACCATTGTGGAAGGTGTGTTAATAGTCTCGTGGGGATTTCATTCGGATTTTCTGGTAATAGAAATTTGTGCTTATGTGTTAAAATGTGTTAAGTTTTACGATTATAATTTACTGTGATTTCCTAGCGTAAACTAGTAAAATAAATAACGCGTAGCTATTTTCTTACCAGTTGTGCAGTTAATGATAATTCCATCACCCGCTGTCTCACATAGAAGATACGGTTTAGGTGACTGAATTAATATGATAGACACGACTGATTCCGCCGCAGGCGACATATGTCTTTACTGACTGTGTGTGGTACGCCACTCTGAGTGGAAACCTCCCAGTAACAAAGACTGCTGTGCCCGTCTCAGATTTTGCTCTTTCCTCAGACCTATGTGTCCTGAGTGTTCCTCTATAAATGCCTTTGTACAGATGAGGAAGGACATCCCTCGACACCTTCGGGTATATGAGGCTCTGTCCATTTTGGCTGGAATGACGTCTCGATGGTGCGGAGGTTTTATAGCGAATATGAGTACCCGTGAGGGTAAGTGAGGGCACAATGGGCTAATCACCTGTTTGCCAAGTCACTTCGATTACATGTCCTGCCCATGGGCCTTGTGCACTTGGGTCCCCTCTACACTTCGTTTCACGGGGTAGAAGAGGTTCCGATTATGTGATGTGTGTGTGACACGACTGATAGTGGACCATACAATTCACATTATACTTAATTTGAGTAATTATAATAGTGACTAGAGTTTAATATCATGCGACTAAAACAAATAGACGCCGACAATCTAATAGTTATTAATGACAGGCGATATTTGTTAAGTGCGCGTAGGGATAATTAATAATAATTGACATTGTGCACTGATCGTTGACCGGAGCTGGAGGGGAAAGGCTGTATGCCTCAACCAAACCTTCACCCGCTACGCGAAGCGCGATAGAATAGGCTAAGGACACCGTGTGCCTTTTAAATCTAATCAGGACTGACGGAGAGGATAGGAGATCGTCTTGTCCTCGTCCGTGTAAATATATATTAGTAGCATTTTTTAAATGTTCTTTATTCCTCGCAGAACCTTATCAAACGGCGACCAGCGGTCTATTGTGGTCTACTTTGGTCTACTGTGGTCTATTTTGGCTTTTGCTTCATCTACTGAGTGATTAATGTTGTCCCCTTCTTGGCATTACGAGTCCCCAAGTTCAGTTGTGAACAGGAGCTGCCAAAGAGACAAATTAACATTTTAAATAGTAAAAAGTTAACTGGACTTACAAATACCCAGATATTCATTAAATTTTATCAGCCCACTGTGGCGTAATACCAATAACATTCCATCTGACTTTTGACAGTCGTATCAGCGGATTTATCTAGCAATTTACGCTGTTTCAAAATCGGCCCTCACCCAGAGCCAGTCGATAGGATTTACCATCTCCATCATAAATAACAGTTTTTTTTTAGCAACCCGATGTTTTCCTTAGTACTGTGAACACCAGATCTCGTTCCACATTAACTATTCGAAGTGACATTTGTCTATCCATGAATCAACTCCAAATTAGGCGTTCCCCTTATAAAATTTAATTATTCAAGGAGGGACTGGGGCCCAATTTGGAAGATAAAACACTGGAAATTATATATACAGTATGCAGACATTGTGTGTCCAAGAGATTTCTTCACCAATAATTAGGTAAGCGTGATTGAGTGGCCACTTATGTCAGAGAGAGTGAATATTTTCTTTGTTACAGGAAAAATTGTATTATCTAAGTCTGCTTAAATCTTGTTTATTTTACTGGATAGCTTTAGTATGAACTTTGTTCTTTTCTTTACTGTTATTCTGTAACATAGTGCTAACCTTTGACCTTTGGCGGTATTAACTTGTTGGGTTCTTTTTTTCTCAATGAGGGGAGGGCACATGTATTCTGATATTTTTCTATGTATGAAATTCTGATTTTATTTTATCTTTCTTTAGATATTCGATGTTGTAAAGTTTAAATGATAATAAACAACAAAAGAACTTACCTTTGTGTGTTGGTCAGACCCATACTCAAATTTACCATAGTTTTTCACGTTTGTGTGTCTTGTTGTCACATAATTATGTACGTGTTTAGCTAAACTTATATTTCTAGATATAGGGAGGTGCAGGATTGTCTTATACTAAATTATAGTCGTATAGATAGGCTGGACTAGAGAAACTTCTCATTCAAGAGACAGATTGATGAGTGTTAATGTTGGAGTAGGATCGGTTGATGTGGTATAATTCTGGTTACCACATTGATACAGGTATTATGGTCAACTCAAACCGACACAGTGTTGGGCATACAGGTCACCTTGTCCATGGAGTATTGAGGCCCCGACAAGGGACAGTGTTTATGTTGAATGAGAGTGCAAATGTACGTTATGCAAATGGATGGTACTGTTCTGCAAAGTTAACAAGTAATAAGGCACTCATTCACTCATGTATGAAAGTCAATGATGTCTGGAACTACTGTTGATAATTTCATACATTTAATAGGACGCAAACTCTGACGACACATATATAGTCACTGGAACAGTTTGGCAAAAAACATCACATGCTCGACAAAATGGTCTACGACATCAAAGATGCATTCATATAGAATGTGGATACGACAGAATATTCGTAGCTAGTCCCTCGGGGTTCTAGTTGTATAACTTTCAAGCCTAACTGACTGATCGCGTCAGTTAATGTTTGTAAACGTTTATTATAAATGGCTCCCTGACAGAACCTCTTCTGTCGAGGAATTACAAGCCGTAAATCAGTAGGCTTTTATGACGACAATCTCAAAACCACCAGTAGTGGCTTACAATAGTAGACATCTCTGTATCATCATCAGATAGTAAGGTATCCCTGTTCTCCGAACGATGATCCGCTTAGGCAAAGGCGAGATCCAAAAATGGCTCCTAACTTCGACGAGCTTCGCTCACTCCGAAGCTGCATAATAAAGCATAAGTAAAGGGCGCTGTCCATCATATCAATAATGCTGTGTAGATTATATGCATAATAATGCAATGTATATCATACGAATAATGGTGCTGCTGACAAAATGTCGTCTCGAAAATAATCATATACATGTGCAGACCATAACATGGCTGCAGATCTAGGCATTTGAAAAGGTACAGTAACTGTCTCTCTTTACCTTATCATCCTAGAAAAACACTAGAAAAATAGCACCCGCCTTCCTTTGGCGCTAAGAATATATTCTGGGGAGGATCATAGACATAATAGTCACACAGACGATGTCACCTTCCCCCAGAATTTCACAGCAAAGAACAAATCTTCGAACTTCTGTCCGTACAGCGATCAGGATCCGCCCATCATCACGGAAGTCTCTCTCGACAACCACAATTCGACACATGCGCAGAAACGCGTGACCCCCAGAGTTCAACTCAAGATGGGCCGACGTAAATCTTAGTATTTCTCAACAAAAAGTGTTAACAGATAAATAAATATCTTTCTATATATATCTCTATATATTCATTGCCTACAAAAGAATCTGTGCGTAACACAGATCTTCTCCTTAAACTATTCACTCGTGAAATCTATTATCACACCTTTACTTCTCACGTACTATCACCATCCACTCTACACTCTACTCAGGCGGGACCATAAATATCTTTCAAACCTATCAAAAATTTGCGACAGTACACACAAGACGTACGTGTATCACAATCTACAGTAGCACTAGTACACACAAGGAGTACGTGTACCACAATCTACTGTAGCACAAGTACACACAAGACGTACGTGTGTCACAATCTACAGTAGCACCAGTACACACAAGACGTACGTGTACCACAATCTACAGTAGCACTAGTACACACAAGACGTACGTGTATCACAATCTACTGTAGCACTAGTACCCACAAGACGTACTTGTACCACAATCTACAGTACCACTAATACACACAAGACGTACTTTATCACAATCTACTGTAGCACTAGTACACACAAGACGTACGTGTATCACAATCTACTTGTAGCACTAGTACACACAAGACGTACATGTATCACAGTCTACAGTAGCGCAAGTACACATGTTATTCGTCCATTATGGGTGATGAAGACCACTCTGTTCATCCAATTATTAGGAATATGTTAGGTTAGTCTATGGGTACGAAGGTGACTGATGAGCCCGATGCGGGCCTGGAAAGATCTCGGACAGTGTGGGCAGGGAATGTTTGCTTCATGTGAAGGTTTTATTACACGGTCTTTTCTAGCTTGTCTCCACTGTTCCGCTGCTGCTCTTCTGGATGATTCGCATGCCGCTACACCTTTACGAAGAGATGTGCGCCAAGCAGTTCAGTCTTACGCAGCAGCTTCCCATGTGTCAGGGTTTATGTCAAAGGTTTTCAATGACGTCTTTAACGTGTCTTTGAAGCGCTTCTTTTGGCCACAATGGGAGCGTTTACCCTTCTGCATCTCACCATAAAAGAGTATCTTTGGCAGTCGATGGTCTGGCATGCGGAATACATGACCTGCCCAGCGAATCTGTGACTACATCAGAATAGTATCGATGCTAGGGATACCAGCTCTGTCAAGAACGGCGGTATCCGGGATCTTGTCTTGCCATTTGATGTTCATTACCTTTCTGAGACAGACTGTATGGAAGTGGTTTAGTTTCTTTACGTGGCGCCTGTATACAGTCCATGTTTCACATGCATTAAGCAGCACTGGAAGCACCGCAGCTCTGTACACCTTCAGCTTTGCCTGTAGACTAATGCCACTTCGATGCCAAACGTTGGTGTATAGTCTGCCAAATGTGCTGCTGGCTTTGGAGATCCTGGTGTTCACCTCATCATCAATGACGATGTTCTGGGATAGTGTGCTACCAAGGTATGTGAATCTGTTCACAACATTCAGTTTCTCACCATTTACCTTGATGATTGGCTCAGTATAAATTGTGCCAGGAGCTGGTTGGTACATGATTTCTGTTTTCTCCGTGTTGATGGTAAGCCCAAAGTTGGAACAGGTTTCGTAGAATCTATCCACGCTATGCTGCAGATCAGCTTCTGAGCCAGCATTGAGGGCACAATCGCCAGCAAACAGAAGATTTGACCTTGGTTTTTGCTTGAAGCCTCCTAAGGCTAAACAATTTTCCATCAGTACGATATCTGATGTCTATTCCTGTGTCCCCGTCTCTGAAAGCATCAGTAAGCATAGCAGAAAACATGATACTGAACAGAGTCGGTGCAAGTACACACCCTTGTTTAACTCCATTTGAGACGTCGAAAGGCTCCGATAGCTCACCGTTTTCCTGAACTCTAGCCTGCATTCCATCATGCAGTTGCTGCACTATTGTGATAAATTTCTTTGGGCAGCCTTATTTTGCCATGATCTCCATAGACCTCTCTACTGACCGTGTCGAACGCCTTTGTCAAGTCGATGAAAGCTGTGTACAGGTCACAGTGCTGTTCTTGGCATTTTTCTTGTAGCTGTCTTGCAGCGAACACCATATCGGTGGTTCCACGTTCTTTCCGGAATCCACACTGACTTTCAGGTAAAAGACCTTTGTCAAGATGACCCGTAAGGCAATTCAGAAGGATTCTGGCGAATATCTTCCCATCGATTGATAATAGAGAGATGCCTCGATGATTGTTACAGTTTTGGCGATTACCTTTACGTTTATATAGATGTTTAATTGACGCATCTTTGAGATCGTGTGGGATGGTTTCACTCTGCCACATTTGCTGGATGATCATGTGATGTTTCTCTATCAGAACTGTACCGCCATCTTTATAACCTCAACAGGAATTGAATCGGAGCCGGGGGCCTTTCCACTAGAAAGTTGACGAATCGCTTTTTGAGTTTCCTCCAGAGGTGGTATATCATCTAGTGCTTCATTTATAGGAATTTGGGGCAGGCGGATGATGGCTTCGTCGTTAATAGATGATGGCTGGTTCATAATATTATTAAAATGTTCGACACAGCGTTGGAGAAATTTTTCCTTGTCTGTAATTAGTGTTTTTCCATCTGCACTAAGGAGGGGAAATGATCCTGATGATGTTGGACCATAGACCGCTTTGAGTGCATGGTAAAAATTTTTCAAGTCATGGCTGTCAGCAAAGCCTAGGGGCTCATCTGCTTTATTACTCAGCCATGAATCCCGCATCTGGCGTAGTTTATGTTGGACGATTCTACGCATGTTGTTGAAAGCGTCTTTCTTGGATGTAGATTTTGTATCATTTAAATATGCTTTATGGAGATGGTGTTTCTCATCCAACATCTTCTTTATATCATCTGAGTTCTCATCAAATCAGTCATTTTGTTTCTTGATAGCGGGACCCAGGACCTCTGTAGCAGTGTTGTAGATCTGCTCACTTAGGGCTGCCTAATTTGTTTCCACACTTTGGATGCCTAACGAGATAGATTTGAGACGGTCTTCTATGGTGTCAGTAAATGACTGTTTGATTTTTGTCTTATTTAGTTTGGTGACATCCAGCCTTTTTTGAGTTTTCTTCCCCTGAGGGCGCCAGGCTGGTTGGATACTAATTTTAAGTTTAGACACAATGAGGCGATGATCAGTCCAGCATTCGGCACCACACATGGACATGGTCACCCGGACATCTTGCCTGTCCTTCTTCCTAACAATTACATAGTCAATTAAGTGCCAATGCTTTGAGCGAGGGTGCATCCACGAGGTCCTCTTGCGGGTAGGAAGTCGAAAAATGGTGTTGGTGACAAGGAGGTCATGTTCTGCGCAAGTCTGGAGGAGAAGAAGTCAATTGCTGTTACAGCGACCAACGCTGTACTTTCCGATAGTGCCATTCCAGGAGATGTTATCTGAGCCTACTCTTGCATTAAAGTCCCCAAGAATGATGAGCTTATCTGCTTTAGGAACTGATGCAATGACTGCATGTAGTTCTTCGTAAAACTTATCATTGACGTCATCCTGGTTTGTCATAGTTGGTGCTGTGGTGAAGTGGGATGTTATAAATATTTATAGGGGGACTTAGTGTACTGACTGAGATCAGCTGTGAAGGTATCTATATCTAATGAGAGTAGTGTATTATAGATAACCTTACTTGCTGCCATATATATATATATCTCAGTCAGAATTATTCTGGAATAGTGTGATGACTACGTTATATGTCTAGGGTATGTGTATGTTGAAGTGTAAGTCAAAACAACAACAGACAGATAAACAATTTAATTTATTCCACTACACTTGACAACACTGTGACACTCACATACATAAAACACTCTACAAGGATATCTTAAAGAAGTCACTGATAACTTTTCAAATAACAATATGTATTCATTGCTGTCATGAATGAATATGTGTGTCCTGATTCAAATACAAAGGAACCAGGAATCACAATCAATTTTAATTACAAGTTATATGTACAGAATGTATCAATATGAATATTGTAATGACATATATTATTAAAAGTATCCTATGTGTGTCAGTTGTGTAGTAGTAATATGAGGTAATACTGGTTTTGTTTTGTTCAAGCTCTGTTGGTATTTGTCATCATGACTTCAATAGTTTGTCTTTATGGGAACTATTATTGGAGATGTTCTCAGTTCCTGATATTAACACAATTTAATTCCCCTCTTAATTTTATTTTTACAAGGTCATTTTAAGATGGGGGTACATAATTTTGAGCTCAGCTGGCCACATCAGCTTATCTTGCGTGATGGCGGCAGGAAAGGACTCCTCTGCTCGATTTCTCCCCTGGGCTCTGGAGACACCTCACTGATAGCTAAATGGACCAAGGAGTATGCTGTCCGACTCTGGATTCAGCAAAGCTCTGACCAGGTGCTGCTCAATACCATCAAGACCACGGTCCCTGAAAACAAGAAGGATGTACCTTCTACTTCATAACTAACTTATACTCTCTTTTTACACTGATCACAATACATCACAAACATTGAGTTCAGAGCGTTAGGCCAACTGTCAGCTTCATCTGAAATACTTTATACCAGTATTTACCTCCTTAATGGTTACCACGCCTCTGCACTTCCAGCATTATTTCTGTCTAATCAATAATCTAGGTGTCAGTGTACTGTTTGGCCATTCCATGCAGTTTTACTTTCCTCCGACACCTTCTGTTCAGGCTGGAGCATTATAGGCTTTACATCATGTTTGCTACTGAACTACACATATATACAGGCATAAATTAACAATTCACATTCAATTTTCACTAAAAGATACTGAATGTTTCAAGCTTACCACAATTCATGGAAACAAACACAGATACGTTGATTAGCAATGAATTCTGGCACAATTACTGGCACAAATTCCCATCTGCTTATGTTCCAGGCTTTTATTTAGCAAAATATGAGCTGGCTTCAACGCACTGTTGCTTTATCAAGCTTATTTGACTAGTGGTCTCGAACTAACGCTCCTAAGTGAGTATATCAGCGAGTCTAGCCAATGGAGCCACGTTTCGACAAGTGTTTGAAAAAAATGTTACCTTTCCACGTCTCCCCTAACAACGATAGATAGTATTTATAGCCCGACCAATCGTGGTTAGTCTTTCATTTGTTGCGCTCCAATCAATTTGGAGTTTACATGGTAGGCTATTTCTGTAACGTACAGTTTTTTCAAACACGTTATAAAAAAATTTTATGAGCAGAAATGATTTCATGCTGTCAGGCATCCCCAATATTTTATTTTGGTTATAACTTGTTAATTCCTAGACTATTTGCGTAACGTTTTACATATTCTTTGTCAGCAAGCCCTAAGGAACCCAAATATCCAAATTTAAAAGAGCTACGTGGCTGCGTTCAAAATATGCAATTTCTTTATCCTCCTGTTTCGAAGATGTGCTGTCTGGGTACTGTAATTTTTCAAACGTAAACCCATCTATTGTCATCTTTCCTAATAAGCGTTTTTTTTGATTTTAAAACCTAACTCTGGGAAGGGTAGGTAGTGTAATTTTATCACTGTTCGTCCGAAAAAGTTAGTGCATGTGTAGCCTAACACGCGTGTTAGTAGTAATGGTGTATCGCGTTTCGCTTGTGGGGCTTGGCATTAATAGCGAGACGCGCGTTCAATTTTGCATGCGTTCCTGACTTTCCGCCCCCCCTCTCTCTTTCTATTTGAGTCCATCTGTTCGTTCGTTTTGGTAACGCAGTATAATTAATGTTAGGATTAATTTAGGTCATTACGCAGTCTGCCTCTCAATGTTTTTCCAAGAAATACAGCACACGTTTCATTGAAGAAAGCGGGTAATAATACAGCAAGCTTTTACTATCAACGTGAAAGCGTTACAATTTGCAGACGAAGCAGAAAACAAGGGGGATTTCGAGTACCTTCTTTGTGACAGCACTGTTATTTTACCATTGCTCTTTTCTTTATTAATTTTATTTGTTAGGCTTCATATTTACCTAATAATTTATATATGTTGATTAGAATATTCCACGACACCTCCCCTCTTAAAACAGACATTATATGTCAGTCCTTTATTCTATATACACATAGAGAAATTTATTATTATTTCTGGGGTTTACGGTGATTCTCATCACACGGATGGCGGCTAAAAAATCCGCTCCCAAATTGGTTTTTCCAGATATATACTCAATGCTAAAATTATATGGAGCCAAAAGTAAAGACCATCGGAGTAACCTGGAGTTCTCATGCCTAGCCTGTGCTAGAAACGACAAAGGTTTGTGGTCTGTTTGCAACTTAAATGCCTTCCCATATAGATAAATATTGAATTTCTTTATCGCCCATATTACTGCAAGACATTCTTTTTCGCTAGTTGAGTAATTTGATTTCAGCTTTATTCAACTTTTCTGCTAGCATATGCCACTGGGCTTAATTCCCCATCCAATGCATCTGATTTCTGTAGTAGAGTTGCACCTAACCCAATATTACTTGCATCCGTCCTTACTATGAATTCTTGACTTAAGTCAGGTAATTTCAAAAATGGGTTTACTTGTGAGCTTTTCCTTCAATTCTTGGTAAGTCATTTCACATTGTGGTGTCCATGTAATGCGATCTGGATGTCCTTTACGTGTCAATTCAGTTAACGGTGCACATATGGAATTAAAGTTTTTGATATACTTCTGGTAGAAACCACATAATGAGACAAAGGATCTCACTCCTTCTTGGTTTGTGGTCTCGGGGCTTTCTGTAGTTTCTCTAAATTCTTTGGGTCAGGGGTCATGTTTCCCTGATAAACTGTGTGTGTCCCAAAAAATTCCAATTCTTTACATCCAACGCAACATTTGGTTGGTCGGGCTGTTAAATTTGCCTCCCTAAGTCGATCAAACAGCATGTTCAGAGAGTCAATGTGTTCCTCAAATGTTTCTGTTGCTATAAGGATATCATCCATAAAATTTGTTATACAGGGATTATTCAGAGGATCCCATAATTTTCTCATCATTCTAGAGAAGACACTAGGCGCATTCTTCAATCCAAATGGCAATCTCTTAAACTCATAGTGTCCTTCTGAGGTACTAAAAGCTAGGTATGGTCTAACCTCAGGCTTTACTGGAATCTGATAATATCCTTTACTCAGATCCACTTTTGAGAAATATTTAGCTTTATTTAGTCTGGCAAACAGCTGATTTGTATCCGGCAATGGATCCACCTGTCCTTCTGTAATAGCATTCAGTCTCCTGTAATCTATACAGAGTCTATGTTCTCCAGAGGGCTTCCTTAAGAGTACAACACCGGAACTATACGAAGACTCACTGTGCGAAATAATTCCTTCCTTCAATAGATAGTCTATCTCTTCCTTCAAAGCTTTCTCCTTAGCAAACGGAATCGAATATGGTTTCATACAGACAGGTGTGGAGGCTATTAGTTTCATATCATATTCCAATAGGTTTGTATGCCCTGGTCGGTCTGTTAACACCTCTGCATGATTATTTAGAACCTGTTGCACTCTCTCTTTCTGAGTTTTCGTTAAATGTGTACTGATTTTCACCTGTGCTGCTGTCTCACAGGGGTGTAATGGATATTTAAATGATGAAAGTGGTTCCTTTTTCATCTCCATGGCGATGGACAAGGTCAACAAGTGTGTCTCTTCCTGATGTTCTCTTTCCAAATATTTCTTCAGGAGATTCACATGATAGATTTTTTTTCTTTCCCCTTCTTATCTATCTTATAATTTGTTCTAGATACCTTCTCTAAAACTGTATATGGACCCTGCCATCCAATTTGTAACTTATTCTGACTCCCGGGCAAAAGAAGCAGTACTTTCTCTCCCACAGCCAAATTTCTGTCTTTCGCCTTCCTGTTATAATAGGCAGCATTTTTCTTCCTGGCTTGTTTCAAATTTTCATTGGCAAGTTTCCAGCCAGTTTTTAACCGAGTGGTCAGCTCATTCACATATTGGTATGAAGATGTAATGTTTTCCTCTGCCTTTTCATCAGTCCACGTTCTTAACAAAGCTACATATGGACCTTTAATTGTGTGGACCTATTTGTCCATGCACCGGTATGGTCTCTTCCACTCGAAGCTTTATAGTGATGATTTTTCCTCCCAGAATTATCATTCACAAAACGACCGCTACCAATTTTTCTTTTGGGGCTGTCTCCCCACTTAAAATTCTTGATGAGAGATTTCCTCTCTACATCCTCTTCCTCCAGTTTGTTTAAGACCGATTGAGGGATTTTCGGCTTATCCTGGGGTAAGACATCTTTTTGCACTCTCCGCATAGTGGCCATTGTAAAACAGTTAAGTGAAGCTTGTCCGTGAAAAGGGGCTTCCCATTCCATTTGGTCCACTTTATCAAATTTATATTTGTTTTTATTGTCAGGCCTAATTTTGCCCCGTGGCGTGTCCAGGTCCTGATCCATGTTCCCACTTGTGGGTGTTCCCTCATGTGCTATGCTACACCTTTCTACGAAATTCTCAATGTCCCATCTTGCTTTGGGCCAATAATAATTGTGAGCCACCTTTTGAATGATGGTACCTATCTTCTCATGGTCCCCATCTGGTTTCACATGTAGGCTCCTTATTAATTCTGTCCTATATCTTTTTGGAAGAACCAGCTGTCCGTGACCATGGGATCTAGTTCCGGCCTTCCTATACATCAACTTGTTTTTCATGTAAAAATCTCCCTTGCCTGGAGTTGTATGACAAGTTGACAATTTTCTGAAACAAGGCTTGAGTGTTTTTATCCCCAGCCTGTGCCTTCCTCATCTCTTCTGGAGTGGTATCCAACATAATATCCTCCTCCTGTCTTGAGGTCGACCTGACCTGAAGGGTTGCCATATACACAGGTTTCCTTCTGCAACGGTCAGTGTCATGATTGTCCATCTGACAATTCTTACACCACCTTTTTCCTTGGTTGAAAGATTTTCTTTCATCATATTTCCTTTCATCGAATTGTGGGAATTTATTTTTATTTTCATACCGTGGCCTATCAGACTGGTGCTTACCTTTGTTTTGATCCCTAGGATCAAATTTATTAAAGTTCTGTGGTGCCCTAAAGTTATCCACTTGTTTCTTTTTTATTACCTGTTACCTCTGCTTGAGCTGCTTGATACCTTTCAGCAACATTTAGCAACTCACCCAGCCTCTCTGCACCTTGTTCCATGAGAAACTTTCTCAGGTCTGGAGCCATGGACTCTCTTAATTGCTCTATAAGGACCATTTCCTTAAGATCTTGGGTTTTCCCCAGAGAAGTCCATTTCTCCAAGTATGTCTCTATTCGTGCAGAGAACTGGTGATAGGTTTCACCTGACAGTAGTTTTTAGCATTCCTAAATTTTTTCCTATAAAATTCTGCATTCTTTTCATACCTTAACAAAAGAGCCTGCTTTAGCATGTCATAATTTTCCTGATCACCTCTGCTCATTTTTGCAAAAACTTCATAAGCTGCCCCACGAAGTCCCTGAGATAACTTTAAGCTCCACCTTTCTCTCTCTAACCCCATACGTTGGTAGCTAATAGTTCATACCTATTTAGGTAGCTCTCTATATCATCGTCTTTCTCAACAAAATGATCTAAATGAAAATTCATAGCTGAGGTTGAGGCTCCTTGGCTAGCAGTGGCATCAGAGGCAAAGGGACTGGCACCATTTTCAGGAGCATGGCCCTGAAACTCAAACTCCCTTAGTCGTAACTCATGTTCCCTTTGTAATCTCTTCTCCTCCTTTTCTGCTTCCCTTTCTGCAGCTAATTTCTTGTCTTCCCTTTCTGCAGCTAATTTCTTCTCTTCCCTTTCTGCAGCCTGTCTTCTTTCCTCGGCTTCCAATGCTTTAGCCTCTTTGTCAGCCTCAATCTGCAACCTCTTAGTCTCAGCCTCTAACTTTCTTTCGGCCTCTTTTTCTAATCTTCTTTCTTCACGTTCAATAAATTTGTCACATTCCGTAGTGACATAGGCAACCATAACTTGCCCATCTAATCCTAACTCTTTTGCAGTCTGTACAGCAGCAGATCGAAATTTGGCTAGGTCCGCCATTGTCTATCAGGTAAAGTTATACAATGTCTAACCAACAATTTAATCTCTAAATATATCTAATGGACAACACAGGCACCGTGAGCTCAACCTTATTTACTTCCACCCAAGGATACCTTTTAATTCTTATATTCCCTGAAGTGAATTACCCCCAATATTTTTAATAGGGAAAGATTCAAAATCCCAAGAGCGAGACCCCAATATATGTGGTGAAGTGGGATGTTATAAATATTTATAGGGGGACTTAGTGTACTGACTGAGATCAGCTGTGAAGGTATCTATATCTAATGAGAGTAGTGTATTATAGATAACCTTACTTGCTGCCACATATATATATATCTCAGTCAGAATTATTCTGGAATAGTGTGATGACTACGTTATATGTCTAGGGTATGTGTATGTTGAAGTGTAAGTCAAAACAACAACAGACAGATAAACAATTTAATTTATTCCACTACACTTGACAACACTGTGACACTCACATACATAAAACACTCTACAAGGATATCTTAAAGAAGTCACTGATAACTTTTCAAATAACAATATGTATTCATTGCTGTCATGAATGAATATGTGTGTCCTGATTCAAATACAAAGGAACCAGGAATCACAATCAATTTTAATTACAAGTTATGTACAGAATGTATTAATATGAATATTGTAGTGACATATCTTATTACAAATATCCTATGTGTGTCAGTTGTGTAGTAGTAAAATGAGGTAATACTGGTTTTGTTTTGTTCAAGCTCTGTTGGTATTTGTCATCATGACTTCAATAGTTTGTCTTTATGGGAACTATTATTGGAGATGTTCTCAGTTCCTGATATTAACACAATTTAATTCCCCTCTTAATTTTATTTTTACAAGGTCATTTTAAGCTGGGGGTACATAATTTTTGAGCTCAGCTGGCCACATCAGCTTATCTGGCGTGATGGCGGCAGGAACAGACTCCTCTGCTCGATTCTCCCCTCGGCTCTGGAGACACCTCACTGATAGCTAAATGGACCAAGGAGTATGCTGTCCGACTCTGGATTCAGCAAAGCTCTGACCAGGTGCTGCTCAATACCATCAAGACCACGGTCCCTGAAAACAAGAAGGATGTACCTTCTACTTCATAACTAACTTATACTCTCTTTTTACACTGATCACAATACATCACAAACATTGAGTTCAGAGCGTTAGGCCAACTGTCAGCTTCATCTGAAATACTTTATACCAGTATTTACCTCCTTAATGGTTACCACGCCTCTGCACTTACAGCATTATTTCTGTCTAATCAATAATCTAGGTGTCAGTGTACTGTTTGGCCATTCCATGCAGTTTTACTTTCCTCCGACACCTTCTGTTCAGGCGGGAGCATTATAGGCTTTACATCATGTTTGCTACTGAACTACACATATATACAGGCATAAATTAACAATTCACATTCAATTTTCATTAAAAGATACTGAATGTTTCAAGCTTACCACAATTCATGGAAACAAACACAGATACGTTGATTAGCAATGAATTCTGGCACAAATTCCCATCTGCTTATGTTCCAGGCTTTTATTTAGCAAAATATGAGCTGGCTTCAACGCACTGTTGCTTTATCAAGCTTATTTGACTAGTGGTCTCGAACTAACGCTCCTAAGTGAGTATATCAGCGAGTCTAGCCAATGGAGCCACGTTTCGACAAGTGTTTGAAAAAATGTTACCTTTCCACGTCTCCCCTAACAACGATAGATAGTATTTATAGCCCGACCAATCGTGGTTAGTCTTTCATTTGTTGCGCTCCAATCAATTTGGAGTTTACATGGTAGGCTATTTCTGTAACGTAAGGTTTTTTCAAACACGTTATAAAAAAATTTTATGAGCAGAAATGATTTCATGCTGTCAGGCATCCCCAATATTTTATTTTGGTTATAACTTGTTAATTCCTAGACTATTTGCGTAACGTTTTACATATTCTTTGTCAGCAAGCCCTAAGGAACCCAAATATCCAAATTTAAAAGAGCTACGTGGCTGCGTTCAAAATATGCAATTTCTTTATCCTCCTGTTTCGAAGATGTGCTGTCTGGGTACTGTAATGTTTTCAAACGTAAACCCATCTATTGTTATCTTTCCTAATAAGCGTTTTTTATGATTTTAAAACCTAACTCTGGGAAGGGTAGTGTATTTTATCACTGTTCGTCCGAAAAAGTTAGTGCATGTAGCCTAACACGCGTGATAGTAGTAATTGTGTATCGCGTTACGCTTGTTGGGGGTGGCATTAATAGCGAGACGCGTGTTTAATTTTGCATGCGTTCCTGATTTTATTCGCCCCTCTCTCTTTCTATTTGAGTCCATCTGTTCGTTCGTTTTGGTAACGCAGTATAATTAATGTTAGGATTAATTTAGGTCATTACGCAGTCTGCCTCTCAATGTTTTTCCAAGAAATACAGCACACGTTTCATTGAAGAAAGCGGGTAATAATACAGCAAGGTGCATACGTGCTAATGATGGTGGCATGTTTTCTTCCATAAAGCAGCGGGATCTTGACCGTCATGAGTCGGTCATTTATTCCCTTTGGGGGCCCCGCTAACTTGCCGACAATTGCTGTTTTGATTGCAAATCCAACCCCTGCTTCTCGTCTTTCTTTAGTTCCTCTTCCGCTCCAATAGAATGTATAACCTGCACCCTTTTCGCAAAGTTGGCCCTCGCCTGCAAGTCGAGTTTCACTCAGTGCTGCTATGTCAATGGTGTATCTGGCCAGTTCTCTCCCAATCAGGGCAGTTCGCCTCTCAGGTCTGTTTGCGTTAAAGTCTTTGTCAAGGAGAGTGCGCACATTCCATGCGCCTAGAATGAGGGGGAAAAATCTGTCCTTTCTTTTTCTTATGTGTCGCCCACCGAAGTAGGGTACCCACCAACCGCGGTAAGCTGGTTAGGTAATGGTGGAGCAGGCAATGATTAGGGCACCTTTTCTAGCCCCTTCCTCGTGCCATGGAGGTGAGCAGTGCTTTCCTAAAGAGGGCTGCTCAGTCACTCAGGGGGCTGCCGAATCCCACTGCTGCTCCGATCAGTGGAAGATGACCATATGGCCTGAGCCGCCTGTGTGTAGGTCTGCGACTACGACTGCCAGTACAGGTACAAGTGCAAGTACACACAAGACGTACATGTACCACAATCTACAGTAGCACTAGTACACATAAGACGTACATGTACCACAATCTACATTAGCACTAGTACACAAGACGTACATATACCACAATCTACATTACCACTAGTACACATAAGACGTACATGTACCACAATCTACAACAGCACTAGTACACACAAGACGTACATATTCTACAATCTACATTGCACTAGTACACACAAGACGTACGTTTACCACACTCTACTGTAGCACTAGTACAGACAAGACGTACGTTTACCACATTCCGTTGAAATTACAAATAACTAGTAAAAAGTAATTTCTCTTACCCCGACATTTATTGGTCTTTCATCACAATTCAAAGATATGATTACAAATAAAGTATTATTACATGTAATTATTATTCAAATAATTTACAAAAGCAGAAAACTAAACATTTACTAGCTTAGTCACGTGGGAAATACTCGTAAATGCATTATTTAAGACATCAGCAGTATGTCAGTTCTAAAAAGATCTGGTTCGTAATTTCGATTTCCTATTATTTTATTTCCTAATGTATTGATTAATCTTGTCAGTTGCCTTTGAAACAAAAATTCTTCGATTTTCCAACCATTGATTTATGATTTGAATTGAAATATGTCTGGAACAGTCACAGGTTCATTGAATCGATGTAAAGTATAATTTCACTTGATCTTATAGCGACAGAGAGGCTGTAGTTATTTGGTGTACAGAAAGCAATTGATTTTACAAAAGATGGTGAGCGATGAAAAACTCGCCAAGCACAAACAACTCTGTGGATGCCCCTGACAATCATACAATGACGCTCCTTAATTTCGCCGAAGGAACGAACTGCTAGCAACTTCTTTTCAAGCAAGTGGATACTATATGTTTGAAAAATAAACGTTGTACTACAATAGCTTTGTTTCAAGTTTAGTGTAACATTTTTCTTTCGCAGATTTTTCTTTGCCATTATTTGGGTCATAACATTGGATTTTCCTTTAGACAGGTTTAATTTTGACTGATATTAGTGTGTCCATGGCTTCCCATTCAATGAGAGCTTTCTGCGCTTTCTTTATCAGTATCAGAACCACAACCACACTACAGTGTCAGCTTTATCTCCCGTGTCCTTAGGATAGCACCGTTTTTTCCTGTGTTCAGTTTCCTCCTTTCTACTCCCTTTCGCCTTGTTTCGCACAGTCCTAGGATGTCAAGTTTATGTTTTTCTTTCTACAATCACCTATACAGTTTTTCTTTGTTCTTTTATTTTCTTTGTTCGTGTAGGGATCGGAGTGGCTAAGAGGTATGGTGTCCGCCTCTAATTCTAATTCTCGAATTCTAGAGGTACCGGGTTCAATTCACAGCTTGAGATCGACACATGAAGATTCTTGCCTTAACCAGGAGATGTTACTTCCTGAACTGATCTGGAAACGTGCCCCTCACCACAGAGACGAATCTACGGAAAAGCACCATCGGCACTTCAGCATTTTGGCAAGTCCAATTTTAACAGGCCAAACACAACCGAACTCTATTTTGCGAGATTCATCAAGCCTAAAGACTTTTCGGTAAAGAAACCTAATTATTTTTCATAATCACCAGTCACATTTATTTTCAAGTGTTAAAGTAATTGATTATTAAATTTATATATGTTGATTTTGACAAATTCATAGTTGAATTAATCATTACAGAGAGAAAGGCATACGTATGACTCAGAACATCTAGTGTATAGTCATAAATATATATATATATATATATATATATATATATATATATATATATATATATATATATATATATATATATATATATATATATATATATATATATATATATATATATATATATATATATATGATGGGGCCGAAAAGGAGACGCCCGCCCCCTACCTGTTTCTAGGCAGATTTATCGCCCATATTTTCGATGTGCGCGAAGCATGCTTGGATGTAAATTATTCAAGATTGATGAAAATGCCATAATAATGCATTTAAATTAAGTTGTGGTGTAGAATTGTGTTATATTAAATAGCTGTAGGTTTTATTTGTGTTTTCATGCATTCTAGAGCAAAATATCGCGAGTGTTGTTTAAGTAGCCAAGATTAATACGCCTAGCGCAGTAAAGTGAGTGATTAGCCTAGTGCCTATAAAAAGAAATAGCGATCGGCAAAAGGCCGATTTGAAGATTCAGCCCACACGAGAGAGCAAACGACGAAGCGCCCTGTGTACCTACACAGAAGAACACAAAGACATGACATGTGAGTTAATTTAAATTAGTGTTAGTTTTCTAGAAGTCTGAAATTATATTCAGCACGAGTCTGTTTTAATGTTTAGTGATATAGATAGATGTGTTTCCAAAGGAAATGTCTTTTTAGGACATTATGATTTAGTCTTGAAGAAATGATAGATGAGTGAAAATAATGTCTGGATAGGTTTTATTAGGCACGCAAAGCCTAAATCCAGATGTGAGAATTTAGTATCAAGTATTTCATCCATCAGACCGGGCAAATTTAGTAGGAGAGTGTTTTATACATGAAACTGGACAGAAATGTTATCAGAAAGGCAGATATAGTATGAAGCTATTTCACGGGAATGTAGATAAGATTAACAATAGCAAGATTGTAGCCACGTGGCGAGGACTGTATAAAAAGCGACGAATAACACGCCCCGCGTGGTAAACCTATAATGTTACGCCATGTGACACGTTGTGTATTTAGTTCCAGTTTGGTTTAAGTCGAGAATAATTATATTTTATTTTTCTAATGTAAAAGTAATTGAGTGTATTTCACGTTTATTGATAATTCTACTGTATATTTAATGGGTTACTGTGAGGTGAGAATATGTATTTAGATTTCTGGAGAGCGCGAGGCCACTCCTTTGTTGAGACATGTGTTTCTCTGGTTGCTCCCGGCGGAGCATGGAAACACCAATGTGGCTGGTGTCTATCACAAGCCGACAAGAAGCATTTTTATGCTATTGCAGTGGTTGTTTCGGTAACGATGTGTTTCATGTGATGAGATTCCCAGCCGCACCAGTCGTCACATACGACATGCTTCAGAATGCAGTAACGAATATTGAGATGGATCAGTTACGAGGTAGTAGCTTATTCTCATTACTGAGAGTATTTGTTGTACATACAGTTGAATATTATTCTATGTCCATTTTATGATTATTTAATTATGGTTATGTGAGGAATGGTTGTGAGAGCACGTGGGCTCACTTCAAGGTATATATTTCTCTTCTCCGCTCCCGAGGGAGCATGGGGCCAACAGTGTGGTTTGCCTCCATATTAAGTATTCATATGCTAGGGCAGTAGTGTTTCGGTAGCAATCTGTGTTACATGGTGAGATTGCCAGCCCCACGCACAACACCTTACTAGTCTCATTGGACGACATGCATGAGTGTGTGTGTGTGATAGCTGAGTGTGTGCTCTTGCAGTAGTGGTTTCCGTAGCAACCTGTGTTACATGGTGAGATTGCCAGCCCCACGCACAACACCTTACTAGTCTCATTTGGACGACATGCATGAGTGTGTGTGTGATAGCTGAGTGTGTGCTCTTGCAGTAGTGGTTTCTGTAGCAACCTGTGTTACATGGTGAGATTGCCAGCCCCACGCACAACACCTTACTAGTCGCATTGGATGACACACATGAGTGTGTGTGTGATAGCTGAGTGTGTCAGGTCGCGGCGTAGGACAGTTTGACAGGTGAGAGCGTGGTGTTTCTCATTCAGTATTATATTATGATTTTAACTATTCTGTGCTTTGTTTGCTTCTTCAGATTAGCATCGGGCACTGTTGGGTGTTTTGTTTTGTTTTGTTGGGTTTTGTGATGTTCGCTAGTTTATTTGTTTAATGTTTGCTTTGTCACTGAATGGGCTGTAGAAATAAATATAGCCCCTGCCTCTAGAATCAAGAGTTTTATTGTTGTTCGGGTCGGTGCGAGTGTGACAAGAGAATGATATCACACATCACAACATAATCATCATCATCATCTCGCCCACCCTACCACATATATATATATATATATATATATATATATATATATATATATATATATATATATATATTTTTTATATTATATATATATATATATATATATATATATATATATATATATATATATATATATTTATTATATTAAATATTTATTATATTTATTATTATATATATTTATTATATAATATATATATATATATTATATATATATATATATATATATTATATATTTATATTTATATATTTATATATTTATATATTTATATTTTTAAATAATTTATATATTTATATATTTTTAATATTTATATATTTTATAAAATTATATATATATATATATATATATATATATATATATATATATATATATATATATATATATATATATATATATATATATATATATATTATATATATATATATATATATATATATTTATATATTTATATATTTATATATATATATATATAAATATATAAATATATAAATATATAATATATATATTTATATATTTATATATTTATATATTTATATATATATATATATTTATATATTTATATATATATTTATATTTATATATTTATATATATATTTTTATATATATTTATATATATATATATATAGAGCTAATAAGAAGAATTTCGATGAATTAAATCAGCTGGTGGCCTGAACAAGCTAAATCGCACAATATACATCTTCACAAGAGGCGGCGGGTCAGATAAAAAGTTAACGTGCTCAGACTCATTCAGCATTGTTCTTGACTTCTGGAATATCTTGTGAATACTCCCTCAAGGTAGAAGCATCTGTATCCTTCTATCTACAACTCTGCCAAGAGTAATCTTGTGCGAAGGTAAACACCTTTGAAGACCCACATTAGATACTCTAGGTTTTGGCCATTGTTGGACCACTACTGCAGAGCAAGGGGAGGGCAACCCGTGACAGATTTCCAGTCTCGTGTTTCACAACTGCTGTTACTTCAACAGCGCCAATCTGTGGCCGTTCTATCATGCCTAAATCATTGCCAGTCTTCTCTTGATTTACGTACACCTGCCACTGGACGACCAGTAGTGTCTAATTAGTTGTTTCACAAGCATTCGCTACTCTGTCATGCATTTGATATTGTCCTGTATATTATGTGAGGAACTACATCAGCTCTATGTATCCAGTTGTCTCACAAGCAAACAGAAAACTCATTTCTTTTATCTGGTTCATATAAATTATGGAAACGAAAATTCGTCATATTTTTGTTACCAGTTTATCAAACTTGGCAATTAGCTACAGTGTTAGCCGCGCATAGTCTAGATAACCCGTTTAATTTTTCCTCATTCGGTATGACGTCATTTATGAATCCAGTTCAGTGACCAATGGCTTTGATGTTAGCTAAATGTGCTCACGGTAGAATTTATGCTTCTAGATTTAGCGGGACTAACTTATTTGAAAAAGAGAAATGGAAACACACACAAAAATGAAAAGAAAGAAAAGAGGTGCAATTAAGGAAAATGAATAAATATTGAGAAGAACAACCTGTATCTAGCAACAATTATTATGAGTCTACTTGACTTGACTTGTCCTTCAACCCCTGCCTTGAAGCGTCGTGGGGAGAGTTGAAGTTTGCGTTCTTGAACCAAGTGTGTCGCGTTGGCTGCTGAGAGCCCATTGTTGTAGGATGTCTATGATGATGTCTGTGATGATGTCTGTCCATCTGCCTCATCGTCTTCCCCATGTCCTGGATCCAGATCTTCTACTGTTGTAGGCATGTAGTGGTAATTTATCAGGCTCCATTCTGATGAGATGACCAAACCACTTAATTTTGTTTCTCTGTATACTTGATACAGGATGTAGTTCCTACCATGTTTCTGATGTCATCATTTCTCATGCTGTCTCTCCAGGTAACTGGATATGAGTGATGTGGGCAACAACAAAAGTAATTGTTGCTCTATCTTTAACATTCAACGGTACAAACTATAAATTACGATACTTCACAAATAAAAACATTCTTTATTTGGAGTCTTCTCACTTGTCGTAAACATACGTGCAACCAATCTACCTTCTGTATAAACAGAACACCTAGTCGTATAATAATTACGTCTGGTCCTAATAAAAGCTCCAAATAAATAAAGTGTGCAACGTTCAGTACTAAATATTTGCATAGGTATAATTGTTCTCAACCGATGCGCGACTCTTTTGTTTTCGGATATACTCCAGTAACAAGGTCCAGGTACATATCACGATAATACTGAACCAAGAACTAACATTTGCTGATCCTATTAAGAGCATATTTGGTCCTATAAACAACGTATGTCCTCCTCCTGTCTGTCTTACGAATGCCTGCTATTTACGATATACATTCATGCGCCGCTTAACGTCCACGATACGTTCTGTGAAATAGGACGTTATGCGATCTGGACGTTGTGCGAACACCATACTTTATACTTAGCAAAGTCATATGCGATACTGTAGTGTACCTGTATTGATAAAATAGCCAAGATACTGTACACATACAGTACTGCATTTCAGCTAATGTGTCAACTGTGACTGTGGCAAGGAAATACTGTCCATATTAAAAATTTGCTGGGGCAAATAACCTCCCTCTACAATTAGATTATCTAGGGTTTCGACAAAATCTTCTGCTGCCTTAGCATCAGCACTCGCAGACTCACCACTTACTTTCACATTATGCAGCGAAAAACGTTGTTTGAAGCGCTTGAACCACCCAGAACTAGCACTAAACTCGATATTGCAGTCTGGTCCTGCTTTTTCTTTAAGCATTTCGAACAAGCTTCGTGCCTTAGCAGTGATCGTCAACGTGCTGAGAGGGATTCGCTTCTGTGTTTGGTCCTCAATCCAGGTCATTAGCAATTTTTCCATATCTGATATAGGTCCCTCTCGCATTTTCGTAAGCTTTGTAGCTTTCAGTGGAGTAGATCCTTTAACAGCTTGGATAATTTTTTCTTTGTTCTTAAGGATCGTCGTGACTGTCGAGTGCGACATGCCCAAATCACGAGCTATAGCATTCCCTGGTTTTCCACCTTCTTGCTGTTTAATTACCTTTTGTTTCACTTCCAAATCGATACTTTTCCTTTGTGTCCTGCTGCTGCTATCACTAGAACTGGTTTTGCTGCGTTTGGGAGCTATGATGCACTTCACGGTAATGTATTTTCGAAAGTTCACATTAAAATAACGATAGTAAGTACAGTACAGTACATACGTAGGCCAGTAACATAGGCGTTTATTATGACTATCAAGACACATGTACTGTATTATAGGTTATATATGTACTGTACCATTATACGCCCGGTATCGCAATCGCTTTGTACTGTATACAGGAGACATGAGATACACGTGTTGCGTGCGGGCAGCTGTTGCTTTCGCTACGTCCGGTTACGTCCGCTTCGTCCTGTTCTCCTATCGGGATTTCTGAACTCTATTATAACCTTATGGGAACACGGACGTATATGCGGTCGGACGTTGTCCGAACGGACGTTATGCGGCGCATGACTGTACTTGTTTATTTATTGTATCCGGTTGAAGTAGCTTTCAATCTTCCTTTACTAATGTGTCAGCATCTTCATTGCCAGGGATGCTACTTTGAGATGGGATTCATTGTGTATATAACAATACTTTTAAATCGTTAACATTGTTTGTGGAGCAATACTCTTAGGTCATCCAGGTCTGCATTATTCTGGCTCCTCGGCGTTGGAAAAAAGTGAAAAAAAGCAACTTGTCTCTCGATGCTCTCTTCTGCCATTAGAACCTCTGCGGTAGATTTCAAGGTTTCTGCTCTGAAGTTACTTGATAATGTTCCTGTTACCACTGACAGCTTTTTTTGTGTGAACCAATGATTAAGCACAAAAGCACACCTCCACTCCATCTTCTGTTGTATTTGTTGCTGATCCATCTGGATCAACGAGTTTTGTCAGAACCAGATACAGAAACAAATGGGATGCAGAAAATCTAGCCCACACACAAGTAATGCATACAACCAGCTCAGCAGAACAGAACAAGTGATAATCTTCAGACTCTGCACGGGACACAACAGATTGGGATACTGTGACGATACGGTTGTGCGATCTCACGTCCACTCCGTCAGTATCACCTTATTCTTCATTTTTCTCTTCCTCTCACTCATCGCTTTTATTTGGCATAAATTTTGCCGTTTCATTCCTTATTTTACTCTCTATGCTGAATCTAGTAGGGTGAAGTCTCTAACACTCCACTCCATTACGGAAGTATCTGCTATAGGTCTGTCTTTATCGTGTTTACCACTCCTCAGACTTATTTACATTCCGCCGGGTGAACTGGGGTATTATCGTAACAATACCCAGTCATCAGACTGTCACCCGCTTATCTCTTTCTCTCAGTCTGACCACCCTTTGAAACGCGGCGGTCCAACATTTGACCCCAGTGAAAAGCTGATGACCGTGTTGACACAAGCTTGTGTTGTGCGTACGATGAAAGAGGACAACATTGTCTGACCAGACATCTGTCTGGCGGAGGCACGCAGAAAAAAGCGATAATTGGATAACCTGTCGGGGTAGACATCTTAGCGGATGACATTACGCCAGGTAAACATGGTCACAATATTAAGGGAGGCAGATTGGTGCAGCCGGAACAATGTTACATCTTATTATATAGAGGTCCAGCGAGGAATTGTAAATTTAATTTAAAACACGCGAAGGATATTTTGGATTAAACCTTCCCCACTCAAACAGTGCTAGAGAGATTTGATTGGTTTGAAGTGAAAGCCGGAATATACAATGAATTCTATTGAAACATTTGGCGGAAACACCATCTGTGATTTGAACTGAGAATGAGAGATATAATCTAGTGAACTCAGAAACACAGAACAGACAGCTTCGCAACTCCCAACAGCCAGGAAGAGAAGGATCGGACCTAGAATTCCTATATCAAAAGTGACAGATCGACTGTATTTGGGCAACTCTGAAACCTTAAGAGTAAACCCGCATATTTAAAAACACAGACTGTAAAACCTCAAGACCAGGACCTTATAAATACAAGACTGGAAACCTAGGAATTGGATCATCAGTCATAAGAGAAATAATATCCCAGACCAAGTGTATCGCAGAACATCCGTCGAAGAGGAATTACTACTGTTAAAAAAAAGAAACGCATAGCTACTGACGGCACACACATAGCCATAATTTTTACATTCAATAACCTTTTTAATTTAATGAGTTAATTGTTCAAATTGCACACAAGAATACCTTAAGGTTCAACCAATCAATTGACAGTTGTTTTGCATCTGGGTCACGAGAGTTTTTTGAAGTACGGGCTTTCCCGTTAGTATGGTGTGTGGCCTCCTCTTGCATCGATCAGCGACTGGCATATCCTGGGCATGGATGCGATCAGACGTCTGATTTGGGCCTGTGGGATGGCTGCCCACTCTTCCTGGAGTGCCTGGAACAGATCACGACGATCGACTGGAGCAACGTCTCGGTGACAAACACGTCTATGCAGCTCATCCCACATGTGCTCAATCGAACTCATGTCTGGAGACAGGGATGGCCAGGTGTGGCGATATTCTAAATACAATAGCTAAATTAAATAATATTATAATGCTTAAGTCAAAAATAAGATAGAAAATAAAATTTGAGTCCAGCGTCTTCTTCCCCACGCCAGCCGGTATGCGGGTTTTGATAAGCCTAATAGCCGAATGAAGGGTACTGTCTTTTCAAATTCGTCCTTGAGATTAAATGTAACACTTTTGCAAGTTCAAGACGACAGAGTGATAGAATAAAAGAAAAGGAGGGGAGGGAATGGAAAGACAGAACCTAGGGTACGCCGTCCCGCGTTGATTTCAAAAAGCCAGCTCGAGCGACATAGCCTTGGGCGATTTTCAAATTACGATACAAAAACTAAAAAATGTTCGTCAATTTGGTCACGCAGACAGCCTTAGATTTTATAAAATATGACGTAAATCTAACGGACTACGGACGATTTTCGTTTTTAGTTTGAAAATAGTTGTAAGAAGAATTGAACAGGTGGCAGTTCCTAGATCTGAACGACTAGCATAGAAAAAAATATGGAATTATGAACCTTAATACATAGGGCCATAAAAATTATATATTCGGATGCCTTATGATTTCCTGAGCAATAATATGATGTCAGTTAAGCACTAGTACAATAAATAACCAAGATATTGGCAAAAATACTATGTATTGTAAGACGGACTGACGAAAAGAAAAATCATGCCTGCTTATTTTTTTCATAGCATGTTTTGAAAAAAGCTGTTGGGGAAATGAGGACTAAAAGGTACCTGTAATTTGATTGGCAGTAGTTTAAAGGAAGGCGAGATAGGATTGGTTGACCTAAAACTAAAAATATATTTGCAGTAGTAAACATAGTAGTTTGAGAGTTTGTTTTTTTAAAGTTTGATTCAAAATAAAAGAGTTCATGGTCCCATTGGCCCATATTATCGGAAACGTAGACTGCTCGTTGCCATTTTGAGAAAAGTTTCTGATGAACAAGGAGCGATGAGAGCAGGCTGGTGCTTTTCAAACTTATAGAAAGCTTTCTGGACAAGGCAGATCTAAAGTGTGCCATAAATTGTTTGCCAGTCATCGTTCGCTTGTGTATATTTCATTGAAATTTGTGGTAAGATTGATTTTATTACCATTTTATTTAAAATAAAGTTTGAATGTGAGATACTGCAATACGACTGTAAGTAAGTGGGTCCATGGCAGACTTAGGCAGAGCCTAGAGATTGATCCATCATATGATAGACTATCAGAGAGGTGTAGTAGTACAAGATTATATATGACTGTCATCAAGGAGCATAACACCTATCTTATGGTATGGAAAAAGATTACTGCTGGAATTGCAGAGGCGTTGTAACCATTAGGGGAGAGGAATACTGGTATACATTGTCACCTAAAAATATAATGGTAACATAGGTTGTCATAAAGAGCTGACCCTACTTGTTTGTTTGTAATGTGCCTGTAATTAATTGTGGAATATTATGGTATACTTGTTATAAAGAAGGACGCATAAACTTCTTATTTCAGGGTTTTTTGGTACTGACATTAACGTAGTACCAGGCTCGTGGAAACTGTTCGATTCCTGACACTGTTTGCATATTTCGGGACCATGCTGGATGCCTTTGCCTTTCAAGAAGGAAAACAAATTGTCCAGCGAGCCTATGAACAGATCTACCGGTGTTATCCTTCGAAGATAAGTGCCTGTTCGGCACCAGGAAGCTCAACCTCTAGTTTAACATAAAGACTGAATATTAATAAAAAATTCCACCAGTGTCAAATGAAAAGAAAACAAACAATAGTGCGTGATGTTAACCAACAACCTACCATTATATACCAGTATTAACCTAAGTTAGAAAACTAGATCTACACACGTATAATATACTAACATTTGTATTATGGACAGAAGATTCATGGTGTTATTTAATTGATGTAAATAATTCTTTTGATTTCACTTTTGATTGTCAGTCCTGATTCAAAAGAAACTAGAACCAGGACAATAAATTGTAAAAATTTAACGTTTACCCAAAATTCAACCACTGACTTACTAAAGATAGTCTTTTAAAGTGTAGTTTGTATGTGATTGTTGTAGTACTGTTGTGTTGTGTTGGATAATAAAATAATTGTTTATATGTGAATGTGGTAAAGTGGGATGATATAAATATTTATAGGGACTTAGTGTACTGACTGAGATCAGCTGTGAAGGTATCTGTATCTAATATGTATAGTGTTTTACAGATAACCTTACTTACTGCCACATATTTATATCTCAGTCAGAATTATTCTGGAATATTGTGTTGGCAACGTTATATGTCTAGGGTTATGCAAATGATGAAGTGTAAGTCACCACAACAACAAACAGATAAACAATTTAATTATTCCACCACACTTGACAACACTGTGACACTCACAAACAGTCAACACTCTAGAAGACTATCTTAAAAGATTCAATGATAAATTTCAGATATATACAGATGTATTGATTTTTTCTACAATAGTGATCCTGATTCAACTACACAGTGAACCAGGCAATATTATAACATGTAATTACAAATATTATGTACACAGATATAAATGTGGTCTTTGCATTGACATACAATATTAGTAATCTATGTGTGTGAGTTGTGATGTGGTAATATGAGGTAATACTGGTTTTGTTCTTCAAGATAGATTCTTATTAGACATCATGACTGCATGTGTTTGTTTCTGTTGGAACTAGTATTGGAGATGTTCTCAGTTCCTGTCATTAAAACAATTAATTACCCCTCTTTAATTAATACAATTCATTTTAAGAGGAGGGGGTACAAATTGTTGAGCTCTGTTGGCCACGAAGGGCTTAACTTTCGTGATGGCGGCAGGCAAAGACTCCTCTGCTAGACTTCTTCACTGGTTCTGAAGACACCTCACTGGTTCTGAAGACACCTCACTGGTTACTACAGGGACCAAAGAGTATGTTGTAGCCTCTGGATTCAGCAAATGCTCAGACCAGGTGCGGTTCAATAACTAGGACCACAGTCCCTGAAACAAGAAGGATGTACCTCCTACTTCAGAACTAATTTATACTATCTGGCTAGACTGAGCACAATACATCACAAACACAGAGTTTAGAGCTTTAGTTTAACTGCTATCTTCTTCTGAAGCAGTTTACTCCAGTATTAACCTCCCTAATGGTTACTACGCCTCTGCACTTTCAGCTATAAGTCCTTCCATGTCATAAGGTAGGTGTCAGTGTACTATGTGGTAATTCCGTGTAGTTTGACTTTTCTCCGACACCTGCTGTTCAGGTTGGAGCAATATATATATAGATATAGGCCTTGTCTCATGTTCGCTACTGAACTGCACATATATACAGACATAAATTATCAATGTACATTCAATTTTCATTAAAAAGAGATCAAATATTTCAACCTACCACAATTCAAGGAATTAAACACAGATACGTTGACTAGCAATGAATGTAGGCACAAATACTGGCACAAATTCCCATCTGCTTATGTTCCAGGCTTTTATTTAGCAAAAATATGAGCTGGCTTCAACGCACTGTTGCTTTATCAAGCTTATTTGAACTAGTGGTCTCGAACTAACGCTATCAATTAACTATATTAACAGACCTAACCAATCAGGCCATTTCTACCCCATCGTTTGAAAAAAAGTACTCTTACTTCCGTCTCCCTTGACAACAAAAGATAGCATTTATAGTCCGACTAATCGTGTTTAGCCTTACATATCATTCCTTCCAATCAATTCAAATGTAACTTGTGGCCTATTTCCGTACAATGGTGGTCTAAAATTCTGCCACTGAGCGACTCCGAGTTTTTAGGTTGTCTGACACCCTCATTATTTTCTTTTGCCTATAATTTATTAATTCCTGGACTATTTGCGTAACACTTAACATATTCTGTGTCAGCAAGCCCTAAGGAATCCAAATATCTCAATCTAAGGGAGCTAGGTGGCTGCGTTCAAAATGTGCATTTTCTACCACCTCCTGTTCACTTCAATCCCCATGTGGTGTCTGGGTACTGTCATGTTTTCAAACGTAAATCCATCTAATGTCATCTTTCCTAATAAGCGTTTTTCAGGTTTTTTTTAAAACCTAACTCTGGGAAGGGTAGTGTTTTTATCACTGTCCGTCTGAAATAAAGTTAGTGCATGTGGCCTTACACGCGTGTTAGGGGTGGCATTAATATAGCGAGACGCGTGTTTAGTGTTGCTTGCGTTGCTGCCTTCAGCCCTCCCTTCTTTCCATCTTAGTCCATCTGTTCGTTCGTTTTGGTAACGTAGTATAATTAATGTTAGGATTAATTTAGGTCATTAATCACTTGCGTATCTCAAGGTTTTTCTTAGAACTGCAGTACACGTTTTATTGGGTTGTGGAAACGCATGTATTTATGCAGTGGCTTATATTTAACGTGGAAACGTTACAATTTGCAGACGAAGCATAAAACAAAGGGGATTTCGAGTACTGTCATTGTGACAGCACTGTTCTTTACCATTCTTCTTCCTTTTATAGAATTTATTTGTTAGGCTTTACATTTACTTTTTAATTTATATATGTGGATTAGAATTTCTCACGACAAATCCTCCCCTCTTAAAACAGACGTTATATGTCAGTCTATAATTCTATATACACATAGAGAAATTTATTATTATTTCTGAGGCTTACGGTGATTCTCATCACACGGATGGCGGCTTAAAAAATCCGCTCCCAGATTTGTTTTTCCACTTATATACTCTATGCTAAACTCAAATGGCTGTAGCAATAATGACCAACGGAGTAATCTAGTGTTCTAATGCCTAGCTTGTGCTAGAAACGACAAGGGTTTGTGATCCGTTTGCAACTTAAATGCCTTCCCATACAGATAAATATTGAATTTCTTTATCGCCCATATTACTGCAAGACATTCTTTTTCGCAAGTTGAGTAGTTGGTTTCAGCTTTATTCAACTTTCTGCTAGCATATGCCACTGGGCTTAATTCCCCATCCAATGCATCTGATTTCTGTAGCAGAGTTGCACCTAACCCAATATTACTGGCATCAGTCCTTACTACAAATTCCTGACTTAAGTCAGGTAGTTTCAAAATAGGTTTACTTGTGAGCTTTTCCTTCAATTCTTGGTAAGCCATTTCACATTGTGGTGTCCATGTAATTCGATCTGGGTGTCCTTTACGTGTCAAATCCGTTAACGGTGCACATATGGAATTAAAGTTTTTGATATACTTTTGGTAGAAACCACATAATGAGACAAAGGATCTCACGTCTTTCTTGGTTTGTGGTCTCGGGGCTTTCTTTAGTTTTTCTAAATTTTTTGGGTCAGGGGTCATGTTTCCCTGATAAACTGTGTGTCCCAAAAATTCCAATTCTTTACATCCAACGCAACATTTGGTTGGTCGGGCTGTTAAATTCGCTTCCCTAAGTCGATTAAACAGCATGTTCAGAGAGTCAATGTGTTCCTCAAAGGTTTCTGTTGCTATAAGGATATCATCCATGAAATTTGTAATGCATGGGTTATTCAGAGGGTCCAATAATTTTCTCATCATTCTAGAGAAGACACTGGGTGCATTCTTCAATCCAAATGGCAATCTGTTAAACTCATAGTGTCCTTCTGATGTACTAAAAGCTAGATATGGTCTAACCTCAGGCTTTACTGGAATTTGATAGTATCCTTTACTCAAATCCACTTTTGAGAAATACTTAGCTTTATTTAGTCTGGCAAACAACTGATTTGTATCCGGCAATGGATCCACTTGTCCTTCTGTAATAGCATTCAGTCTTCTGTAATCTATACAGAGTCTATGTTCTCCAGAGGGTTTCCTTAAAAGTACAACACTGGAACTATACGAAGATTCACTGTGTGAAATAATTCCTTCCTTCAACAAATAGTCTATCTCTTCCTTCAAAGCTTTTTCCTTAGCAAAAGGAATCGAATAAGGCTTCATACAGACAGGTGTGGGGTCTATCAGTTTCATATCATATTCCAATAAGTTTGTATGCCCCGGTCGATCTGTTAACACCTCTGTATAATTATCTAGAACTTGTTGCACTCTCTCCTTCTAATTTTTCGTTAAATGCGTACTGATTTTCACCTGTGCCGCTGTCTCACAGGGGTGTAATGGATGGTTGTTCGTCCATCACGGGTGATGAAGACCACTCTGTTCATCCAATTATTTAAGAATATGTTAGGTTAGTCTATGGGTACGAAGGTGACTGAAGAGCCCGATGCGGACCTGGAAAGATCTTGGACAGTGTGGGCAGGGAATGTTTGCTTCATGTGAAGGTTTTATTTCACGGTCCTTTCTAGCTTGTCTCCGCTGTTCCGCTGCTGCTCTTCTGGATGATTCACATGCTGCTGCACCTTTACGAAGAGATGTGCGCCAAGCAGTTCGGTCTTGCGCAGCAGCTTCCCATGTGTCTGGGTTTATGTCAAAGGTTTTTAATGACGTCTTTAACGTGTCTTTGAAGCGCTTCTTTTGGCCACCATGGGAGCGTTTACCCTTCTGCATCTCACCATAAAAGAGTATCTTTGGCAGTCGATGGTCTGGCATGCGGACTACATGACCTGCCCAGCGAATTTGTGACTGCATCAGAATAGTATCAATACTAGGGATACCAGCTCTGTCAAGAACGGCGGTATCCGGGATCTTGTCTTGCCATTTGATGTTCATTATCTTCCTGAGACAGACTGTATGGAAGTGGTTTAGCTTCTTTACGTGGCGCCTGTATACAGTCCATGTTTCACATGCATATAGCAGCACTGGAAGCACCGCAGCTCTGTACACCTTCAGCTTTGTCTGTAGACTAATGCCACTTCGATGCCAAACGTTGGTGTATAGTCTGCCAAATGTGCTGCTGGCTTTGGAGATCCTGGTGTTCACCTCATCATCAATGACAATGTTCTGGGATAGTGTGCTACCAAGGTATGTGAATCTGTTCACAACATTCAGTTTCTCACCATTAACCTTGATGACTGGCTCAGTATAAACTGTGCCAGGATCTGGTTGGTACATGATTTCTGTTTTCTTCGTGTTGATGGTAAGCCCAAAGTTGGCGCAGGCTTCGGAGAATCTATCCACACTATGCTGCAGATCAGCCTCTGAGCCAGCATTGAGGGCACAATCTTCAGCAAACAGAAGATCTCTGATGGTGTGTGATTTGACCTTGGTTTTTGCTTGAAGCCTCCTAACGTTAAACAATTTTCCATCAATTCGATAACTAATGTCGATTCCTGTGTCCCCGTCTCTAAAAGCATCAGTCAGCATAGCAGAAAACATGATACTGAACAGAGTCGGTGCAAGTAAGCACCCTTGTTTAACTCCATTTGAGACGGGGAAAGGCTCTGATAGCTCACCGTTTTCCTGAACTCTAGCCTGCATTCCATCATGCAGTTGCTGCACTACTGTGATAAATTTCTTTGGGCAGCCGTATTTTGCCATGATCTTCCATAGACCCTCTCTACTGACCGTGTCGAACGCCTTTGTCAAGTCGATGAAAGCTGTGTACAGGTCACAGTGCTGTTCTTGGCATTTTTCTTGTAGCTGTCTTGCAGCGAACCCCATATCTGTGGTTCCACGTTCTTTCCGGAATCCACACTGACTTTCAGGTAAAAGACCTTTGTCAAGATGAGCCGTAAGGCGATTCAAAAGAATTCTGGCGAATATCTTCCCAGCGATTGATAAAAGAGAGATGACTCGATGATTGTTGCAGTCTTGGCGATTACCTTTACGTTTATATAGATGTATAATTGAGGCATCTTTAAGATCGTGTGGGATGGTTTCACTCTGCCACATTTGCTGGAAGATCATATGAAGTTTCTCTATCAGAACTGCACCGCCATCTTTATAAACCTCAACAGGAATTGAATCGGAGCCAGGGGCCTTTCCACTAGACAGTTGACGAATCGCTTTTTTCAGTTTCCTCCAGAGTTGGTACATCATCTAATGCTTCATTTATAGGAATTTGGGGCAGGCGGATGATGGCTTCGTCGTTAATAGATGATGGCTGGTTCAAGATATTATTAAAATGTTCAGCCCAGCGTTGGAGCATTTTTTCCTTGTCTGTAATTAGTGTTTTTCCATCTGCATTAAGGAGGGGAAATGATCCTGATGATGTTGGACCATAGACCGCTTTGAGTGCAAGGTAAAAGTTTTTCAAGTCATGGCTGTCAGCAAAGCCTTGGAGCTCATCTGCTTTATTACTCAGCCATGAATCCCGCATCTGGCGTAGTTTATGTTGGACGATTCTACGCATGTTGTTGAAAGCGTCTTTCTTGGATGTAGATTTTGGATCATTTAAATATGCTTTATGGAGATGGTGTTTCTCAGCCAACATCTGCTTTATATCATCTGAGTTCTCATCAAACCAGTCATTTTGTTTCTTGATGGAAGGACCCAGGACCTCTGTAGCAGTGTTGTAGATCTGCTCACTTAGGGCTGCCCAATTTGTTTCCACACTTTGGCCGTCTAGCGAGATAGATTTGAGACGGTCTTCTAAGGTGTCAGTAAATGACTGTTTGATTTTTGTCTTCTTTAGTTTGGTAACATCCAGCCTCTTTTGAGTTTTCTTCCCCTGAGGGCGCCTGGCTGGTTGGATACGAATTTTAAGTTTAGATACAATGAGGCGATGATCAGTACAGCATTCGGCACCACACATGGACTTGGTCACCCGGACATCTTGCCTGTCCTTCTTCCTAACAATTACATAGTCAATTAGGTGCCAATGCTTTGAGCGAGGGTGCATCCAGGAGGTCCTGTTGCGGGTAGGAAGTCGAAAAATGGTGTTGGTGACAAGGAGGTCATGTTCTGCGCAAGTCTGGAGGAGACGAAGTCCATTACTGTTACAGCGACCCACGCCGTACCTACCAATAGTGCCATTCCAGGAGATGTTATCTGAGCCTACTCTTGCATTAAAGTCACCAAGAATGATGAGCTTATCTGCTTTAGGAACTGATGCAATGACTGCATGTAGTTCTTCGTAAAACTTATCCTTGACATCATCCTGGTTTGTCATAGTTGGTGCATACGCGCTAATGATGGTGGCATGTTTTCTTCCATAGAACAGAGGGATCTTGACCGTCATGAGTCGGTCATTTATTCCCTTTGGGGCCCCCGCTAACTTGCTGACAATTGCTGTTTTGATTGCAAATCCAACCCCTGCTTCTCGTCTTTCTTCAGTTCCTCTTCCGCTCCAAAAGAATGTATAACCTGCACCCTTTTCGCAAAGTTGGCCCTCGCCTGCAAGTCGAGTTTCACTCAGTGCTGCTATGTCAATGTTGTACCTGGCCAGTTCTCTCCCAATCAGGGCAGTTCGTCTCTCAGGTCTGTTTGCGTTAAAGTCTTTGTCAAGTAAAGTGCGCACATTCCATGCGCCTAGAATGAGGGGGAAAAATCTGTCCTTTCTTTTTCTTATATGTCGACCGCCGAAGTAGGGTACCCACCAACCGCGGTAAGCTGGTTAGGTAATGGTGAAGCAGGCAATGTTTAGGGCACCTTTTCTAGCCCCTTCCTCATGCCAAGGAGGTGAGCAGTGCTTTCCTAAAGAGGGCTGCTCAGACACTCAGGGGGCTGCCGAATCCCACTGCTGCTCCGATCAGTGGAAGACGACCATATGGCCTGAGCCGCCTGTGTGTAGGTCTGCGACTACGACTGCCAGCGTACCCACGCCTGCCGCTTCGCCGCTCGCCCATCGCCACAGGACTTGTTGTGAGTGGATGGATGAATGGATGAATGGATGAAAGAGTGACTTGCGCGGTGATTTGGATTAAAGTGAGGAAGAGTTGCGCAATTCGTCGACCTCACTCTCTCGCCTGGGTCCATCTCAATCCAGTGGCAAGACAAGTCAAGACGACTGGAGATGAAGTCAGGTGCAGTGGATGACCAGGGCTTTCTACGTGCCTCGCCGTGCTCCTTACGCTCCACAGCGCGTTGCTGGTAATCGCCGTCATGCCCGTTGAACCAACAGGTGGTTTCTTCCGCGCAGTCTATCGAATCCAGTCTTCGCATGCATGGGTAGGCAGACCCTAACTCACCGAAGGTTTATAACCATTCGGCTACCCTCACCTAGTTTAGCCGGCCTGTCAAAGCCGTTGTCCGGGGGTGGCCGCTGTCGCATGCTGACAGCTACGAGGAGCCACAGGTGAGAGCTGGATGCCAGGTTTGGACCAAAGGTGGCTGAGCTGCCCTGAAAAGGGCATGACAGCTCCTTCACCAGAGGTACTACCAATACCTGACTTCCCAACACCCCCTAATGTAATGGATATTCAAATGATGAAAGTGGTTCCTTCTTCATCTCCATTGCAATGGACAAGGTTAGCAAGTGTGTCTCTTCCTGATGTTCTCTTTCCAAATATTTCTTCAGGAGATTCACATGATAGATTTTTTCTTTCCCCTTTTTATCTATCTTATAATTGGTTCTAGACACCTTCTCTAGAACTGTATATGGACCTTGCCATCCAATTTGTAACTTATTCTGATTTCCGGGCAAAAGAAGCAGTACCTTCTCTCCCACAGCCAAATCTCTGTCTTTTGCCTTCCTGTTATAATAAGCAGCATGTTTCTTCCTGGCTTGTTTCAAATTTTCATTGGCAAGTTTCCAGCCAGTTTTTAAACGAGTGGTCAGCTCATTTACATATTGGTATGAGGATGTAATATTTTCCTCTGCTTTTGCATCCGTCCACGTTCTTAACAGTGCTTCAAGTGGACCTTTTATTGGCCTTCCAAACAATAATGTTGCCGGGGCCATACCGGTTGAACTATGGGGTACCTCCCGATAAGCAAAGAGGGCGGCGTGAAGGTACTGATCCCATGTATCTGGTTTTTCGTGTGCCAACTTTCTCAGGATTGACATCAAGGTGCCATTAAATCTTTCCTCTTGGCCGTTCCCTTGGGGATGATACACACTACAATGGTAGTGTTTGGCCTGGAAGATCCTGAAAACTTCTTCAGTTAGTTTCCCCTTGAACTGAGAGCCATTATCAGTCAAGATTTGATTGGGAAAACCTAACCTTGTGAAAATTGTGAGTAATGCCTCTGCCACATGTTTAGAATCAATCGATGACAGGGCTACCGCCTCTCCCCACATAGAACAAGTGTCCACCAGAGTCAGAATGTAGCTGTTCCTTCTCTTAGTTCGAGTGAGAGGTCCCACAAGATCCACGGCAACTCTCTCAAAGGGTGTTCCCACTATGGGCATTTCTCCCAGAGTTGCTGGTGCAGTCCAATGCTTAGGTGCTACTCGTTGGCACTCTGGACAGGATTTTACATATCGTTTGATATCTTCAGTTATTCCTGGCCAGAAATAGTGACAAGCTATTCGCTGTCCTGTTGCGCTGATCCCCATATGACCACTGAAGGGAATCGCGTGCCCTAGTTCCAACACTTTAGTCCTATATGAAGTGGGAAGGACCAGCTGTCCGTGACCATTGGATTCAGATCCAGCCTTCCTATAAATCAGCTTGTTCTTCATATAAAATTCTCCCTTGCCTGGAGGTGTATGTGATTTGGGCAACTTCTTGAAACACGGCTTGAGTGTTTTGTCCTCCGCCTGTGCCTTTCTCATCTCATCTGGATGAGTATTTATTGGATTATCCTCCTCCTTTTTAGACTGTGATCTGGTCTGCACTGTTGCCAATATCACAGGTCTCTTGGGATTCCCCAAAAAGACATATCTACACCCCAATATCAGAGGGTAGATTGGCTCATTTATCACTGCTGCTTTTATGATTCCTTCCACATATCGCGTTTTCACCTTTATCCGGGCGACGGGAAGTGTCATGGTAGCTACATCCTTGGTTGCAGTTTGAATCTCCACTGTTTCTGTGGTGTATTGATCCGCCTGCACCAGGTGAGAACTCACAACGGAATCGTAATCTAAACCGGTATCATATAAACATCTTATAGTGACACCATTACAAATGACATCTTCATACACTGGGGGATGGTATGGTTCCTGTAGTTCTGCAGGTTTGACCGTTTTTTCCTTTTTCCCAGATGTCATAGCAGCACAATGAGGAGGTTTCCTTCTACAATGGTCAGTGTCATGATTGTTCATCTTACAATTTTTACACCACCTTTTCCCTTGGTTGAAAGATTTTCTTTCATCATATTTCCTTTCATCGAATTGTGGGTTTTTATTTTTATTGTCATACCGTGGCCTATCAAATTGGTGCTTACCTTTGTTATGATCCCTAGGATCAAATTTATTAAAGTTCTGTGGTGCCCTAAAATTTTCCACCTGTTTCTTTTTATTACCTGATACTTCTGCTTGAGCCGCCTGATACCTTTCTGCAACAGTTAGCAACTCACCCAGTCTCTCTGCACCTTGTTCCATGAGAAACTTTCTCAGGTCTGGAGCCATGGACTCTCTTAATTGTTCTATAAGGACCATTTCCTTAAGATCTTGGGTTTTCCCCAGAGAAGTCCATTTCTCCAAGTATGTCTCTATCCGTGCAGAGAACTGGTGATAGGTTTCACCTGACAGTAGTTTAGCATTCCTAAATTTTTTTCTGTAAAATTCTGCGTTCTTTTCATATCTTAACAAAAGAGCCTGCTTTAGCATGTCATAATTTTCCTGATCATCTCTGTGCATTTTGGCAAAACTTCATAAGCTGCCCCACGAAGTCCTTGAGATAACTTTAAGCTCCACCTTTCTCTCTCTAACCCATATGTGGTAGCTAATAATTCGTATCTATTTATATAGCTCTCAATATCATCGTCTTTCTCAACAAAATGATCTAAATGAAAGTTCATAGCTGAGGTTGAGGCTCCCTGAGTAGCAGTAGCATCAGAGGCAAAGGGACTGGCACCATTTTCAGGAGCATGGCCCTGAAACTCAAACTCCCTTAGTCGTAGCTCATGTTCCCTTTGCAATCTCTTCTTCTCCTTTTCTGCTTCCCTCTCTGCAGCTAATCTTCTTTCCTCGGCTTCCCTTTCTGCAGCTAATCTCTTCTCTTCCCTTTCTGCCTTTTGTTCTTCTAATTGGAGCCTCTTAATCTCCCTATCAGCCTCCAATGCTTTAGCCTCTTTGTCAGCCTCAATCTGCAACCTCTTAGCCTCAGCCTCAAACCTTCTTTCGGCCTCAAACCTTCTTTCTTCGCGTTCAATAAATTTGTCACATTCAGTAGTGACATAGGTAATCATAACTTGCCCATCTAATCCCAACTCTTTTGCAGTCTGTACAGCCGCAGATCGAAATTTGGCCAGGTCCGCCATTTTATATCAGGTAATTAAATAAAATATCTAACTAAACAATATAATCTGTAATTATATATCCAATAGACAAAACAGGCACCAAGAGCTCAACCTTATTTAATTCCACCCAAGGATACCTTTTAACTTTTTATATTCCCTGAAGTGAATTACCCCCAATATTTATACTAGTAAAGGATTCAATATCCCGGACCGGACCCCAATATATGTGGTAAAGTGGGATGATATAAATATTTATAGGGACTTAGTGTACTGACTGAGATCAGCTGTGAAGGTATATGTATCTAATATGTGTAGTGTTTTACAGATAACCTTACTTACTGCCACATATTTATATCTCAGTCAGAATTATTCTGGAATATTGTGTTGGCAACGTTATATGTCTAGGGTTATGCAAATGATGAAGTGTAAGTCACCACAACAACAAACAGATAAACAATTTAATTATTCCACCACACTTGACAACACTGTGACACTCACAAACAGTCAACACTCTAGAAGACTATCTTAAAAGATTCAATGATAAATTTCAGATATATACAGAAGTATTGATTTTTTCTACAATAGTGATCCTGATTCAACTACACAGTGAACCAGGCAATATTATAACATGTAATTACAAATATTATGTACACAGATATAAATGTGGTCTTTGCATTGACATACAATATTAGTAATCTATGTGTGTGAGTTGTGATGTGGTAATATGAGGTAATACTGGTTTTGTTCTTCAAGATAGATTCTTATTAGACATCATGACTGCATGGTGTGGTTTCTGTTGGAACTAGTATTGGAGATGTTCTCAGTTCCTGTCATTAAAACAATTAATTACCCCTCTTTAATTAATACAATTCATTTTAAGAGGAGGGGGTACAAATTGTTGAGCTCTGTTGGCCACGAAGGGCTTAACTTTCGTGATGGCGGCAGGCAAAGACTCCTCTGCTAGACTTCTTCACTGGTTCTGAAGACACCTCACTGGTTCTGAAGACACCTCACTGGTTACTACAGGGACCAAAGAGTATGTTGTAGCCTCTGGATTCAGCAAATGCTCAGACCAGGTGCGGCTTCAATAACTAGGACCACAGTCCCTGAAACAAGAAGGATGTACCTCCTACTTCAGAACTAATTTATACTATCTGGCTAGATTGAGCACAATACATCACAAACACAGAGTTCAGAGCTTTAGTTTAACTGCTATCTTCTTCTGAAGCAGTTTACTCCAGTATTAACCACCCTAATGGTTACTACGCCTCTGCACTTTCAGCTATAAGTCCTTCCATGTCATAAGGTAGGTGTCAGTGTACTATGTGGTAATTCCATGTAGTTTGACTTTTCTCCGACACCTTCTGTTCAGGTTGGAGCAATATATATATATATAGATATAGGCCTTGTCTCATGTTCGCTACTGAACTGCACATATATACAGACATAAATTATCAGTGTACATTCAATTTTCATTAAAAAGAGATCAAATATTTCAACCTACCACAATTCAAGGAATTAAACACAGATACGTTGACTAGCAATGAATGTAGGCACAAATACTGGCACAAATTCCCATCTGCTTATGTTCCAGGCTTTTATTTAGCAAAAATATGAGCTGGCTTCAACGCACTGTTGCTTTATCAAGCTTATTTGAACTAGTGGTCTCGAACTAACGCTATCAATTAACTAACTATATTAACAGACCTAACCAATCAGGCCATTTCTACCCCATCGTTTGAAAAAAAGTACTCTTACTTCCGTCTCCCTTGACAACAAAAGATAGCATTTATAGTCCGACTAATCGTGTTTAGCCTTACATATCATTCCCTCCAATCAATTCAAATGTAACTTGTGGCCTATTTCCGTACAATGGTGGTCTAAAATTCTGCCACTGAGCGACTCCGAGTTTTTAGGTTGTCTGACACCCTCATTATTTTCTTTTGCCTATAATTTATTAATTCCTGGACTATTTGCGTAACACTTAACATATTCTGTGTCAGCAAGCCCTAAGGAATCCAAATATCTCAATCTAAGGGAGCTAGGTGGCTGCGTTCAAAATGTGCATTTTCTACCACCTCCTGTTCACTTCAATCCCCATGTGGTGTCTGGGTACTGTCATGTTTTCAAACGTAAATCCATCTAATGTCATCTTTCCTAATAAGCGTTTTTCAGGTTTTTTTAAAACCTAACTCTGGGAAGGGTAGTGTTTTTATCACTGTCCGTCTGAAATAAAGTTAGTGCATGTGGCCTTACACGCGTGTTAGGGGTGGCATTAATATAGCGAGACGCGTGTTTAGTGTTGCTTGCGTTGCTGCCTTCAGCCCTCCCTTCTTTCCATCTTAGTCCATCTGTTCGTTCGTTTTGGTAACGTAGTATAATTAATGTTAGGATTAATTTAGGTCATTAATCACTTGCGTATCTCAAGGTTTTTCTTAGAACTGCAGTACACGTTTTATTGGGTTGTGGAAACGCATGTATTTATGCAGTGGCTTATATTTAACGTGGAAACGTTACAATTTGCAGACGAAGCATAAAACAAAGGGGATTTCGAGTACTGTCATTGTGACAGCACTGTTCTTTACCATTCTTCTTCCTTTTATAGAATTTATTTGTTAGGCTTTACATTTACTTTTTAATTTATATATGTGGATTAGAATTTCTCACGACAGTGTAGATGGTTAATGCAACATTACTCTACATATTCATAACCCTAGACACCAAACGCAGTCATCATACATTCTAGTCAAAGAATAAGTCTGAATGAGATCATAGAGGTGGTAGCAGAAAGGTACCCTGTAAACTTACCATCATATTTGTTATATTCAGGGACCTTCACAGCTGACCTCATTCAGTACACTTAGAGTACATAACAACATTTCTTAACATCAAATCCACCACACCAGGGAAGGGTGAGAATGTTGTCGGCAGTCATGAACTGCGTGGTCAACCGTGCACAATGGGGTTTGGCGTTGTCCTGTTGAAACACAGACCTTTGGGCAGCCAAAAATGGAAGGACATGGGGTCGAAGAGTTTCATTGACGTATCGTTGCGCATTCAAGCCTCCTTCAATGTGCACCAATTGACTCCTTCCGTTGTACCTGATCATTCCCCACATCATTGCACCTCCACCACCGTGCGGCGGAGCTTCATCAACGCAATTTTGGGCAAAACGTTCACTTCGCCTACGGTAGACCCTACGCCGTCTATCATGACGCTGCAACAAAAAGAAAGATTCGTCACTAAACCAGACACGTCTCCATTGATTGTCAGCTGCCCAGGGACGATGCTGGTTGGCCCAAAGAAGTCGATTTTGGCGATGGCGGCGCGTAAGGACAGATCCTCGGTGAGGTCGTTGTGCCCAAAGTCCAGCGTTTTGCAGTCTATTCCGGGCAGTTTGATCAGACACATGACGTCCTGCAGGCAATGATTGGGCAGTTGAGGAAGCTGTTGTAAACCTGTCTCTGAGGTGACGAAGCCGAATAAAGCGATCCTCCGCTGCTGTTGTCACTCTGGGTCGTCAACTGCGATGCCGGTCTTCAACTAAGCCAGTGGCTTTTAACCGGTGCCAAAGTCGACTGATAATACTCTGATGCACGTTTAGATGCCTGGAAACCTGACTTTGACTGTCGCCTGCATGCAGTCGGTCAATAGCAATGTTCCTTAAATTTATCGATAGAGACGCCATAAATGTCTGCTTGAAAATGAACTGAATTTTGTGTGTGTAGCGTTATCCTTTTATAGGGTTTCAGTTGCGTAGTCAGTGAATAGTGTTCACCCCTAATTTTGTTGCTTTCCTCTGCGTGCAACATGAGCTCAGGTCGAAAATTGCGCCATAAACACTATTGACCACTGCGTTGTAACGATTAAAAAAACGAACGCAATTCAGGTCAACACGTGCATTTGACACTGTAAAGAACATTTGAGGCTGGTTTTTTTTTTTATACCTAGCACCAAATTTTACATACAAACTTATAAAAATGTGCCGTCTGATAGCTATGCGTTTCTTTTTTTGAACAGTATAGTTTCCCAGGCCAAGTGTATCACAGAACACCGTCATAAGAGGAATTTCTCAGACGAAATTGATTCGACAGCATATGCACCGAAATTGCTCCCGTCCATCTGAATACCTATGCAAGGAAGATTGTGTATTCCCAAAAATTTGGGGTAAGTTGTGAACATTTCTATTACAAACGTGAATTTAACATGTTTTCTTGCTAGTGGATATATATGAGGCTGGCAACCTCAACATATGAAAATCGTATATTCCTGAACCACTACTGCAAGAGCTGGTGATTGTTTCTGACTAGTCGTTAGGGAAACCCGACAGAAGAGTGACCCCAGACTCCGACTGGAGCAGTGAAGACTACAACATATGTGCCTCCAGTGTAACATATTATCTTCTGAGATTTATGTACCTTTTTTAATTCTAATTCAGGCAAATCATTATTCACGCACTCCAGATGCAATTTCCTAGTTAACACCCAGAAGGATATGAGTGAATTTTCATCATATTCCCTGAGTTACACTGTGTGCTCGGGAATTTAATTCTTCTGAGAGGTTAACATTTGTGGGTGGAGCGCATGACAATGGGCCTGTTAGTTTGCGGCGAACAAATGTACTTAGCAGGCATTTGTTTCTTTCTATTTGTCTAAAGTTCGTGGTTACAAGCCATCAGACGATTTGTGGTACTAACGCCGCTACTGAGAGAGAAAAGCATCCACTATAACCGCCTACTGTGGAAGAGAGTGTGGAGAAGGTTCTCGTCATCACAGAATTGATAAACCACATCTGCAGGACTCACTAATACAAGCTAAGTGCTAACTGAAAGGCACCAGCAAAAAGAACATTTCAGTTAAACGTTAAGTATAAAGTTAAATTCCCACCAGGGTAATGAGAATTTTATATCCATAAAAATTCCACTAATCTTTCCATATTTATCTTAACCTGTTAAAGACTATTTCACTATTAAATTTGTTACACGTTGTTTTAAAACTAAACAATAATAGTTGATTCAGTTATATGTATGAAAGCAAACGCATGAACCAGAATATTTAATCTATACATAAATACTTATACATATATTTACACTAAACAGCACTATACCTTATAAGAGGGATTTCGTTGGATTACACCAACTGGGGGCTTGAACGGGCTAAACCATTGCTTAAATCCTTCACAAAAGGCGACGGACCAGATATAATGCGTTAAGTGTCAGTAATCTTCTATCTACATCTCTGCCAAGAGTAATCTTGCGCAACCTTGGAAGCTGTGTACAGGTGAGAAAAAGAACCCTAAAAGTTAATAACCCAAAGGTCAAAGGTTAGCATTATGTTACAGAATAGACAGAAAAGAAACAAGTTCCTACTAAATGCTATGCAGTAAAATAAACAATTTTAAGCAAAAATCCAGGTTAGTATGATCCTGTAACAAAGAAAAATATTCGCTCTCTCTCTCTCTCTGACATACAGTGGCCACTCAATCACGCTTACCTAATCTTGGTGATGTCCCTTGGAATTACAATGGTTCCTGAGTATACAAAATGTCAGTTTATTACCCAAATTGGCCCCAGTCCATCCTCAAATAAATAAGATTTATGAGGTGGACGCCTAATTTGGTGGTTTATTCCTGGATGGACAAATGTCACTTCGAATGGTTAGTGCAGAAAAAAAACGAGATCTTGGGTTCACAGTAAGCAGAGTAAAATACTTCCAGTATTGGGAAACATCTGGTTGCTAAAAACTGTTACAATTGATAAATGATGGTAATCCTATCGGCTGGCTCTAGGTGAGTGCCGATTCTGAAACAGCGTAATTCTGGATGATACACTTGAATACAACTGTCAGTCGTCAGATAATGTTATTATTCTTTACAACCCCAGTGGGCTGATAAAAATTGAAAGAAAATATTGCTGGCCTTTATACGTCCAGTTAAACTTATCATTTAAAATGTTTCTTTGTCTCTTTGGCCAGTCCTGTTCACAAATGAACTTGGGGACACACAAGCCAAGAAAACGACAACATTACCAATCAGTAAATGATGAAAAAGACCGAAAAAAGAAAGACAGCTGGCCGCTCTTGTGATCAGGTCTGCGTGGAATAAAAAACATTTCTGAAAAATGCTACTATTCTATATACACACGGACGGGGACAAGACGATCTCTTTCCCACTCCGTCAGTCCAGATTAAAGTTAAAAGGCACACGGTGTTATTAGCCTATCCTATCGCGCGTCACTTTTAGCCCGCCCTGCAATTTCAGGTCGGATGAAGGTATGCAACCCTCCCCTGCCCTTGCTCGAGTTGTAACGATTAGCGTACAATGTCAATTATTATTATTTAATTATCCCTACGCGCACTTACATAAATATCGCCTGTCGTTATTAGCTATTAAATTGTCGGCGTCTGTTGGTCATCGTAAGTTATTAAATAATATTAACTGACTATAATTACAAAAAATGAAATATAACGTGAATTCTATCTTCCACTATCAGTCGCGCCTAGCATATAATATCAGTCAACTAAATTGTATCTTCTTGTGTGAGAAAGCGGGTGGTTAAAATTAACATTACATCTGAAACATCTGGTATAAAACAGTAACTCGTTATTATTTCACTGGTTGTAACAGCTAGAACTCTAAGTGAATTAAAATGGTAAAAGCTTTAACACTTTAACAGTAAAGCACTAATTTCTATTACCAGAACATCAGAATGACAATCCCCCACGAAAACAATTAACACATCTTCCATAATGGTTCTAGACTACGTGTTTAGACTATCCGAAAAATTCTGAGTCTTCTTCTTCTTCCTCGTTCGCCATGAAAAGGATGGTGGTTGCGTTGTGTCTGTTTACGCCTAAGCTGTGATATCTGCACCTTTCGGTCGACACATCCGACTTCAGCACGGCATTTTTTAGGGACCGGGTTTGCCTTCCCAGTGCGATTCGCACTCGCTTAGCCGGACTGCACTGCTGCAGACTGTTTCCAGGACCACCACGTGGAGGTGGAGTGCAGTCTTGACCAGCTCTGGTTCGCTGGTCCTGATGCAAGCAGTACAGCTATGGGTCGCTGACTGCATTCACTATTGCTGCATCTTGGGGTCCCTTATTCTGAGTGACAACTGATAGCTGGTTTCGGATGACACAGTTTATATATCATCATGTTTATGTGATCACTAGAGGATGCTACTTTTCACACTTTAGTGCGTAGCAGAGAATCAGAAGCATGAATCCCCCAGATGAAAGTTTTCACGGTCGCTCTGTCGGGCGTTGCTAATCGACTGTGAGTAAGACATGCAGAAAAATGCATGGTGTTGCTAGTAAATCATAGAACGCTACGAGGTCACGAAAGACTGTCAGAAACTGTAGGCTATATTTCCATTATACGTCACAGAAGCCAATATTAGATACTCTTGAGTTTTGGTCACTGTTGGACCACTACTGCAAAGCAGGGGAGCCAATCCGTGACAGATACCATCTATTCAACAAGCTAAAGATTGGTGTAGTTTGGTTTAGTTTTTAAGGACTATCTTTATTGCGCACGGTCAACTCCATTAGTGCTCCGAACACCACCCATAGATCACACAAGGAGGATCTCAGCTCAGTGCATGAATGCACGAACTCCGTAGCACCGGCGAGAATCCCAATGTGTGTATATAGGAATCATTCACTCTATAAATATGTTTGTTGTTGGTAGGTTTCTAATTTTTAAATTTTATCAGGGCAGCGGCCATCCAGATAGGCCTACTCTTTACGATCTCCAACTGCCATGAGATTTTTAACGTGCGCAACTTGCACACGGGACCTCCTATTTTTTAGCTCCGGTCCGAGAAGGCATCCGATCTTACTACCCAGGAGACCAGGACTAATGACATCATTAGGACCACTAGTTCTGAAAAACAAATTTCAATAAATTATATTCCCTCAACTGGGAATCGAACCCAGTACCTCTAGAATTCGAGGTGGACGCCACACCTCTTAGCCATTCCGATCCCATTAAACTAAAGATAGAAACTACCAATGACTGTAACTGTGGCACTGATAAAATGACTGCCGAACATCTACTTCAAAGCTGCCCAACATATGAGGAATATAGAAAGCACATATGGCCGTCACCAGTACCATTCCTGAAAAAAAACTCGAAAAGTATTCGAAACAGAAGAAGAAGAAAGAAGTTTATTTATTTACTATAAACAACATACATAGTACCATAAACAACATACATAGTACCATAAACAACATACATAATACCATAAACAACATACCAGGCACTACAACAAACATAACAGATGCCATAAACAACACACAAGGTGCTAAAACAACATACCAGGCACTACAAATAACATAACAGATGCCATAAACAACAAACGAGGTGCTAAAAACAATATACCAGGCACTACAAATAGCATAACAGATGCCTTAAACAACAGACACGGTGCTAAAACAACATACCAGGCACTACAAACAACATAACAGATGCCATAAACCAGAGGTCGGGGAACAGGGGTAAAAATGAAAATTGTGGGGGTGATGAAGGCTAAAAAAAAAAGACAAATAAAAGTATTGTGAGGTCATCGAACTCATTCGCTTATTAATTGTTTTGCCCTCCCCCCGCCCCTCAATTTTAATAAATCAACAATAAATTCCTACTTTTATAAAATTAACTCCCCTTGATAATTAAGTCACATGATAATGTGGCCGTGTACATAGTTGTTCCTTTGGAAACAGACTATATTCTTACAAGACAGAGGAAGCACAGACCACCCCATAATTTTATATTTTATGAGAAACAGAAAATAATAAATAGTGTCACATATTTAGGGTAGAGTCGCTTCTACACGCCATTTCTAATAATTGGGTGATTTCCCCTGACCAATCGGATAGCTCAGATTTACCCCGGGGAAAGTGGAACAACGATGCCATTTTGGCAGTAGAATGAAAGAGCGCAACTCAAGAGGTCGTATCTGGTCCAGCTCTACATATTTCTTAGTTTGAGAGAATCAAACTTCAACATTTCTTATAAAATGTGTATTTCAGGACATTGAGTGGTTATAATTTTCTTACTGGCGTAAGTAGTGACAATCGTTAAATATGTATTTTGAATAGAGCTCCCAACCCTAGTCGCAGCAGAACTAGGTTCGAGGATTTGAGTCAATTTGCAAAAACATAGTCTTACACCTCAAACCATGTAGAGTAGAAAATATTCTTGTGTTGGAAAGCATTTAACTCAAGGAATGCTTATGATTATAAAGAAATCAAGGACAAATCTGAGGAGATGGGTAAATGTCGTCGAACCTAAAATAAGACTGTAATTTAAAAGAAGGAACACGGTGGAAAACGTATGGTACAACAACAACTATTCAAACATGGAGAAGTGTTCGACAACCATACAGAACAGAAAGAAGAGAATAGCATTGAGAGACCTCGCTTCAGAATTAAAACGTTGTAGAAGCTACGCAGTCGATTTCCCTTGCATAAGAATAGTAGACGGATTGGTTGCAAAAGTTTATAAGATTGAAATAAAAGAGATTGTTGAAATCAAGCTACAACCATTGAAAGTCAAAGAAGGGAGACCAAAATTGAACTTGAAACAACGAACTGCGCCTGCAATCACTAGAAAAGAGCCTCAGACAGAGAATGTCGCAGTACAAACGGATGACAGGTTTAAGAAAAGTCTAATTCCAGTCAGGATAAAATCAAGACAAGTTACAGAGGACTTACTTGATTTGTGCAGTGTTGAAATGGTCGATAATACAGAAAAGATGACATCTGCAGACGAAGATAAGTTAGAATGCACGGAGAGGTACGAAATGATAGCAAAGTACAGAAAAGAAGTGGAAGAAAGATTTAGAGAGAGAGATAGAAGATGGCAACAAGCAAATCAGATAGAGAAACAACACCAAACAAAAGCTCACGTAAAACAAATAAAAATTGATAATCACCGGCCCATTCCGCCTCTGACGACAAATACAAGACCAGTCAGAAAAGCCACCCTAAATTATAATCCATCCAGCACAGATTCGTCTGACATATCAGAGTCAGAGACGACAGACTCTGAATTTTACCAAGACGACCACATACCCAGACCACCCACAGATGAAATACATCGAGCAAGACAACAACGAGACTCGTCCGAAAGCGAAGAAGATATCCCACCACTTGAATTACGTAATAGACTACAAGACAGAGACCTGCGCATTAGAAATGAAGAAATCATGCCACAGACGTCACACGATGACAACACGAAAACACCTTATATCCACACTCAAACTTACTCCCGCAGTGATAAATCGTCAGCTGATACCTATCACACCCCCAGTTCAGGCAGTTCTAGTTTTAACACTAGTGAAAACCAAACACTGCTATACCACAAGAACAAGATTGCTCGTTCAAAACAATCAGATTCTGAAGAAACTATACCCAAGCAGATTGTTGAACCATATACCAGCGATCTTTATGGAGACGAAACAGAACAAGACATGAGAGAAGACAGTGTCAACCCCAGCACAGCTTTGTCAGACCCCAACGAACATAATGACAGAAAAATGGTAGAATTATACGAACAAGAAATAGACATTGATACAGCTAGTTCCATTGAAACCAGTGATGCGGATAGTACATTATTTGTACCAGTCAGCTCCAGCGTCAAACGCGCCTATAAAACAGAATCTGATGACTCAATCCCTAGCAACAAAATTCCGCGTATACAGCACAACTATATCAGACGAAAGATTCTGAAGAAACGCAATCATGTTCCAAAACCAAGCCGAGAAGTGTTAGCCTCATCTCAACTAGTCAAAAACAACAGTGTGCAAATTACTGTGCCCATTGTAACCAGTGCTAACGTTCAGTACAACCAGGTCAGAAGAAAAATCAAGGCGAAACATATACCTGCCTCAAAACCAACAGATGGTCCAGCCATACAAACCCTAACCACAGTAAAACCATCACCGCAATCAAATGATGTTAAGCCATCACCGCATTCGTCAATGTCCTCAGTGTCCCAACAATCAGCAAATGCAGTGCCGTCGCCTATCACACCCGTCACCACTGCTACTCAGTATGATGCTCGCCTAAGCAGTCGGGACATTGCAAGGTTAGAGATGGTGAAGGAACTAGCGAAGCTGTTCTGAAAAACACGCCCAGGTGTTTTATATGTTCGCAAATCCGAACACGGTCAACGCATATGTGAACAAACCTTTTTAACAATGTACTAACTCTCCCCATGTACTCTATTTTCAGTTTTTGACAGTTCAAATGACTTGCTTACAGACTAAGATGTCAAAGCCTCACTGAGAAAGTTATTTTTTCCAGCCTTAGAATACTGATGCCCAGAAAGAAATCAAGACCAGCACACGGAGGATTTTCTTTAGATAGCATAATTGTGAAATAAAAATGTTAAAACAATTGATAACACACGGTGTTACGAGTTTACAGACACCCTTATTTAGTTACATACATTTTCTTAATATTTAGAATGCTACACGACTTTACCTATAACACATGTGTCACACTATTCTGTTGTAACATTCATCTCCACTTTTGTAACTGATCATATTCCACGCTCCATTCACCAGCATTTTTATGCAGACACTTTACACCAGTAGTTTTTTTTTCTTACCTCATACAAATATTTCTTTGATCTATATTATGCTAAACTCCTTGATATCTGCCACCTTGATCAATCATACTGTTCCTACTATGACATCTCTTAACAGCACATAATTCATACCCAAAACTAGTATTGTAGGTTATGCTATTTTTCTCCACAGGATTATTTATTTTCAAATGTACATTATTATTTTAGACCCAGATGTATATTAGTACTGTCAAGAATTTTAAACATTCTCCTAAAGAGATTCCATATCCCAACCTTGACCCTCTATAATAAGATTTCCTTCACCCCACTGTTACACCATCTTTAACTTACTATTTTTCCATTCCACTATATTGAGACGACATTCTAGACTTGTGATTTTTTAAAATCCCAATCATATATTCCTTGGAATTACAATCATGTTGTAATCAGGAGATCCTTGATGTACCCTTTCCTCGCCACTTATTGACAACAGACACTGCTACAACATTCCTTCTATTCTAACCTAAACTATTACTTGCAACCCTATTGGTTAGGATTTACTATTAGAATATCTAGTGTTTAGTGAATTGATTTTTATCATTCTTTAGTACTTGTGATACAAACAGAAAAGACATAAAAGAAAAAAACAATTAGAATTTTTTTTATATAAGATGCTATATGTTTATATGCCACCCACACACATTTTGATGATGATAAGACAATATTGTAAAACATTGACTGCCCTGAGGGTAGCAGATGAAGAAGAAAATAAATAAATCACCCTATGCCACTCATACCCCCATCAGCTTGATCCCTGATATTCCAACAATATTTTGTTGATATCACAAGTACCCCAATGACATTTGTGCATGCTGATTTTCTGCAAATGAACAATCCCTTGAGAGCATTAGTATATGCTAACCCCAGATTGAACAAATTGCACCTATTTGTTGATGATGCCTTTGCCCATGTTAAAGAAATAGCATTTGCACATGCTGACCTAGCAAATGAAATACCCCATTACCGCATGATAACCACTAATGACACATGAGATGAAGAAGCAACAGGTTATGTATGATGAAGATGACATTTTATATTAAGGTGAAACTTTATGTTGTCACAGCTGGGGGATTTTGTTGTAATGTTTATGCACAAAATCCCCCACATTAACATTGGAGGAGGAATAATCTTAGTCTTTCGTGGTTACGAGATAAGACAAGGATATAATAGAATATTTGATGAATACCATGGAACAAATCAGAGCAGATGATTGTTGCACATATGAGGACCATATTTGAAGTCATTATTGAAGGATTATCAGTAGACAAGAGACATAAATGAATTATGATAATCCCATGGAACACAGGTACTAAGGACACAAAATGGAGATTAAATAATGGCGAAAAAAAAAATAATGACTGAATAATTGCAACGCCCAGAGGTAAAGGAAATAGAGATGCATCCGCATTTTGGAGAAGATATCTCTTTGATTTTTGCTTATTGCCTTTGTAATATGAACATTGTTGTATAACAAATGACTATTCCTTATCACGAATTACAGAATGTTGTAAGATAGTTGGAATAAATTGACAATTTAAAATACTCATAACATACCCAGAATTACAGGAGAGAAAATAAATAAATGATTGATGAAAGTGGACACACTGAGATTTGCTCACCCCGAGGATATTGGATAAAAAAAAAAAAAATAATGTTATCCCAAGGACAGACATGTCACAGATATATCATGGAGATACTATGAAAAAAAAAAAAAAAAAAAAAAAAAAATATCTAGATTAGAAATGCAGCAAACTTGGTCAAGGACACCATGAAATAGACCCCCGCATCACACTTAAGATAACTGACGGATGAGATTTTTGAATTATAAGTACCATAAGTCACCCATCTGGCTGTAGTCAGCGGATGTTACAGGCACCACTTAACTCTGACTAACCCTCGACCAGCGAAGGCAGAGTTGGTGTCGAAATTTTGCACATATGTAAAAAGACATGTTTTTGTTCATGTTTTAGTAAAGTCTAGACATTTATGTTAATAGTTCTATAAATGATTAGTTGATATATTGATGATAAATATTCGCAAATATAGTACATGGACAATTAATAAGGATATATTTCCAGTACAGAATAAGAGGAATAGGAAGGATCCACATTTTAAATATTGGAGCACCATGAGCGAGGAATTGGACTTATAAAGAAAATGGAAATGGTACACTGTATGCAAGGATAACCAGAAATAATATGGATAAATAGTAGTCAGAGTGCCAGGAACTTTGTCTTACGAGAATATTGTAGATTCCTCACGATCAATTGATTATTTTCTTCCTTTCTATGTCACATTTTTTTTTTTTGAGTGATGACCCCAAAATTTTTTTTTCATCTCATATTGTCAAAAGTTCTTACATCTCAGTTGATAGTTCCATAAATAATTGTTTGATGTGTTTTGAATAAAGGTATTGCTAGATAAGGTACATAGGGAGTTACTAAGGATGAATTCTCAAGATAACAGGAGGACTAGAATAGATACAATGATATTGGAACACCATAAATGATACATTGGTGTTATGAAAAAAAAAAAGGAGACAAATATAAATTGTATACAAGGATGCCTCGAGAGTGACAACATGGATACATATTGTCAAGAGTATAAGCAGTTGTCTTAAAAGAGAAAATAAAGTAATACGGAACCCAATGTAGAAAATTCATGATGATTTGGAAACTATATTTTTCTTTTCCCTTATATTTCATAATATGATAGTAACACATTCGTCTGTTGGTTGCTGAATAATGTGATGTTTGAAAATTGATGTATGGGAAGTCAAAGAAGATCTTTGAAGAATAAATATATATATAAAATAATATTTCTAGGGAAGAGTTCAAAAAAAAAAAAAATACTGTATTGACAGAAAAGAAGGAATGATTAGAAATAACTGACTAATGGACAGGATCACCACCAGACGTACGGATATTGTTCTGAAAAACACGCCCAGGTGTTTTATATGTTCGCAAATCCGAACACGGTCAACGCATATGTGAACAAACCTTTTTAACAATGTACTAACTCTCCCCATGTACTCTATTTTCAGTTTTTGACAGTTCAAATGACTTGCTTACAGACTAAGATGTCAAAGCCTCACTGAGAAAGTTATTTTTTCCAGCCTTAGAATACTGATGCCCAGAAAGAAATCAAGACCAGCACACGGAGGATTTTCTTTAGATAGCATAATTGTGAAATAAAAATGTTAAAACAATTGATAACACACGGTGTTACGAGTTTACAGACACCCTTATTTAGTTACATACATTTTCTTAATATTTAGAATGCTACACAACTTTACCTATAACACATGTGTCACACTATTCTGTTGTAACATTCATCTCCACTTTTGTAACTGATCATATTCCACGCTCCATTCACCAGCATTTTTATGCAGACACTTTACACCAGTAGTTTTTTTTTCTTACCTCATACAAATATTTCTTTGATCTATATTATGCTAAACTCCTTGATATCTGCCACCTTGATCAATCATACTGTTCCTACTATGACATCTCTTAACAGCACATAATTCATACCCAAAACTTCTATATGTAGGTTATGCTAATTTTTCTCCACAGGATTATTTATTTTCAAATGTACATCATTATTTTAGACCCAGATATATATTAGTACTGTCAAGAATTTGAAACATTCTCCTAAAGAGATTCCATATCCCAACCTTTGAACCCTCTATAATAAGATTTCCTTCACCCCACTGTTACACCATCTTTAACTTACTATTTTTCCATTCCACTATATTGAGACGACATTCTAGACTTGTGATTTTTTAAAATCCCAATCATATATTCCTTGGAATTACAATCATGTTGTAATCAGGAGATCCTTGATGTACCCTTTCCTCGCCACTTATTGACAACAGACACTGCTACAACATTCCTTCTATTCTAACCTAAACTATTACTTGCAACCCTATTGGTTAGGATTTACTATTAAAATATCTAGTGTTTAGTGAATTGATTTTTATCATTCTTTAGTACTTGTGATACAAACAGAAAAGACATAAAAGAAAAAAAACAATTAGAATGTTTTTTTTATATAAGATGCTATATGTTTATATGCCACCCACACACATTTTGATGATGATAAGACAATATTGTAAAACATTGACTGCCCTGAGGGTAGCAGATGAAGAAGAAAATAAATAAATCACCCTATGCCACTCATACCCCCATCAGCTTGATCCCTGATATTCCAACAATATTTTGTTGATATCACAAGTACCCCAATGACATTTGTGCATGCTGATTTTCTGCAAATGAACAATCCCTTGAGAGCATTAGTATATGCTAACCCCAGATTGAACAAATTGCATCTATTTGTTGATGATGCCTTTGCCCATGTTAAAGAAATAGCATTTGCACATGCTGACCTAGCAAATGAAATACCCCATTACCGCATGATAACCACTAATGACACATGAGATGAAGAAGCAACAGGTTATGTATGATGAAGATGACATTTTATATTAAGGTGAAACTTTATGTTGTCACAGCTGAGATTTTGTTGTAATGTTTATGCACAAAATCCCCCACATTAACATTGGAGGAGGAATAATCTTAGTCTTTCGTGGTTACGAGATAAGACAAGGATATAATAGAATATTTGATGAATACCATGGAACAAATCAGAGCAGATGATTGTTGCACATATGAGGACCATATTTGAAGTCATTATTGAAGGATTATCAGTAGACAAGAGACACAAATGAATTATGATAATCCCATGGAACCACAGGTACTAAGGACACAAAATAGAGATTAAATAATGGAGAAAAAAAAATAATGACTGAATAATTGCTACGCCCAGAGGTAAAGGAAATAGAGATGCATCCGCATTTTGGAGAAGATATCTCTTTGATTTTTGCTTATTGCCTTTGTAATATGAACATTGTTGTATAACAAATGACTATTCCTTATCACGAATTACAGAATGTTGTAAGATAGTTGGAATAAATTGACAATTTAAAATACTCATAACATACCCAGAATTACAGGAGAGAAAATAAATAAATGATTGATGAAAGTGGACACACTGAGATTTGCTCACCCCGAGGATATTGGATAAAAAAAAAAAAAAAATGTTATCCCAAGGACAGACATGTCACAGATATATCATGGAGATACTATGAAAAAAAAAAAAAAAAAAAAAAAGAATATCTAGATTAGAAATGCAGCAAACTTGGTCAAGGACACCATGAAATAGACCCCCGCCCCACACTTAAGATAACTGACGGATGAGATTTTTGAATTATAAGTACCATAAGTCACCCATCTGGCTGTAGTCAGCGGATGTTACAGGCACCACTTAACTCTGACTAACCCTCGACCAGCGAAGGCAGAGTTGGTGTCGAAATTTTGCACATATGTAAAAAGACATGTTTTTGTTCATGTTTTAGTAAAGTCTAGACATTTATGTTAATAGTTCTATAAATGATTAGTTGATATATATATTGATGATAAATATTCGCAAATATAGTACATGGACAATTAATAAGGATATATTTCCAGTACAGAATAAGAGGAATAGGAAGGATCCACATTTTAAATATTGGAGCACCATGAGCGAGGAATTGGACTTATAAAGAAAATGGAAATGGTACACTGTATGCAAGGATAACCAGAAATAATATGGATAAATAGTAGTCAGAGTGCCAGGAACTTTGTCTTACGAGAATATTGTAGATTCCTCACGATCAATTGATTATTTTCTTCCTTTCTATGTCACATTTTTTTTTTGAGTGATGACCCCAAAATTTTTTTTTCATCTCATATTGTCAAAAGTTCTTACATCTCAGTTGATAGTTCCATAAATAATTGTTTGATGTGTTTTGCATAAAGGTATTGCTAGATAAGGTACATAGGGAGTTACTAAGGATGAATTCTCAAGATAACAGGAGGACTAGAATAGATACAATGATATTGGAACACCATAAATGATACATTGGTGTTATGAAAAAAAAAAAGGAGACAAATATAAATTGTATACAAGGATGCCTCGAGAGTGACAACATGGATACATATTGTCAAGAGTATAAGCAGTTGTCTTAAAAGAGAAAATAAAGTAATACGGAACCCAATGTAGAAAATTCATGATGATTTGGAAACTATATTTTTCTTTTCCCTTATATTTCATAATATGATAGTAACACATTCGTCTGTTGGTTGCTGAATAATGTGATGTTTGAAAATTGATGTATGGGAAGTCAAAGAAGATCTTTGAAGAATAAATATATATATAAAATAATATTTCTAGGGAAGAGTTCAAAAAAAAAAAAAAATACTGTATTGACAGAAAAGAAGGAATGATTAGAAATAACTGACTAATGGACAGGATCACCACCAGACGTACGGATATTGGAGACAAACATCACATATTTAAAAAAAAAAAAAAAAAAAAAAAAAAAATGTAATATAGAACATTTTCTACAGTGACGGACTTAGAACGAATTTATACACTTACCATTTAGAAAATGTCTATAACAAGGAAACATTCAGATAGATAAATAAGGATAAGCCATGAGGTTTTAATGCTTTTATTGTGAAAAATGATTACTTATAAAAATGATGCTGGTCGTATTATCGTCTGATACATATGCATATTATGTTTAGAGATGTTTTCTACATGTAATAATGAGCAAGTGGCTCATTCACTAGAAAAAAAAAAAAAGAAGAAGATGATGAGTACCCATGAAAACATTGGCTATTCTATGAAAGTGGATTGCCATTACCATAGGAATTAGAGATTTTGGACATTTCTTGGAATATTGCAGAGTACTTGGGAAATAGAATAAATAAGTACGCCAGAAAAAAAAAAAGATTTTTTTTTAGTACTTGCAGGCTTTTAATATGGAGCAAATAACAGTACAGAAAAGAGATAACACCCCTACCACATCCAAGAGAATGTAATCAACTATATTTTTGAATGAAATGTAATAGATTATGATAATCCAGCCAAGTTCTGCAAATAAGATAGTTTATTGTTCATTCCCCAGTGTTGCCACTCGTCACATTTTTTTTTAGTGATGACCTTATGAGTGTTTTGCAGATTTTGTTGGGCAGTGTTGCCAATTTGTAAATTTGGTGAAAAAATATTATGATGTGATGAATAAGTTACACTTTTTGAAGTTGATGTCCACTACTAGTTTTTTTTTACATAGCAGACGACCTCATATAGACATAGGACCCCAGTATAGGAATTAGATTAAATTTTTTTGGAAATATTTTTGGACTTAGAAAAATTTTTGAACTTTAAATTTTTCTGAAAAATTTTTTTGAACTTAGAAATTTTTGGGGATGGATTTTTGTTATTGATAGTACTCAAATGTCTCCCTACGGGATACATTTGCGGAGCCCCGGGATCTATATGTGGCCCGTGTACATAGTTGTTCCTTTGGAAACAGACTATATTCTTACAAGACAGAGGAAGCACAGACCACCCCATAATTTTATATTTTATGAGAAACAGAAAATAATAAATAGTGTCACATATTTAGGGTAGAGTCGCTTCTACACGCCATTTCTAATAATTGGGTGATTTCCCCTGACCAATCGGATAGCTCAGATTTACCCCGGGGAAAGTGGAACAACGACGCCATTTTGGCAGTAGAATGAAAGAGCGCAACTCAAGAGGTCGTATCTGGTCCAGCTCTACATATTTCTTAGTTTGAGAAATCAAACTTCAACATTTCTTATAAAATGTGTATTTCAGGACATTGAGTGGTTATATATTTCTTACTGGCGTAAGTAGTGACAATCGTTAAATATGTATTTTGAATAGAGCTCCCAACCCTAGTCGCAGCAGAACTAGGTTCGAGGATTTGAGTCAATTTGCAAAAAAATAGTCTTACACCTCAAACCATGTAGAGTAGAAAATATTCTTGTGTTGGAAAGCATTTAACTCAAGGAATGCTTATGATTATAAAGAAATCAAGGACAAATCTGAGGAGATGGGTAAATGTCGTCGAACCTAAAATAAGACTGTAACTTAAAAGAAGGAACACGGTGGAATGAGAAGGTTCGCCATATTTGACAATTGAGTAGGCCTACGAGACAAGGATGCAAAAAGGGATTTTTGCATCGATGAAAGCATCTGATGAGATGATAGAATTTTATTATACTTATTATTGTAAAAATGTTCTGAATTCCAGACTTTGTTGAAATTTTAAGTTTCATGCTGAAAGATATTAAAAGTTTTGCATGAAATCGAACGCTGTTGAAAAGGGGAATTACTACAGTTTTGAGATCTAGATAAGAAATCTATCCATTTCAATTAAATTCGCTACATCAACACCTAAGAGAAGAAAATCGAACCTGGTAACACAAATTTAAGAGAGAAATCTAAATCTCTGGTGATTAGGCCAGTTAAACATCTGCTCTCTGTAAAGTAAACTGAAAATACTGCATATACCGGCACTGCCACATGAAGGTAATATGGTGCCGTTCCAGTCCTAAGGAACACCTGCCCCGGCTACATGAATTAAGACTCCATTTTGGCTAGTCCTTAAAAACGTCAGTTATGATCTCGACTCCCCGACTAGAAGCACGCTAGCCCAGTCGGTCTCCAATATTTATTCCAAGGTACGTGGCTTGATTTCTGGTGGTGATATAATCTTATGAAATATGGCAGTACTTTGAGCCATATTTGCAACTGCTACTATTTTGAAATGCTACAGAAGGATGTTGAGAATACCATGGACAGAAAAAAAGACCAACAGAGAAATACTGCACTCACTAAACGTAGAGGAAAATTGGCTCCTAAATGCCATCGCAATAAGGAAGCAGAAATTTTTCGGTCATTTAAAAAGACATACTAGTCTGGAAAAATTAGTGATGGAAGGCATGGTCCCTGGAAAAAGGGGAAGGGGACGACCTAGACGACGGTGGACCCACGACATCACAGAGAGTCTGAACTTGTCTTTGGCTGATGCAGGTCGACTTGCCCAGAATCGTGATGCGTTCTGAGCAGCTGTAATGGAGACAACGTTCTGGAAAGAATACGTCACATGATGATGACTATTATTCTGCTTTTCTTTTCTAATCCCTTTTCTCCGGTCGACTGAGAGTTCCTGAGAACCTCCACTTGGCTTGCACATCTCGCATATTTAGCTGACAACTTTGGGCATGTGAATTCATTGAACACAGAATTGCAAGGGGAAAAACATCAATGTCTTTTTAGCAAGAGAAAACATTTCAGCATTTGGATCAAAGCTTCTGTACTGGAACCAGAAAGTGGAACAGAACAAGATAGCCGCCTTTCCAAAGCTAGCAGGGTTTTTGGAAGATTGTGAAGATCTCAGTCTTTGTGACATCAAGGAGTCAGTTACAAGGCACCTGACCAAACTCAAAAAGCGGTTTTCTGATTACTTTCCAGAGCGCGATTCACATACTGTCAGCTGAGCTGTAAATCCCTTCAACTGTCAGTTGGGTTGTAAATCCATTCAACTGTCAGTTGTGTTGTAAATCCCTTCAACTGTCAACTTGCTGGTGTGCCTGAAGAGTCTGAAGGATTGGCAGAGGTACTTCTTGAACTTCGCTCCAACAGTGAAGCACGCATGGAATTTCAGAACAGGACAGATCTCTCATCTGTTTGGATGTCAAAAACTGCCGAGGCTTTTGATATTACACATGTAGAAGCGACAAAAATGCTGCTACCTTTTGCAACAACCTACCTTTGTGAACAAGGATTTTCTACCCTTATGAACTTGAAACAAAGTACAGAAATCGGCTGGGCCCCGAAGACAGCATCCAAGTTGCTCTGACATCAAAAAGCCCTGATATGGATGTTGTTTATCAAATATGAAACAGCATCATTTTCCAAAACCTGAAGTGAAGATGTTTTGAATGAAATTCTTCAGTTCTTCAATCCTTTTTATTAATTTTGTATATGTGCTATTCTTATGACAGCATGTGTGGCTTTTTAAGTCTTTTATTAATTCTTGACTTTAGGAGCCGCGCTGGTGTAAAGGTTACCACACTGCGCTGGCGATCGGGTGATCCTGGTTCAATCCTGGGCGAGGACATTTGAATAAGTATCGTCGACCGGGACTTGGACTGGATTAATTCGAACCCTAGCGAAGACATTTGAAGAAGTGTCGTCGACCAGGAACTGGCGGCTCCTGAGCCAACCCAGCTCTAATGGGAACCCTCCGAAGACGGCGAGTATCTGCCTGAATGGCGAATGGACACCTGTCAGCGTACATGGAAAATAGGATAACAATCAGTCTCAGGTTAGATATACTAACCGGAGATTCTCGCCTAGAGTAACAGCGGGCGTACGTTAAAAAATAAATAAATAAAATAAACTAAAATAAAAATAAAAAATTCTAGATTTTGAGAGCAGTTTATTCTTCATTTTAAGAGCACCAATTAGCTTGTTTTTGTTTACTTTGAAGTCTGGGGGATAATATCATTTAACACAAATAGATTTTGGGTAATACCCAAAAAAGTAGCCCAACCCCGCCAGAAACAACATACCTGGTACAACAAACAACATACCTGGTACAACAAACAACATGCCTGGTACTACAAACTACATACACGGTACTACAAACAACACAACATATACTAGGCAGACTTTAGCAAGCCAAGTTCTACTTCTAAATTTTCATCCAGGCTGCGGTCAACTAAATACAACTTTTCATTGTTGTTACCTTTGCAGTTTTTTTAACTGTAAATAAAAACAAACCTTCACATGCGCGTGAACCGAAGAAAACATTTAAAAAGAGTATTAAAGCGAAGAATTATTTTATGAATTGAAGACAAACAAAAAACGTATAAAGAAAAAGATATTGCATTAACAAGAATAAATTCAAACAAACCTGTAATTAGACTGAAGTATTCGCATTACAAAAGATGTAATAACACAGACTTAATATGAAGCTTATTTACACTGCATTGCCTCAACTAAGTCTTCACATTACGAGACGAAATTACGAATGGCCAATCGCGTTCAATAAAAAGTCTTTTTTCTTTCTTAGCACTCGACTGTATACACTAGGTGTGGTAATTCTTGTGAAACTAAATACAAGTAATTAACAATGAACAATTTAGATAACCCAAGCGGAGGGGGGAAAGATGATACAGTTTTACTTGGTGTAAAGGCTGCTGACAAATTCACACAGCCATAACACAGAGTAGAAGTGAATATTATATTTTAAACGAGCAAATAACCCCACCTCCTCAAATATGATGGAGAAAAAATAATGTTGTGCTAATTTTGCTGCATGTCCTAATGACGATATTGTTTCTTCTGTGGTTATTCCATTTCTTTCAATTTCTTGTCAACTTCATTGGAAATTTCTAGTCAAACTTTTCATAACATATGGTCAATGCACCATGACAAATTTGAAAGGCCTGCTTGCTTTTTTAATGGGTGTTCTATTTAGTTTTCACGGCGCAATTTGCGCCATTTCCGTATTTTCTCTAAAATGCGCAGTGAAAAATATTGTTAGGCATGCGCATTCTTTTCATGAGTCTTCAATGTAGTTTTCACTGTGCAATGTGCGCATATTTCAAAAAAGCTGACGAGATTGTCCTTGTTTATATGACGTTTCACCTAAACAATTAGAAATATTGGAATAGTCATGACGTTCGGTGAACTTAGATGATGATGTTCATGCATTGTATACTTGTTGTCATTCATTTTATTTGAAATATTATTGTGGTTTGGTTTGGTTTTGAGGACCATATTCATTGCACACGGATAACTCCATCAGTGCCCCGATCTCCTCCCTTAGATCACAAAAGGAGGATCTCAGCACAGTACAAGAACTCGTAGGACAAGGGAAGATCCCATTGTGTGTAAACAGGAATTGCACATTCAATAAATATTTTTATTATGGGTAGGTTTCCTAATTTTTTTACATTTTGTCAATAAATTAAGGGGCTGCTGTAAAATTGGTAAGGAATATAAGTATTTAAACCAATAAAACGGTATTGAATTAGTTTTACAAATAACGGTTCACAAAAAACAAGGGACGTTTCGGGTTTAACCCTCTTCAGCCACAGTTATAAACAGGTAACAAGGACAAGAATTACATATAGGTACTACAAAAACATACGATGATGAGAAATATACAGACAAATGGGCGATACAAGCAAATGGAAAAGTAAACAACAACAACAACAGTGATGAGATAAATTATTATTGTTCTTTTTTTCTCTCATCACTGTTGTTGTTTACTTTTTCCATTTGTTTGTATCGCCCATTTGTCTGTATATTTCTCATCATCGTATGTTTTTATAGTACCTATATGTAATTCTTGTCCTTGTCATCTGTTTATAACTGTGGCTAACGAAGGGTAAAACCCGAAACGTCCCTTGTTTTTTTGTGAACCGTTATTTGTAAAACTGATTCAATACTTTTTTAGTGGTTTAAATACTTACATTTTGTCAGCACAGCGGCCGTACAGCCTACTCTTCCCGATTTCCAAGTGCCGATGGATTTTTAAAGTATGCAACTTGCCTCCTTATTTTTTGTTGTTGTTGCCCTTGTCCGAGAAGCCTTGGCATCCGATTTCACTACCCATGAGATCAGGGGGGAGTTTGACATCATTAAGAACTACTTGTTCTGAAAACATTTATATCAATTATATTCCCTGTACTGGGAGCGAACCCGGTACCTTTAGAATTAGAGGCGGACGCCATACCACATAGCCACTCCGAACCTCAATTTATCTTTAAAAATAAAAACATATATAGTCAATGAACAAGAAAAAATTACAAAGATTTATTCATCAGATGGTAAACATAAAATTTCTCTGCGGTCCGCCGTAAACAACAATGCGGTTCTACAGACAACATAACTGTAACTCTAAACAAGAGACCAGCTCCTACTAGAAACATACCTGGTCCTATAAAGACACCAATGATGTGCTCACAGTGTAGGTCAGCTACAAGGGCCCCTGTTCCATCGCCATTGCAAGGTGTGTTCCGATAGATGAAGGTAAAATTTATGTAGTCCCTGAAAATAATTTGTTACGTCCTTTTAATATTTCCCTGTTGCCTTTCCGGCTGCGATGTCAAAAGTGAGTGTTACTTTAAAATTTTGTTTAAAAAGCATAGTTTTAACAATTCTTAAGATGACATAAAAAAAAAGCAGCATAGATTATTTTGTAAACATGCTGCTCGACCAAAATTGTTATAAGATTGCAACTAATTAAGTGAATCTTTCCTGTCCTGTGCCATCCGTTCAAGGTCTCTCGGTGTCATATTTACCCCGTTCATGTCTGTCTCCGATGTCCATCTCAATGTGTTCTTCTACCGATCTTACCATGGGGATTCCAGGACAAGGGTTGCCGTATTGTAGCGAAATGGTTTCAACGCCGTCAATAATTCTCAGAGCTTTGGCTCTGCTAGCGAGTCCTATTTAGGACAAGTCCTTTTCAGGGCTGCTTCATGCTATCTGATAGAAGTAAAAGTCCTTTTCAGGGCTTAGTTTTTGTCAATCTAAGACATACAGAGCTCACAATCTGCCACATTTCAGACTACTAAAAGGGAGACCACTTTGGCAAAATTAATTACCAAAGGTATATAACTACAAGTTAACAAAATATATTCTAAAAATGATGTTCGTAGCATTCATTGAATTTTTGGATTGTATTATAAAACTATAATGTTTGTGTTTAAATACAAAACTGACAATGTTGTAAGAATGAAGATTTTAAATTTCATTGACAAGTTGATCACCGGAAGAACGTCCTAGTGGTAAAATTCATACACCATAGGGCTCTTGTTTTCCTCTCTTTCGCAGTTCCAACATGTAGATCAGAAGTTTGTGAGTTCAGTGGTTCTCAGTACGTAGACCAGAAGGGCGCATTAGAGCAAATTCATTGCTGGGGCCTTGCTATTAAAGTTTATGATGTCAGTGGTTCTGACTACGCAGAGCAGCACAGCAAACCTGCGCATAATCTATGGCAGGTTTTCTATTCGGGTGAATTAAGTCCTAAAACTGTCTGCGAGCCCAAAAAGACAAATCGTAGGACATCACCATACATTCAACACGAGGAAGTCACCAGCGATTAAGAAGATCCAACTGCTAAACTGAACCGTGGAGCTAGGATCAAGAAGTTAAGTACAAACAGTTACCAGAGAAACAATCTCAAAAAACCAGGGCCGCTAATCACGATGAGAACGCAGACAAGTTGACAGTATATTTATTTCTCGAGCTTGTTAAAAAATTATGAATATATGTATCTGCATTTTTAACAACACGGTTATGAAAGTGTATTGATTTACAATGACGAAGCAAACGAAACGTCACAATTCGCTCATTCCTTGTTTCTGACCATTTTTGTATAAACTTCATTTTTTTTTTTCATCTTCATCTACCGATAATGAACTTTTCGTCGGAAGTACACTCTCTGAAAACACCTGCCATGCAGGGCTTGACCGCTCATCGCATGTTTATCATTTTAACTGTAAAAATCTCTGCAGAGAGGCGATAACTATAATGTAAAACCTGGCCCGTGAAAGCAGGTCGGGCGTACTTGTCTAGATACAGACAGAGTGAAGACTAATATATTGTTACCACGAATAAATTGTCTGACATCACATTCAGATTAATTATTTGTTTTCGCTCAGGTGAAAAGAGCGAGACAAACAAATGTTGTCGGATTAGAAGGGAATGGTGGTTTAAAGATAACTTGTGTCTTATTCTGCAAGCATGATTCGCAAAAATCGCAAATCCTTACATCTGTCCTGATTATTACAATATGGAGAACTTGGGGAAAGGCATATGACATAATTATTTCCGGAGAGGTCTCTTATCCTCATAAACAGAGACACCAATATTGAAGAATTAGTTACATATACCATATATGGCGGTGTCAATAATTATAACGATGAGTAAGTGGAAATATAATAAATACGAAGCCATACACAATGATTGTCTTTAAACTAAAAAAAAAACTAGTCTAAATTGTGACTGACTGTAACACAAATAAACCAGCTAAATGAAATTGTGTTGGGCGAAATTTTAAGTTAAACTTGAGGGCTTCTGATTCCCCACGCATTCCAATTCTTATCAGTAGCCAGAATAGAAGTTAGTAGTTGATATGTATATATAACCTATTTGCGTTCTTTCGATCTACCACAAATGTCTGCATCGAGGATCTGAGATTTCATGCTCATGGGCATCAGATGTATTCAGAGGAAGATAAAATTGTGGAGAAGAGCGGAATTCGCCTGGTGTTTACACTAGGAGACAAGAGACTTAAGAGGAATACTCTTTTCAATATTCTCTCAGTTTCTGTTACTAGTTACTAGTACACAACATTGGACACCACCTATAAGAGACAGGTCTAGAGGACACTCGAAGCAGCGACATTTGTGGTATTTACTCTTGCAACGCAACGAACGTGACCCAGACTACAGTGACAATCCTCTCCCACACCTGGACAATTATTAAGTTGCCCTAATCGACAAAGATATTGGACTCTCAAACATTACTTTACTAAATTTCACATCATCCCACGAAGATAATAACAATTTTCTAAAAGATCATTCACCAAGTATTTAACTGTTTCTAAAATTTGCCCATTTTCAATTTTAACCTTGATTCAATTATATGTCATAAATAAATATCTTGTTTATGTATTTGTAAATATAAATCCTTCGTTTGAGTTGATACTGCACTCGTATGACGTAGTTCTAAAAATATACAGAGCTAAGCAAATTAATACATTGCGGAATTACATTCGATGGTGAGGGTGGGGGGGGGGGGGGGGGGGGGGGGGGGGGGCTCACAAAATAAGTCATGTGCTTCATCGTGACAAAATTACTTATCTCATCGAAGTGAGCGGGGGATTCTAGTTTTACAACAACCCTAGAAAACGCAGCTGTTTAAAGAGCCATCCTAAAAACCTGAAATATACTACTCGTCAAAAGTCAAGGGCCACCCTATTATTTTCAATACACTTTTATATAAACGCATAGAATGATTAAATGAAGGAAGTTTTTAGTAAAAATGGGTGTAATATCTTCCTCTGACAGTCCTCTATGCACGTTAAGCATAAAAACAACTCACCGACAACCATGGTGATCACGTGCAATTTGGTTTGCTGACCATAAATTCACATTTTTAATCTGTTTTTTCAAACTTCCGTACAACCAAACAGGTGAAGTAATCATTCTGACTGACATTCCACGTGCAGTGGCGACTTTTCGTGAACAGAGTTCACTCTTAATTTGTTTTACAATCAGCAGACTTAGGGTAGTTTCATCACTTGCAAAAACCATGCCACCGAGAAGAAGTCTTGACACCCTTACAAAGAATGAGGGCTATAGCGTGGGTTGAAAGTGGTTTATCTGTCCGTGAGGTTGCTAGACGGCTTGCAGTGTCACACTCTACTATCCAAAGAATTTTGGAGAGATTTCAGGCCACAGGAAGTGTGGAGGATCGCCACCGGCCAGGTCGCCCTAGATGCACCAATAGACATGATGACCGGTACCTCTTGTTGTCAGCCCTGCGCCATCGAACAGTGACTTGTTCCACTCTAAGATGTCAGCTTAGAAAAACTGTAAACGTTAATGTCAGTCAAAGCACCATTCGCAGACGTTTACATGAATTTTGACTGGCTGCTCGACGTCCTGCAGTCAGAATCCCTCTTACTCCTGCTCATCGCAGAGCCAGTGTTGCTTGGTGTCGCGAGCACATCCGATGGACAAGGCAACAATGGAGTCAAGTTCTCTTCACTGATGAATCTCGCTTCACTGTGTCATTAAAGGATGGCAGGATTCGAGTTTGGAGACGACCAGGAGAGCGATTTACTGATGACACAATTCGAGAGGTGGATCGTTATGGTAGGGGTTCTGTCATAGTCTGGGGAGGCTTCTACAGACACGGCAGGACTCCACTCTACATCATCCAAGGCAACTTGACCGGCCCAAGATACCAGAACGAAATCTTGAGACCAATTGTTCAGCCTGCTCTGGAGGCCATATGTGGTAATGCCATCCTCCAAGATGATAACGCTCGACCCCATCGAGCTTGTGTGGTGAATGAGTTTATTCAGCAACATGGGATCATCAGGATGGCGTGGCCAGCTCATTCACCTGACCTTTCTCCGATTGAGCACCTCCTGGATGTCCTTGGTCGAAGATTGACAACAAATCATCCCCTGCCAATGGATGTTGCACAGCTGACTGCATTTCTGCTTCAGGAATGGCAAGCTGTTCCTCAGCATACTCTTCGGACCCTTGTGGACTCGATGCGTCTACGCTGTCTTGAATGCCTTGCTGCAAACGGTGGTCATACCCGATTTTGAAATGTCTATTTGTACAATATCTATTGTGTGACTTTTGAAAAGGTGGGTGACACACTTCACAGCTTCATTGCGTTTGAATGTGTGTTTCCATTTCTTTACGTGACATGTCAATTTGTTATTCAATAAATGCCGTTTTGACTGATACCAATTACGTTTATATCAGATTTGTTTTATGGTTTCAACCAAGGTTTATCTAAGTGGCCCTTAACTTTTGACGAGTAGTATAGGAGCATTAGCCTCCTATTTACATACTGCAATGACTAATCTTGAGTGAAGGAACTATCTTTGAAAAATTCATCCTGGTTTACGTTTGGGCCATTCGTGGACCAATACGGCAGATCAACGGAAACAATTTGCAACATTTACCTTATAAATTTCAGTTATTAATTCTATTTTGTGTGTGTATGAACAGAAATGAGGTATCTGAGGAAGGTGGTTGAAGTAACAAGAAGAGACATGGTCCGCAATTAAAAAAATGTAAGAGTTAATACTTCTTCCCTACAATTTATGTCTTGATTCTGATTCCGCATTCGTAACATGCCGAACTTCCTTTATAATGCGGCCCATACACTAATTGTTCGATGTGCTAATAAAGATATTGTCTATAGTCTGTTAGTTAAACAAGATATGAATTCAAGCAATAATAAAGGAAGTACGTGTAAGGACACTAACAATTTATAGACGACACAGCAGTAACTAGTACTGTCATAACTCATATACATAGACAATTTCGTCTCTCTCCTGTAGTTATGGGAGCCTCGGTAGCATAGTGGTTAGTGCACTGGCTTCCTAGCTCAGTGGTCTATGGTTCGATCCCCAGATGAGGTGGGATTTTTTTAGGCCGCAAACGGCTCCTAGGTCGACCCAGCCCCAACTGGGTACCAGAGAAACTCTGGGAAGGTTAAGGCGGCCGGCGTGATGTTGACCACGTCACCCCTAGTGTGCCAATGGTCAAGAAAATATGGGCCTAACACCATATTCCGAATATGCCCAATATGCCTGTAGTTATATACTTTAGTCTCTCTCCTGTGTCATCAATATAGTTTGGTCTCTCATTTCTCTGCAAATAGCTGCATCTTTCTCCGTGCCTAGCCAGTTTCTCTTGTGTGCGTAGACGAGTCACTCTCTCCCTCTCTTTCTCTCTCTCTCTCTCTCTCTCGCTCTCTCTCACTCTCCCCTTCTCTCGTGCTCTTTTTTCGCTTTCTTGTGCATAGATAAAGCCATGTCCTCCCGGTCCTTAGTTTTCTCTTTCTGCCACATGTCTACATACTTTTATTTATCTCTTGTACCATAATAATTTCATCTGTCTCCATTGACTAAATAATTTCATCTGTCTCCATTGACTAAATAATTTCATCTGTCTCCATTGACTAAATAGTTTCATCTATCTCCTGTACCAAGATAGTTTAACTCCTCGGCCTCCTTACATGATGTCTGCACTAATTGCGTTTTGCAGTTGCATTAGCAGTTCTATTTTACATAATGTCGCTAGCTCCAATGACAGTCTGTTTTATAAAGCAGTATATATATGATGTTACAAGCCCCACGGACTAGCTTAACAATTCTCTCTTTCTCTCAAACCACCATATTTCATTTGTCCAGAGCACAAAATTATCTAAAACAGAAAGTAAGAAATTAAAAACAAACAATATAAAGTCAGCAGTGGCTGTAAAAACGTCTATGATGAAGGTAGCAATGAGGATACTAATAATAAGTATATGACAGTTAATAATACACAAACCTATAAATATCTCTGACATTGTCTTCAGCCATGTTGACAGCGGGCATTGTTTTCTTATAACCAAATACCAGGTTAGAGGTGCGGTTATCCTCCATGACGACAACTGTGATCGGGTAAGGCCCGGACACGACAACGACCACTGGTAAAACCATTACAGCCACAAGCCAGGAACACCACATATTTGAAAATGTTTCTTTACAAATCAGTAATCTTAACACCTTTCCGTTTAACAATGCAAGTTGCGGTCTTATTGTTATAGTTTGCTATAGTTATTGCCAATTTCGTCTACGTTATGGTCATACTTATTTTATTATTACACGTACAAACAACAAAACGTTCGACAATTAAATGTTGTTTTATCTGTAAACAAAATCCTGACAATTAAATGTTGTTTTATCTGTAAACAAAATCCTGACAATTAAAAACTGTTGATGCCTGCAAGCCACGTTGCTCAAGCTGCAGTATTGTTTGTGCACTCTGGGGAGACATACTTTCTCTTCTCCGTGTCAATTCATATTGCACTACATTTTCCGTGATTGGTCACAACGGAACAGCAGTGAGGGCTAAGACCCTTTCCAGTCAACTGCACAGTCAATCACTTATATAATCCACGTACGGTCAACTAAACCAGTCAGTCATCATTATTAACTGCGCACGGTCAAATATGTCAGTCACTACCATTATCAACCGCGTTCAGTCAATTGTACTTACTTACTTACTTAGTCGTTCCCCTTCTACCATGAGGTGTAGAGGTTTGGAAGAGAGAGCGCCAGACTATCCTATCGGCTGTCTTCCTCCTGGCCTGGTTCCATTCTAGTCCTCGGTCCTTCAAAGATTGTTTAATGTTGTCCTCCCAGCGGACTCTGGGTCGTCCTGGGGTCTGGATCCATGGATCTTTGTTTCCCATGCTTGTCGTGGTAGCCGATCTTCTCCCATTCTGCAGACATGGCCAAACTATCTTAGTTGGGACTGTTCTACTTGGGTCTGCAGGGGGTGGGATTTTAGGCCTTGGCGTATCGTCCGGTTGCGGACCATGTCTCTTCTTGTTACTTCAACCACCTTCCTCAAATACCTCATTTCTGAGGTTTGGATCTGGCTTTTATGGGTTGTAGTCATTGCCCATGACTCGCATCCATATGTCAAGACTGGGACATAGGTGGAGCGGTATACAACCATCTTCGTTTTCTTACCAACCTCTCTCTTGCAGAGGAATACTCGATTTATGGCCTGAAAAAGTCTCCCAGCTGCTGCTTTTCGAGTGGCCAATTGTTCTTTGATGCCTCCCTTTCGGTCTATAATAGCTCCGAGATATTTAAAGTGGTCGACTTGCTCCAGGACCTGTTCTCCCAGCTTAATCTGATGTCTTCTTTCTTCTCGTGATATCACCATGGATTTTGTTTCAGAGCTGCTTATGACCATCCCTCTTTTCTCCAGCTCTTCCTTCCAGACTTGCAGGTTGGATTGGAGATGTGCCTCTGATTTAGCAATCAGGGCAACATCATCAGCAAATGCCAGCTCTGAAATACATACCTGTCTCATCTTCCAGTACCCCACTGAATACTTTCTTGTTCTCTCCTTACATGACTTGATAACATCGTCCATGAGGAGTATGAAAAGATAAGGTGACAGGATATCACCTTGTCTTACACCAGTGGTGGTCCTGAACTCTTCTGACTTATGGTTTGCTGTCCTCATCTAATTTCTGCAAGACTTGTAGAAGCTCTGTATAGCACGAATCAGAGGTGCTGGAATGGTCTTCCTTGCCAAACAGTAACAAAGTTTGCTCCAGTGGACCATGTCAAATGCCTTTTCCAGATCTATGAAACAAAGATGGATCTCACTCTTATACTCAAGGGCCTTTTCACTCAGCTGTCTGAGTGTGAAGATTAGGCCTTGAGTACTTCGGTTTGCTCGGAATCCGCACTGGACCTCATCCAATTGTGGCTCAGCTAGGCATCGGAGTCTCTGCTCTAAGATTCTAGAGTAGATTTTACCTGGGACACTGAGAAGGGATATGCCTCTATGGTTTCCACATTGTCGATTGTCACCCTTTTTGAAAATTGGTGTTATGATGGCAATCTCCCAGTCCTTTGGTATGGTCTTGTTGCACCACGCTGCCTGTAGGACCCTTACGAGTAATAGGTCGCCTGATGCTCCCATGTACTTAATCATTTCTGGTGTTATACCATCATGCCCTGCTGCTTTACCCATCTTGATTTTCTCCAGTGCTGCCTTCAGTTCTTCCATCTTTATGTCATCTTCATCACCATTTGTTTCCTCTTCTGTGCTAGTGGTTATCATTTCTGATTCTTGACCTTGCTCACCATCAAGGAGTTCTGAGAAATATTCTTTCCATCGTTCCATTACTTTCTTCGGGGCAGTAAGCAATTTGCCTTGCTTGTCCTTTATAAATTTGAGAGGGCATTGTTTTTCCTTCTTCATGTTCTTTAGGGTCTTATAGAACAATTTCTGGTTTTCTTGCGCATCTTTTTCTAGCTTTTCTCCAAATTCTTCCCAGGACTTATGTTTTGCTGCTAGCACCTTGTTCTTTGCTTCTGCTCTGAGTATCACATATTCTCTATATTTCTCTATTTGTCCTGCTGTGTTTTTAGCTCCTAAGTATTGTTTCCATGCCATTTTCTTCTCTCTTATTTTCTCTTTGACTACCTCTGTCCACCAAGGTGTCCTCTTTCTCTTGTTCCCAAGTCGGGCTTCACCACATGCTTCTGCAGCAGCTGTCTTTATGATGTCCTTGAATTTAAGCCACAGAGTTTCCAAGTCATCAGGTTGTTCTTCTGTGTTTCTCACCGCTGTAGCAATAAGCCCCTGATATCTTGTCTTAATTTCTGGCTCCCTCAGCTTGTAGGTCTTAATGCTCATTTCTTCCGTTCGTTTACTTGGTTTCTTGCGTGATGCTGGGCAGTTCCTAGGCTGAGCAACTCTTTCAGTTGTTCTTTTGATTGTAAGCAGGTAGTGATCACTTCCAATCTCTGGCCCCCTCCAGACTCTAGCATCCCGGACATATTTGAATGAGCTCCTCCTAACAATGGCATAGTCGATCACTGACTTCTCATTCTTTGTTGGTTCACACCTAGTGTATGCATGTATGCGCTTATGGGGGAACTTTGTGTTGGTAATGATCAGATCCTGCTCACTGCAGAATCTAAGGAGTCGCTTTCCATTGTCATTGAGAGTATCTTCTCCATATCTTCCGATAACTCCACTCCATCTAGCATGGTCATTTCCAACTCTGGCATTGAAATCTCCGAGCATGATAATTTCATCTATCTAGGCAGTCATCCACTGTCCTTTGAAGCAGCTCGAAGAATTCTTCCTTGACCTCTGCTCTCTCATCCTCATTTGGCCCATACACTATGACCAGGTTGACTATGATTTCTCCTTTTAGTTTTAAAACCATAATGCACTCCGAGACAAAGTTCCATCCCTTGATACTATCTTTCTGGTTTTTTGGCCACAATGCAACCCACGCCCCCTTTAGCTCTTTCAGATGTGGGTACACCATTGTATAGCAGCGTGTTGCCATCGAGATCCATGATTCCTTGTCCCTTTTTCTTTGTTTCCGTAATAGCCAGGATTTCTAGTTTTGCTTTCCTCATCTCTTCCACCAGCTCCTCTTCTTTCCCATTTATACTTCTTGTGTTCCAAGTTCCATAAGTCGTAGTCAGTTCCAGTTCGTCGCCTTTAGAATCAGTCCGGTTTTCTCTCTTGTAGTTCGCGTAATCATGATTTAAAGCAAACAGGTGATTGGCCTGTTGTGCCTTTGCATGGTGGAGGGGCTGCCTCCACACGGCCTCCATGCAGGCCGCCCTCTTCCTTTTTCAGCCGGGCTTGGGACCGGCCTAGGCGGAGTTCAGTCAATTGTATCAGTGAATAATTATTATAAATCACAGTCAACTCTGGGAAGCTTAAAATGGCCGCCGTGATGCTGACCACATCACCCCCTAGTGTGCCGATAGTCAAGAAAATATGGGCCTAACATCACATTCCCAATATGCCTCAATGGGCGTGTAACCGGAACCTTTACCTTTTTTTTTACAGTCAACTGTATCACTCAATCATCAACATCAAGAAGATTATGCCAACTTTGTCAGTGAATACCATTTGTGAACCACGTCCAGGCGATCCGTATCATTTTATATATCAGGCATTACGAACATGTTTTTTTTTCTTCTATTCCAAGAATGATTACGGCAGATTTCCACTTTTTTTTTAATTAATTGCCTTCCGAAATATTGTCCACTACTGAATCTTGTCTATTCAGTGGTACTATTAAAACATGTTCTTTATTGTTCTTACTTTCAAACGTTGACTATGTATTTTGTTGCTAGATTTATTGTATCACTCGTAACAGGATGGAATATTAGATACGCAAGAAAATACTAATTATTCGGTTCGTTATCCTGCGAAGTTCATATGACAGTGTTTATCACGTTTAAGAAAAACAAAGGCTGCAGAAAACACAATTTTCGTAGAAAATGTCTTTCGTCATTGAAATTGAAAAATAAATAAATAAAATAAAATAAACTTCAAACGCAGCACAACGTATGAGTTATTATCCATACACACATCCTTGAAACTGTTCATTACAGCCGGGCATGATGGCATTAATGTGCCCAAAGCCTTGTTCCAGTCTGCTCACTATTTGCATCAAGATCAAAGCCGAAAGGAAAGGTGAATTTCGTGACAACAATAAGTATGGAATACCATTTGTCCACATGCTACAAAATTCATCACAAATAAAATTGGGCAAAGAAATATATCATTCTTCAAATTAAACTAGGTGGCTTGCTGTGGGTTTTCTTCGATTAATGTTTTTAATGCCTCCACTCATTCTGTTACAGACTGTGTTCATGTAGAGGCGTAACGTACATTAAGGCCCTGGTTAGCTGGCCCAATCATTAAAGTAATAACTCATAATCTGGGAGCCGCGCTAGCGTAGTGGTTACAACACCGCTCTGGCGACCGGGTGATACAGGATCAAACCCGGGCGACGGCATTTGAGGATTTTTCGTCGACCGGGATTTGGACTGGATTAACTCGAGACCTGGCGAGGACATTTGAAGAAGTGTCGTCGACCAGGGACTGGCGGCTCCTGAGCCGACCCAGCTGCAATGGGTACCTCCGAAATCGGCGAGTATTTGCCTGAATGGCGAGGGACATTTGTCTCTGTACAAGAAATAAAGGGATACTCACGTAAAATCAATGTCAGGTTAGACATAAATGATAACCTGAGATTTCGCCTCGAGTATTAGCGGGCGAACGCAAAAAAAAAAAAAAAAAAAAAAAAAAAAAAAAAAAAAAAAAAAAAAAAAACTCATAATCTGGTGTCTCTGATTCGTTCCTTGAACTTCATGCTTGTGCCTTAATGTTATAATGTCTGCCTTTTTAAGCATCTGTGCTGATATATTACGCGAATGATGAGTGTAGAATAATATCAACCTTAATTCACAAAGGTGACAACTCGTTCCGTGTGAGAGTCCATCACACATTCAATATTTAATGACAATATACAAACAGTTCATAGACATGTCATCTCATGATTAAAATACATACGAAAGTGCAGTCTGACTACTGTCTCCTTATACGTTCATCAATCATTAAGAGTCAACGTTTTACACGCAATGTCGACTGGCGAACATTCGGTAGTGATCATTGACGTTTGAAGATATAATATTAATAATTTCAGGAATTCATCACAAAATACTTATCCAGCTCCGGATGACTTATTCTTTCATCACTACATAATGAAGGCTGACCCATGCCTTATAATCCCAGAGGAAACACTGCGTAGAATGCATAAACTTCGACCGCGAAGTGAAACACATCTGACTTCTTCAAAGTCAGTCTAATCAAGGGTAAAGGAATCGCGTTGCCATGCCCCAGCCTATGTACTAACGCAACTAACTACGTCATGACTATCCCTAGTCAACCCTATAACATCGCGGTCAATATAATTGCTTTAAGTGCTAGGCACCTTACATTGGTGGCATCTCAATATGTTCACGCGTAATAAATTCAAAATGGGTTACCATCACCCAAATACCCGTATCAACTCCCCTGACAGCCCCGGTTTAAAAATCTGTTATACAGATTTTTACAAAATTTTAACATTAATCTTACCATTGCAATTAATTATATCAAATAAAATTGAATTATGGACCTACGACCAGTGATGTTTTTAATAAAACAGTGTCAGTGGTCGTTGTCAATACATTATAATGTCACATACGTCATAGAAATAGTACATAAGTGAAAGAAAAGAAATGTCAATCGTCAAGACAGAAGAAGAGATTACCATCTAATGTCTTAAATAATATACGAGTTAGTTAACTACGAACTAAAATTATTTAAGTAATCAACGTATTAGTGTGTCGATGTCATGTGTGTGTAATATTCTAGACATGAATCTATTTAAATAAACTAATTACACGTCATAAAAGAATTAAAATAAAGAATATAGCAGAAATACATGAGAACATAGTATTAAGAACAAATAATGAAACGAAAATAGTAAATAATAAAGGAATAGAGTCAATCTACTAATGTTATCAATAAAATTATCTATAAAAAATTTATATAATCTATCGCTAAGTTACCCTATATAACATAAAGATACGTAAAATTGGTACTAGAGGAGACCAACATCGAAGTATAAATTGCCCGCATCTGACGAAGGAGAGCAAAACTGGTAAAATATGTTGACCTCAAAATAGGAGGATTCAATTAAAATTTTCCTAAAAATTTACTGATCGCGATGTTAGAACTGTCAGTCCAATGTAATATGCAGACATCTTTTTCCTTAACAGGGAAAACAATACACTAATTATGCTGCATGGGCTGAGCATAGTTAGAACAATCAACCACGTTACTGTCTATCGTTGGCATGGTAAAACAAATAAAGACAGAAAACATGTGTACAAAAATAGAGGTGTCACCAAAAATGTTTTCTCCAAGAAAAGTCACTAACCGATCTATATAGAATAGATGACTATGAAAGAAAATAACTGATGACTGACTATGCTGAGTCGTCATAAAATGTGACTAAAATTGTACATGTAAAGTTTTATCTACGAGAAATAAAATCAGGTACTAATTGCAACCTGAGAGAATGATGGTGAAAATACGCACCATTGTCATGCTCGATAGCAACATAGTGCAAGAACATGCACTTTTCCTATTATAGGTAGCTCTACTGTCATTACGATGTGAACAGTAGTACTGTGTGGCACCTGTCGTATGCGACAGCGTAATAATCAAAGTGAAAACTTTGATGACCAACTTATCGGTTTTAATTTTCCTATCAGAGGTACAACCAAAGTTAACGACGTTACTTTCATTATTAAACATTTTATTACTGTCGATAATATCTACATTCGTATTAGGATCAGGTTCTCTCTGATCATATTGACAAGATAATGTATTTTGACAAGTAGGTAGATGTAAAGAATCATGATTGTCTGGAAAAGAAAATTCATCTTCCTGAAATAAGAATAGATCAGAATCATAACAAGAAGTGACGATCTTGACGTCGAGATCGTGAAAAGAAACTTGTAAATGTTTAGTACGTGTATGGAACATCCCAAACCTATTACTGGAAATATCGACTATTGACAACTGAGAGTGCTGAGTCATCTCAGATTGTGACATGAACGTCATAGACATGTCATTGGTAAGTAGTAGGGAATGTACCTTTTAGGTAGTATTCAGGCGGCGCACAGGCGGCGCGCCAGGCGGCGCGTGACTTTTATATAGCAAAAACGCCAGGCGGCGCGTGACTTTTATATAAGCGCATTCAGGCGGGGCAAGATGGCGGATTTGAGATAACAAGAAGAGGGGTATATTTATGATGGCAGTTTTTTATATAAGGAAAATGTGGCAAGATGGCGGACTTGAGGTAACAAGAAGAGGTTATATTTAGATAACAAGAAGACGATAATAGGAAGGCGATAATAGTTAGAGGTATATTTAGACAACAAGAAGACGATAACAAGAAGACGACAGCAAGAAGAGGATATATTTAGACTTTGAGATAATAGTTAGAGTTGAGAAACAAGAAGATGATATTTAGACTTTGAGACTTGAGATAATAGGAAGACTTTTAGACAATAGGAAGACGGTATATTTAGATAACAAGAAGACGATATATATTTAGATAACAAGAAGAGGATATATTTAGAGGTATTTTTAGATAACGAGAAGACTTTGAGACAATAGGCTATATTTACATAACAAGAAGACGATATTTATAGAACAGTTATACGAACAGTTATTTTACAACAGTTAGACGAACAATTAGACGAAATACAACAGACGATATAGGTAACAAAAAGGCGTTTTAGTTAATATAGTTTTTACTTTATATTCAATAGTGTTTTTGTAGTATCAAAACATATATGGTAATATATAGGAGTACATATATAGTATTGTTTAACATTACATGAATATACATTGTGCAGTAATTTTTTATCACATATGAATATACAATTGAAAAATAATTATATTTTATATAGGAAAGACAGTTTGTATATGGTAACATTATCAAACATTGATATTGGTAAATAATACATATTTATATTCGGAGGGGTATTGGAAAGCTAGTATGTTCAAAATATTTCACATATGTTTATATACAATAGCACAGGGGTACAGGCCAGACCTTGAGGGATATGTGTCGTCACATTGTTGTCACGTCGTAAGAAATAGAGAGTTTGTGTATTGTGTGTTGGAGTTGAAGAGAGATAGTATTTGGGTAGGGAGATGTATTGTGTGTTGGAGTGGAAGACAGTTTAAATGTTGAGGGGTGATGTGGTGACGTTGTCGGGATGTACCTGTCTTTTGATGTAAAAGTAAGATAGGGCGTTGCGGTGTTGTTCGTAGGTGTAGATGGAGGATTTGTGTGCTCTGAATCCGATATTTCTCCCACCCTGTGCTTGTTGTGTGTTGAGGACGTCTAAGAATGTGTGTTTGTCTACTTTGTTGTGGTGTTTGTTGAGTCCTTTGGTGGTTGTTCTGTCGTATTCCGCAAAACAGTGATACGTCTTGCTGCACAGCGAAATCATTCCGCTGCCTTCGTATTCTAATTTTAAAAGACCCGGTGTCCGTTTGTCGAATAATATTTGTTCGCGGCATTTTTGACAAAGGGCGCACGTTTTACCCTCGCTAGCTACAAAGTCGGGTCTATGGTCGGGACATACCTCGGCGGGGAACCACTGGTGGTAGGTACTGTAAAATTCTCGTCGCATAGCGGGCTTAACAACGTCCGCTAGGTTATTCGCGCTAAGGGCCAAGTAAAGGCTGTCGGTGTCTGTCTCACACAACTGAAAGTCTGACCTATCTACAAATTTATCTAGACAGTCGTAATAAAATTCTAACATGCGTAATTTCGCGTATTGGTAGACGAAAAAACCTATCTGGACGGGGAGGTCCCAACTAATAGTCTGTTTACGTTTTTCTACTTCGAAAATCTCATCCGTCACTAACATCATTTTCCTAAAGCGGGGTGAGTTTATTAGGTCAGACGCATCCTCTCCCATCGTGTACGAGACATCCACATGCTTCGCCTTATTGGTCAACGTTTTACCATAAGCCGCGTTACTTAGCAGTTTCATGGTCTCGCTGGTTATGGCGTAGGCAGGATCAGTATCACCTTGTCGACGCGCGTTCGAAACAGTGTCCCCAAACCGTTTGAAACACGTCACGGGTGTAAACTCAAGCACCTGGTAGATACAGATGACTTCTAAGCCTTTGGTCAGGTACCACCGAAGCAGAGGTGTCGTCAACAGAATCTTCTTGCCCACATAACTCCCGATCAACGTCCGTCTGGGGGTAGTCAGGAGTTTATGTTTCTCGGCGTATTCCCGCATGAAAGGTCCAATATCTTCCCTCGTGACGTCAACATTCTTAAAAATCGGCGTCATTTCCGAGAAATGTTCTTTTAAAGAGTCGGGGACATGTATGTCACACTCGACTAGGCCAAACACGGTCTCGTCTAGCACCGAGGCGAGAATATTTTCTTTTGTCAGCGGGTACCGACATTTGGTGTAAGTTGGTTTCTGGGTAGGGAAGGTGGCGTTCAGAAAACGACGGATTGATGGGTCGGTTTTCTTCAATGCCTGCCACTCGCATTATCACATTTCTACCAATTCGACGTTGCAATCGTCCCGTAAATAAGAACCAATTTCCACCGTCTTTGCGTACAACTCAGACAAAGGTTTTTCGTTAACTGGGTTAACGTCACGACCGGCTGTTAGTGGGCAGTTAGGGTGGCCGTGGAAAAGACACCCATGGAACTGGTAGGCGGTACGAGAGTATTTGTCCCAACCGTCTACCCTAATGCATATATCACCCAACGCCTTCTCACACCCGTTAAACTGGGTTTTTAAGGTCACTTTATTTTGGTGTGAGACCCAAGCCAAATAGTCGCGGCACTGCACGGTATATTTGTGAAGTTTGTGGTGCTTGAAACCATCCTCCCTGTACCGTCTAACGGGAAAGTCAGTGGGCATTTTCTGCATTAACGCCCACAAATAAAGGGCGTTGGCATCAAAACCTTTAATGGATTGAACCGTTTTGCCACCTCTAATGCTGGTTTTGCCTTGCTCGTGGAACCTGTGAAAAATAATTGAGGGTCCCCCAACTATATTTTGGCGCAAGGTGTTATGCAAATCTGCCTCCTGCTTCGAACATAAAGAAAACAAGACGTTGGACGGGAGTGTTTTGAAGAGGTACTTTAACGTGACACCGGGCACGGAGATCGCATCTTTAAACATGTCTACACCTAGGTGCGCGTAAAAACTAACTTGTCGGTCTAACGCTGCCAGGAAGGGGACCACGTCTTTATTATTGTACCACGTCAGAAAATCGCGCAACGTGATCATGTGGTTCTCGGCCCACACCTTCTGGCAATCGGCGTACTCGTCGACGGAAATGTTAGTGTTTTTAAGGGCGGACAAAAAAGCCGAGCGGGGTGGTAGCACCGTTTCGTCTAACTTTGCTAAATCTGTTATGTATTCATAACAGAAAAAACCTTTGGTTTCTTTAACGTTGTACGCGGCCAGATATTTGCTATAGCTAAACCCCGGGGCTAGGTAGTTGACTATGTCTAAAAACTTTAACTCGCTAGTGGCAATACACATAAAATTATTGTTTCTCTTGACTAAAAATTTGAAGTCTTCCCCCATGAAATATTTGATTAGAAAGGGTTTGATCACATTCACGTCGTACTTGCCCGAATTGAAACCTAATACGGGTAGCTGCCCCAAATAACCCTCTAATCTAGCAAGGAGCCCGTCTGAATTACCGATCGTCTCTAAAGCCTCGAGTTGCATGCAAACACCGTCAAAATACGCACGCAGAATCTCGTAAGAGGCCGCGGCAATTTTGAGCAGATGGTCAGCCATCCTATTGACCGATTCTTGTGGATCACCCTTTGTGATAAAACACACAGGGGCTTCAAAACCGGAGACGTTAGAAGCCACCGAACACGACAGGGGCACGTGTTTGGCCGTGTAGGTAGTGGCGTTACCGCTGGGCACTACAGTATTCTCAAAAAAAAACACTCATAGTCAAATGTGGCTCGATACGGGAAGACGAATTTTGTGTCTACATCTATACCCTGCTCCACGATTAATTCCCAAATGGTCTCTGGGGGATTATACACACCACCTCTAAATGTTTCTCTTCTTTTAGAGCCGGTACAGGTCTTTTCATGGCGCACCATAAACTTATAAATCTTCCACAACTTACCGCACTCGGGACACTAAAAAGAGTTACTGGCCCTATCGATATCTGCAATGTACATACAATGGTTATTAAACATTAACAGACGCAACGTATCTGGAAAACTATCACTACCTCTAAGTTTGGGGGTCAGGGTCTGCGCGTCGTCAAACTCGAAAATGTCAATATTTACGTTGAAACATTTTTCTAATTGGGGCATATCGATTAAACTAACCCCGGGGAAATCGATGAGGGACGTAAGTCCCTGCTGTGTTTGCCACTGTTCGACTAGCCGGCGCGTCGGTTTTCTAACATCTTTAACGGCACCACCCCTAAAAACGGCTAGACATCTAAAAAAGCAAAAGTTATCACTGTATGGTTTGGAGTTTGAATCGTGTTGTAGTGTAAGGATATGGTTATTGTCCGTGATAAAGGATGGAATGTCTTGTAAGCAACAGCCAATGGGAAAGTCTTGAATGTGATATAGATAGAAAGACGTCGCGGGAATTGCTTCGACAAAATATTTTGTGTTTGGTCTGTTTAACTGTGCTTGTGTGACAATATCGCTATCGTGTAATTGTGAGAGAAAAGATTTGAAATCTGTAATGTTGTTGACTAGGTGGGGTTGATCTAAGACGACCGCGTTGTTATGTGATTAGTGAAAGAAACGGAGGTCATTTGTTTCTCTGTGGCGTAAGATGATGTGGAAACTGTAGTTTATTTTGAAGCGTTTTGTTTGTTGTGTGAATACAGGGAGCAAGAGACGGGCCCAGTCGATATTTTCGTTATTGTGGAAAAAAGTAAAAGTGGACAGATATTTATGTTTATTGGAGTGTGTTTTGATTGGATTCCAGTTATCAATATAGACTTGTCTTATGTCAGCTTGTAAGTCTTGTAAACTGTCTTCTTCAGTGGGCAGACGGTTTTTTAAATATGGGACTGGTGGGTACTGTTCATGGGGCGTTTCTTGGTCTGGTCTGTTTTTGGTGGGTGAGATGGGATGGGATTTGAAGTGTGTCCTGAAGGAAGTGTGGAAGTTGTTGTGGTGCCTGCTGCAGCAGATGATGATGATGTTTTTGTGTCTGATGATGATGCTTGGTGCGTTGATGATGACGTTCTGGAAGAGACTGTGTCGCCTGCCGCAGCAGATGATGGTTGATAGTACTGCGCCGATGTTGAAGGTGGTGACATTCTCGATAAGTCTGTTGTTGCTGTGGGGCATGAGGTCAAAAGCTGGGTAGTGGTGGGGTGTATTTGTGTTATGTGGGTCTGTAAATTATCACCCCGGGTAAAGTCTTTCCCACAGATCTCGCATCTAAAACGAGGTGTTGAGTGCACTGTTTTTACGTGTCGTGTTAAAATATCATGGCGGGTGAATGTTTTGCCACATCGGGTACACAAATTGTTCTTCACCGCTGCAGTGGTGGTCCCCGCTGGAGTGTCTAAAGCAATAGCGGCCGCCGTTGCAGTGGTGGTCCCCACTGGCGTGTCTATAACAATAGCGGCCCCTGGTGCAGTGGCTTCCACTGTGGGGGATCTTGGTGCACCGGGTCCATGAAAGATCTCGATGTGTTGTTGCAGTGCCTCAGGTCCTGCGAAGATTTGGGGACACACACGACAGGAGTGTCTCGGTTCAGCGTGGACTGTCCGCATATGTCTCGTTAGATCGCGGGATCGAGTGAATGAGCGATTGCATTGTCCACAAACGTAGCCTTGAATTGATGACATCTGTTGAATAGGAACAAGAAAAAAACGTTACTCACACATAAAATTAAATACAACAACATACATGAACCAGAGAGAGAGAGAAAGAAAGAAAGAAAGAAAGAAAGAGAAAGAGAGAGAAAGATAGAAAGAGAAAGAGAGAGAGAGAGAGGGAGAGAGAAAGCGAGAAAAGCGAGAAAGAGAGGGAGAGAGAGAGAGAGATAGAGAGAGAGAATAAACACAGTGTTATTTCTTATTCTATACTGTTAACGGATCAAAAAAATGCCCCGCGCGTGCTGTGGCAAAAAAAAGATATCGATTCAAAAACTCAGCCTGTGCGTGACCCAACGAATTGATCTGTCATTTAAAATAATGGAGATATAAATATGAACGTGTTTTGCTAGTTTCAATCAGGGTGACTTAATGTAATATGTTGATTGTATTATCTCTATATTTTTACATGTATAGTACTGTTAAAAAATATGCTATGTTCTAAATATTCTCTTTAATTTTCTTTATTTCTTTATTATGTTAACACACAAAAATATTCCTCACGCTCGAGTTTAGTTTGTAGAAAGTATTGCACCATCAGTTGAAATCCAGGCTGAGTAAATGTGATTGAACAAAAACACTTGTCTACGAACAGGGGAGAAACACGGATAAGTGTTAGTCTTTTTTCCTAGTACATAATCGGTTAAGTCTTATCAAAAAATATACACGTTAAAATGGTATGTCCGGATTTAACATAAAACAGATAAAAATAACAATTTAGTATCTGAGTTAACATCTTAACAGATAAAAATAACAAGTTAGTATCTGAGTTAACATCTTAACAGATAAAATTAACAAGTTAGTATCTGAGTTAACATAAAACACACAGATATTAACAGTTAGACTAATCTGAAACAGCCTTTAGCAACACTGCCTAGTGAAAAAACGAATACACAAACAACTAAAACCTTTTTATAATGTTATTAAATAGAGATATTTTTACAGACTAACACGGAGTACCGAATACACAAACAACTAAAACCTTTTTATAATGTTATTAAATAGATATATTTTAACAGCCTAACACAGAGCATGCTTAATTTTATAATGTTATTAAATAGAGATATTTTTACACCCCAACACACGAAAAAACAGATATTTTTAAAAGTTATTTAGGGTACCCTAACGAAAACACCTAACGAAAACACATATATAAAAATTCTATATAACGTGTAAAATATTTAACACCCTAACACAGAATACACTTAAACAATCACAGACATATATCTTTTAAATACAGAAAACGATAGAAATATATTTAACAGACGAACACACAAATACATACGCTGTAACACTCAATTGATATGACAAAACAAGTGGTTCTTTTTTCAGAAGGCTTCAAAAACGTTTGTTTCAGAGATGTGTCCGCTTCGGGTTCTGATAAATTAATGAGATGTCTAGAGACAATATGTCTCATTATATTACAAAAAAGTGCGCACGCGTAAAACAGGTGAGTTCAGACAATAACAGGGTTCAACGACCCTAATGTGTACACAGCTGGTCACCGGCTCTCAAACAGTTGTAAATTATCACGTAATATTGATCGAACGGGAAAAAGTAATTATTATTTTCGTTGTTTAAGAAGTCTGTAATATTTACTCACTGCAGGTGTTATTTTCACCTGTTCTGAAACAGCTTGTTTCACATGGTAATAAAATAATTAGACAAACAGTACTGTTGGTCTAAATGTCTGATTTGGCACATACGATTATTGATCAATAGCGAAAACCGCTAGTAATTATTTACTTACAGACAGATGTACAATGTTCCACCATAAAATTAGCGAACTTTATTTGTTTAGCGCCCGGGTCTTGTTGACGGAAGGACAGCTGTCGACAGACTGTTACGAATAACGGTTTACAAAAAATATCTAACAAGTATTTTGAAATAAACAAGAAAAAGTGATAAAAAACACAGACATATTTTTTAGATTAAATATCTAAAACATATATATTAAAAGAGAAAGAGAGAGAAAGAAAGGCATATGATTTTTCTTTTTGAGTACGCTTTAACAAATGTTTTACAAAAATAAATAATATATTCTTTAGACTTTTCCGTAGCGAAAGACACACATTTTTTCTTATCTAAAACATATATATTAAAAGAGAAAGAGAGACAGAGAAAGGCTTTAAAAATGTCTCCCGGTATAAAAACAAATCCCCAGAGATATTTATGTTATTCAGAAAACGTACAGTTTTATATATTAGTTAAACAGGGTTTCTCAATACATGCTGGAAACACGGATTCTCACATTTTTTTAAATTCTCATTACATGCTGGAAACAGGGATTCTCACATTTTGTTACACTAAAGGTTCCCACGTTGTAGAACAGTGATTCTCGATACATGGTGGAAACAGGGATTCTCACATTTTGTTACACCAAAGGTTCTCACAATGTTTGCACACTTCTTACGTTCTTGAAAAGGGGTTATCACAATGTTTGCACGTTGTGTCTTTGATATAAAATAACTGGTTGTAAGTGTGAACTATCATTATTAACAATGGACACACGTTGGGTCCATCCGTTTACGTGATTAATTAGCGGCCCTAGTTCTAGTGGAAAGACTGTTTTTGTCCAGCGTTTCCTAACACATATCAAAGATATGGTAACAGCCGTACCCGATGAGATTATATATTGTTACAGCGAGTGGCAACCCCTATACAATTCCATGTCATGAACGAAAAAGATGAACGTGTAACTAAATTATTCACACAAAAAGTCATCATAAAAATGTAATCGTATTTTATCTCGTGCAAAATTTATTTGGCAAGAACAAAGAACACAGAGCCATTAGTTTGAATTCTCATTACATAGTACTTTTCAAAAATCCACGCGATGGGTCGCAGATTGTTAATCTAGCCAAACAGATGTACCCAGGTCAAACTGAATATGTCCAAGAGAGTTTTAAAGACGCGACATCGGTCCCACATGGCTATTTGGTAATCGATCTTCGCCAAGAAACACCAGACAATTTGAGACTTCGTTCGCACATCTTCCCAGACGAGCAACAAATTGTTTACGTACCCAAGTAACGAGATGGGAGAAAAAGTAAAAAGACACGCTGACATGTTAAAATTTCTACGTACAGCCAAACCACCAGTCATCAAGGCTGTTATGAAAACAGCATCACCCGATCTGGTAGGAACACTGTGAATGTTGTCACAACGTATTAAAAGGTAATGTTACACTGACATCCCCTCAGAACAGACGTATGCGTCGTTACAAAAACACCCTGCGAGCGCTTACCAAGAAAAAATTGTCGCTCAAAAGACGAAAACAATTTTTACAAACTGGAGGTTTTTTAACTGCGTTGTTAACTCCAATACTATCTGTACTAAGAGGACTCTTTTAGATGGCTAAAAAATGATTTTAATGGATCCTCGTTTGTTAGAAATTCAAAAACCTTATAGACCGCCCGATGCTCTAAGAGATAACTTGGGAGAATTGCATACTCAAATGCAACTAGTCTTGGATCGACAAGATTTACCACTCGGTGACAAGGCTAGACTTTATCAACAAACATTACAGCGTTATCTGACTCGACTTGAACAGTACAGTCACGTACCTCTAGGTCTCGTGGATATTAAACAACCACCACCATTACAAACCAGCGAACAACCCACTGTACTTAAAGATGAGATCGTCGACAAAACGCCTCAGTCCCCACGAAAACATCGTCGTATTCGCTCAGAAGAAGGAAAAAGACACCAAAGTGGGAACCATGGCCAAAGAAGTGAATAAGATTTTAAAAATACATTACTACGATCCAAAACGACCTGGTTCGTATGGCGGAATCGCCCCCTTACAACGTACCACCAAACTTACTCGTAAAAAAATTGAAGAGTGGTTAGGCCATCAGGACACCTACACCCTACACAAACCGGTGCGCAGAAAATTTAAACGACGTACGACCATTGCGGGTGGTATCGATCAACAGTTCCAGGCTGATTTAATTGACTTGCGTGGTTTAAAGAAATTCAACGATAGTGTTTACTTGTGCGTGTTTTAGAACATCCTCATCTAGTCAACAACATTACAGATTTCAAGTCGTTTGTCTCAAACTTACAAGACAGCGATATAACTTGATAACTTTTGCTTTTCTAGATGTCTGGCCGTTTTTAGGGGTGCGCCCGTTACAGATGTTAGAAAAATCACTCGCCGGCTCGTAGATCAGTGGCAAACACAGCAGGGACTAGAGTCCCTCCTAGATTTTCCCGGGGTTAATTTAACCGACATTCCATCCTTAGAAAAATGTTTTAACATAAATATAGATATTTTTGAGTTTGACGACGCGCAAACCCTGACCCCAGAACTTAGAGGTAGTGATAGTTTTTCAGAAACGTTGCGTCTTTTAATGTATAAAAACCATTTTATGTATATAGATATTACCTAGCTCAAGACTTTAAATATTTAGTCAAAATAAACAATAATTTTATGTGTATTGCCACTCCCCAGTTAAAGTTTTTAGATATAATCAATTACTTAGCCCCCGGTTTTAGTTATAGTAAATACCTGGCCGCTTATAAAGTGACAGAAACTAAAGGCTTTTTTTTGTTACGAATACGTCACCGATTTAGAAAAGTTAAACGAAACGGCACTACCACCCCACTAGGCTTTTTTCCGCCCTAAAAAATACTAACATCTCCAGTGACGAGTACGCCGAATGTCAGAGAGTTTGGGTAGATAACCGTATGACCACGCTGTGCGATTTTCTGAGGTGGTACAATAACAAAGACGTGGTCCCCTTCTTAATTGCGTTAGAGCAAAGGTTAGTTTTGATGCGGGCCTAGGGGTAGATATGTTTAAAGATGCGATTTCGGTGCCCGGTGTCACGTTAAAATATCTTTTCAAAACTCTCCCGTCAAACGTCTCTTTTTCTTTATGCTCGAAACGGGAGCAAGATTTACACAATACGTTGCGACAAAATATAGTTGGGGGACCCTCAGTTATATTTCACAGGTTCCACGAGCAAGGCAAAACGTGCATTAGAGGGGGCAAAATGGTACAATGCATTAAAGGTTTTGATGCCAACGCTCTTTATTTGTGGGCGCTAATGCAGAAAATGCCCACTGACTTTCCCGTTAGACGAAACAGGGAGGATGGTTTCATGTACCACAAGATCAATAAATACACCGTGCAGTGTTGCGACTGGTTGACGTGGGTGTCGCACCAAAATAATGTGGTTGTAAAAACCCAGTTTAACGGCCGTGAGATGTCGTTGGGTCATAGACACATTAGGGTAGATGGTTGGGACAAAGACTCTCGCACCGTCTACCAGTTCCATGGCTGTCTATTCCACGGGCATCCTAACTGCCCACTAACCACCGGTCGTGACGTTAACCCAGTCAATAAAAAACCCTTAACTGAGTTGTATGAAAAGAAAATTGGTGCCTATTTGAAGACCGAGTGCGACGTCACCTTGGTCGAAATGTGGGAATGTGAGTGGCAGCAATTGAAGAAAACCGATCGATCGATCGGTCGATTTCTGAGCGCCACCTTCCCTACCCTGAAACCCTATTATACCAAACATCGGTACCCGCTAACGGAGCAACAGATTCTCGCCTCTGTGCTAGACGAGGCCTTGTTTGGCCTAGTCGAGTGTGACATTCATGTCCCCGACTCCCTAAAGGAACATTTTTTGGAAATGACGCCCATTTTTAAAAACGTTGACGTCACGAGAGATGATATTGGCTCTTTCATGCGGGAATACGCCGAAAAACATAAACTCCTAACTACCCCTAGAAGGACGTTGATCGGCAGTTATGTGGGTACAAAAATTCTGTTGGCGACACCTTTGCTTCGCTGGTACCTGGCCAAAGGCTTAGAAGTCACCTGTATTTACCAGGTGATTGAATATACGCCCGCGACGTGTTTTAAACAGTTTGGGGATACTGTTTCCGACGCGCGCCGCCAGGGTGATACAGATCCTGCCTACGCGATAACCACCGAAACCATGAAACTGTTAGGTAACGCCGCCTATGGTAAAACGTTGACCAATAAGGCGAAGCATGTAGATGTCTCGTACACGACGGGAGAGGGTACATCTAAATTAATAAACTGCCCCCCGGATTATTAAAATGACTTTAGTGACTGATGACATTTTTGAAGTAGAAATGGTTAAAAAGAAAATTAGTTGGGACCTGCCCGCGCAGATAGGATTTTTTGTTTACCAGTACGCTAAACTGAGAATGTTAGAGTTTTATTATGACTGTTTAGATAAATTTGTAGATAGGTCAGATTTTCAGTTGTGCGAGACAGACACAGACAGTCTTTACTTTGGCCCTTAGCGCGAGTAACCTAGCGGACGTTGTTAAGCCCGCTATGCGACGTGAAATTTATAGCTCCTACCACCAGTGGTTCCCCGCCGAATTGTGTCCCGACCATCGTTCCGTTTTCGTAGCTAGTGAGGGTGAGGTTTCAACACCCAAAAAGCACAGGGCGGGAAAAATGTCGGGTTCAGAACACACAACTCCGCCATATACACATACGAACAACACAGAAATGCCCTGTCTTATTTCTACATAAAGAGACAGGTGCATCCCGACAATGTCACCACATCTCCCCTCAACATCTAGTATATCTCTCTTCCACCCCCAAAACCATACCATACAGAAACCTAGGTATATGCACGCGCACGCACAATACAACACAGACCCAATACAATACAACACATAAACTCCCTACCCAAAAAAAAATCTCTGCCACTATGTACACCAACCAAAAACCATACCACGCACCCAACACACCCATGAGTCATCACCCCAACACACATTACACGTGCACGCACCTCTCTGTCCTTTTTTACGACGACAATGACGACTCCCCTCCCTCAAGGTCTGGTCTGCAGCCTAAAACACACTGTGATATATTTATTAAAGACCCTTTGTTACTGTTGTTTACCAATAAAGAATACGCCAATCTGTGAATATAGAATGTTATTTGAAAACACACCTCCCGTCTTCCAATATAAATATATAAAAATTGTACACACCTCTTTCCAATATGTACCCCTTTGTTACCCTATAAATACTGTACACACCTCCCGTCTTCCAACTTATACTCATATGTGTTACCATATAAATACTGTACAATATAAATTTATACTCATATGTGTTATCATATACATATTGTACAATACCAATATATGCTCCTATATGTTTGTTATTTGACAAACAGTATTTGAAAAATAAAATATATTAACTAAATTCTTTGTTATCTATGTGTGTATATATATATATATATATATATATATATATATATATATATATATATATATATATATATATATATATATATATATATATAGATATAGATATAGATATAGATATAGATATAGATATAGATATAGATATAGATATAGAGTCTAACTGTTATAATATATGTCTAAATATTGTAATATATGCAATTAATCGAGGTAGACCTAGGTTAACAAGAAAAAAACCTTACCAACAGGCAAACTCTAGGGCACAAGAGTTTGATGGAAGCCTTAAAAGCAGTAAATGAATAGTGGTAACTTCAATCACTGGTTGTGCTTTCGAGATTTGGGAGAGCAGAAATGCCCCCAAATATATGTCTAAATGTTGTAATATATTGTAATATATGTCTAAATATATGTCTAAATGTTGTAATATAAATATTGTAATAAACAACACATAACATCAGCACGCCATACTTGAACTAATATATTACTATATAAAAAGACAGCTCCACCACCACAACCCAGCGGAGTATTTTACTATATAAAAAGTCACCTCCGCCTGCACAATCGATCGGAGTATTTCCTTATATAAAAGTCACGCCCCGCCTGCAGAATGCTAACCGTTTTGCACATTGTATACTACTTCAATGTGGGTATGATAACAAGACTTAGACTGATGGAACAAGAAATGAGAAGCGACATCTGGCGATGGATGGGACACGCATTTCAGAAACCTGGGAGAGCAATAAAAGGTAGTCACTGTTCATGAATACCTAAGGTACGAATAGGTAAAGTGAGAAAACACATGGGTGTTGCGTACATATTTTTTATATGTCGCACAGATTACAGTTGATACGATTACAAATGAAAATGTAACTATCTGTTTGATAAAAGGATATTTTTTTATGAACTTACAACTTTTAAGAAAGGGGAATAACTCAGAATAGTAAATGTGTATTTTATTCTTTGAGTGATCGGTTCCTGTTTTGTTTCCGTGGATTGAACAAGCGGAGGAATCTAGATTTTCTATTATAGCTGGAAACAGATTGTTCTCGCTTAAGGTTTTGCAGGAATATTGAAAGTCTGAATCTAGGTTTACTGTTTGTCTGTTTGAGACGATTCGGTCTTATATCATGTTATCTTTGTGTGTCTGGGCTGGATTATTTGTTCTTACACTCTGAGCGGATGAAGATAGGAGAGTGTGTTCTTCGGTTATGGAGTCTGGCGGGACGCCAATGTCGAGCGGTCCAAAGTTTTGTGATCTCAAGTTATCATGGGGAAGAAGATTGTGTCTTCTAGGACTGTTTTAGTCTATGTGTTCCCCAGTATTGTTTCTATTACGCCAGAAAAGTGTTTTTGTGCTTGCTATTGATTCTTGGCCAAGCAGTAAAAAACAGTACTTTTACTGACTTCGTTCCTAGGCTTACGATGGGTTATGTTTAGGCCTACATGAATCTACATTTATGTTCATTGATGTCGGAACGACATATCGTTTATAAGCACTAAGAATGTTTCTACACAGCAATTATGTTGGACAGATAATGCAAAATCATTGGTGGGAAACTTTGATATACCTTCGAAACAAAGTGAATCTTTCTAGAAGTTTTGTCATCTCACCGTTGTGTGAGCGATGTTAAGGACCAAGGAAGCCATCTTGGAATCCGAATTATTGTCAATCATTCATCAGAGAGATCAGGGAGCCGCGCTAGCGTAGTGGTTACAACACCGCTCTGGCGACCGGGTGATACAGGATCAAACCCGGGCGACGGCATTTGAGGATTTTTCGTCGACCGGGATTTGGACTGGATTAACTCGAGACCTGGCGAGAACATTTGAAGGAGTGTCGTCGACCAGGGACTGGCGGCTCCTGAGCCGACCCAGCTGCAATGGGTACCTCCGAAATCGGCGAGTATTTGCCTGAATGGCGAGGGACATTTGTCTCTGTACAAGAAATAAAGGGATACTCACGTAAAATCAATGTCAGGTTAGACATAAAATGATAACCTGAGATTTCGCCTCGAGTATTAGCGGGCGAACGCAAAAAAAAAAAAAAAAAAAAAAAAAAAAAAAAAAAAACAGAGAACAGGGTTGTCCCTTACTACCCGATAATGATCCAGAGATCACAGTTATGAAAGAAAGATCTATTATGGGAGATTTAGCATTTACTCCGAAGATATGTGCTGAATGCTATTTGAAAGAATCTACGCTAGAGTACAAGCTACACTCATGCTAAGAGAGATTCTGTACAAGAGTCACTATGAACATTATGTATAAACTGACGTGATCTGTCAGTACAACCTGATATATATATATATATATATAGATGTGGATTAGCTATAGAACTCTGAATGCTTGTCTACAAATGTTCAAGTATGAGGTTATCCAGCATGTATGCTAACTTAAGATGATACACCATTGATCAACACCATGCTGTTTATGTCGTCATGTGTTCCTGTAACTATACACGTACTGTTCCAGTGTGCGTCTCATTAAATATTATAAAAAGAACACAGTAGTTCCAGTAATCCTTGACTTCTACATGTGAGAGTATGAATATATTGTTACCAAGTTGTCAACTCTTCAGTACCATTCTACCATTCGCGTACAATGTACTCTCACTTCAATGTTTACACTACCCTGTGTAGGTCGAGTTGACCTGTGTCTGTCTTCACGGTGACAGCACCTCTTTGAATACAACAGTACTACCAGCCATCATACTTTACAGTGAGGTTCTATACACCACACTCGATTCTTTACAGTGGAGTCGCAAACAACAGAACTTTACAGTGGGGTACTACAGTTGTAGTAAGAAATAACTTCTTTACAATGGGGAACAGGACTAGAAACAGAAATGAAAGGGATAAAGAAGAAATGGAAAGAGCATGAGCCAATGGTATAGGCCAGGAATTTTGTGTCCATTTTTTTTAAGGTGTTAGCTCCGTCAAAAGTTGGAGGATAATGACTGAATAAAGGCCAAGAACACAAAAGTTAGACACGTCCGAAAATTAATTAACAAATAAAAAATGATAAGCAATAAAGATATACTAATGCGAAGAAAGTAATTGCACTAACAGAGCAAAAAATATCAAATGAAATAAATTAATGAGTAAGTTGATGCAAAGGTAATGTCAAGTGTTAAGCGAACATCGCAGCAGGCGACATCTTTCTTACTCCTGAGGGTCCTACAGGCAGCTTGGTGCAACAAAAACCTTACCAAAGAACTGGGAGATTGCCATCATAACAACCATTGTCAAAAAGGGTGACAACCGACAATTTTGAAATCATATAAGCATATCCCTTCTCAGTGTGACAGAATGGGGCGACCCCTCTCGATCTCTGTTTCACTACGGCAGTATCAGTTACTTTTTTACTGATTTTTATTGTGTGCTTCCAATTGTAGCACTTTCTATCTTTCTCTGCTATGTGTAGCAGATATTATGTATTTTCCTTCTTACACTCCTCTCAGGGATAAGTTATTACGTCTGTTTGTTTCCTGTCCCTTCGCTAAGCTTTGCAAGGAGCGGCATAAATAATATTAACGACAGGCAAGTTGGTAAAATTCCTTTGTACTAAATCTTGGACTCGACAGATTAGCTCCATGAAAATGCCAGCATATTTGCTAATCGATAATAAAGGCCAGAGTACGGGACAGATAACGAGATTGCCCGTCTGCAAATAGATTACTTTCTGATAAAGTAATAATTTGTTACATCTGAAACACAGTTTACAGATATGTCTGTGAGTTCGTCTGTCAGGCAATCGGGTGTTTTCATACCATATATGTAAGAGATGACCTCTACATCACGCGCAAAATTTTCCCATGTCGAAAATATTTTGAAACGACACCCCATACGCGTGTAAGAGGCCGATTCAAGTCTCCTTCTGAGCAAAAATCTATGTTAGCCAGGATTGGTGTAAGGTGTCATTTTACATTTATATTCTTCTTCTTTGATACATAGCCGCCGACCGTCAAAGCAGTCAATGGCCATCACGCCTGGTGGCGTCTTGTAGGGCAGCAACAAATTGATTCCACTTTGTTCGCTCGGCGGCCATCCTTTGTACAATGCCCCAACTCTTGTTCACTCTTTGCATGTTATAAATGTTCACTCTTTGCATCTCGGCTTCCACAGTTCTTCGCCAGGTTGTTTTTGGTCGATCTCTCTTTCGCTTTCCTTCGTGGGTCCATAGCATGGCTGTTTTTGTAATGGTATCAGGGTCCATTCTGAGGATGTGGCCAACCTAACTCCATCATCTGCCATCTATGATAGTGTGCATGTCCTCCTGGTTACTCCGAATAAGCAGTGCTTGGTTGCTGATGGTATTCGGCCAAAAGAGTCGGAGAATTTTCCTTAGGCAGATTGTGTGGAAGGAGGACAGTTTCGACATTTCCTTCTCTGTTACTCTCCAGCATTCCGCACCATAGAGAAGCACAGAAAGTACACAGCTCTCATACAGTCTTAATTTGGTGTTTGTGCTGTACTGGGAAGACTTCCAAATGTTGTTGAGGCTAGCAAAGGCTGTTCTGGCTTTATTCATTCTGTTGTTAATGTCATTGCTTGATCCGCCGTCTGGTTTTACTATGCATCCTAGGTAAGTAAATGAGTCTGTCTGTTCTAACTACTGGTTCTTTATTGTTATTGGCTCAGGATTGCCCGAATTGAGTGTCATGACACTCAATATATATATTACTATGTGAATTTTAAGATGTGAAAATCGCTAGTGGACGTACTAGTTTTTTTAGGCTGGCAGCCTCAGCGTATAGAGTGATGATTTCATGAACCAATACTGCCAAGGGCGTGATTGCTTTATTGCTAGTTTCGTAAAGAGAACTAAAAGCATAAAGTAGTCCCAGGTTCCATGTGGAGCAGGGAGGAAAAGATGAAGAAATGATGTACATTCTAATTATAATACTTACAGTTTCAAACCAGTGTAGATGTCGATGTTAACATGTGCACTTTCAAAGTAATAGAAGTGTCAAACTTTTCAAATCAGTGTAAACATAAATGAAAACATATTCAATTTATATTGTGAACACTTTTCAATCAGTGGAAATGTAAACATATTCTATCTGTACTATTCACCTTTTCATTTGAATGTAAGGTAACTTTAAAAGCTATCCAGTTTAAATGTAAAGAAAGTTTTATCACGAGGGATTAAATTTAATTCTCATCGAGGGTAAGTTCTGAGATAAATGGGATGGTAGAATAGAAGAAAGGGGACACCCTTTGTGTCGGGAAACGCAATACTCAGAAGAGCGTTTCGTTTCTATTCTTAGTCATAGTCATTGGTGGTACCAGTAGAAAGTACTATCTCTGGAACAAGAAGGGACAAGTAGCCTACGCTTTAAGACGAGCGACCAACTTTGTAGACTCTCCTTGACATTTCTGAGAAACGAGCTACATCCTACAGCCTTGACCAGCGACGAGCGTGAACAGTGTAAAAAGAACCCATCAGAGGGAGCAGAAACTACTATTGGCAGCTAAGTGCAAAATATACGCTGCCAAAGTAAACTTTTTTCCATCGACTCTACTATCAATCAGTGATGAAACGTTTCTTTCAAACTATTCAATTATTTTCAAACTGTTAAAACTTAAGTGATTATTAAATTTTGTTATTTGTAATTTTACAAATTTAACTTCGATTTCATCATTTAAAATGTACTGCATGTTTGTCTCAGTCAATTTACTACACACACTCTAAACTGAGCAATATCACAATAACAGAATTCCAATGAGTAAATCAGAGGTGGGGACTTAACGAGCTAAAATTAACCATTGCTTAATTCTTCACAAAAGTGGTCGGCAGATTCTAGAATTAACGTGCTCAGCCAAAGCAGCAATGTTTTCGCTTATCTGCGTATTTTGTGAAGACTTCCTTTGTGATAGAAGTGTCATTACCCTTCTATCTACATCTCTGCCAACAGTAATCTTGTGCGAAGTTAGACACCTTTGAAGGCCCATAGTAAATACTCTTGAGTTTTGACCCCTGTTGGGCCACTACTGCAAAGCAGGGGAGGCAATACCGTCACACTCAGTGTCCCTGGTAAAATCTATTCTAGAATCCTTGAGCAGAGACTCAGACGCCTAGCTGAGCCACAGATGAGATTCAATGTAGCTTCAGAGCAAACCGGAGTAATCAAGACCTGATCTTCACACTCAGACAGTTGATTGAAAAGGCCCTTGAGGATAAAGGTGAGATGCACCTTTGTTTCTTGGATTTGGAAAAGGCATTTGACATTTCCCCGAAGCAATCTTTGGGACTGCTTGGCAAGGAAGAACATTCCAGCACCTCTGATACGTGCAGTACAGAGTGTGACGATATTGTGAGTGTCCTTTTACATTTTTCTTTCTCTCCTACAATATCCATTTATTTCTTTATTTTTCGCACTTGAATTCGTGCCATTGACACTTCCTAAATTGCTTTACCCTTTCTCACAATGCAATAGTGTTTTTTCACGGGTAATTGACTATCTTGAGTGTTAATTGTAATCGCTTAAATGGTCGCACCAGCTTGAATGCAGGCGGTAAACGTGAAAGAAAGGGTTGACTTTGACGGAACTCAATTCCTAACCAGACAAAGCAGGCAAGTGACCACCTGTGTTCGCGGTTGGTCACTGCGCCTCCTGACACCTCGGCGGGAGGGGAGAAAGGAAGCCATATTGTCTGTCTGAGGGAGCCGGCTGTAGTCCGCGTACGTCGTACGTCAGGGATTCTCTGTCTGGCGGAAGATTTGAGTACGCGTTATAATCACTTTATCATTTTTGTCCAGACATTATCGGCGTCTTTATTATCGATAAAACATGTCTGAAAAGACATTATGAGCAAGGTAATCATTAGGGATGAGATCATAGATGTGTTGGCAAGTCTGTGCAATAGCAACGGAAGTAAAAATGCCATAATTGGAATATAGGTATTTGACGATACGTTTGTGCGATCTCACGTCCACTCCCACAGGAATGCATTACATTCCCGTGCGAGTGATATTTCTTATTTTTCTCTCCCCTGTCATTATTATGTAGCATATTTTATGCACCATTATTTACTCTCTATGCTGGATCAGTAGGGTGAAGTCTCTAACACTCCACTCCCCTACTGAAGTATTTCCTATGGGACTGTCTTTATCTTGTTTATCAATCCTCAGACTTATTTACGTACCGCCAGGTGAACTGAGGTATTATCGTAACCCTACCCAGTCAGCGAGCGAGATTGTTATGAAAAGACGGTCTCGCTCGATCAACATCTATAGAAACCAATATTGTATGTCTGAGATAGCCATCTGAGGTGGGCAGATTACACAGGTGGTAGATGCGTTTATCGTTCCGCCGGACCATCCCTGTGTGTGTTATTATCACGATAATATGTCTGCAGAGACAATATTGGCGATAGGTAGCATCTGGACATCAAATGAGTTCACAGATGGTGTTTATGAGTTGTGCACAAGATGCCGGCGGAAGACTGACGCAACAATATGAAGAGGTCACGCGTGAATATTAAATTTAATATTTTGAAACACGTGAGGGTATTTTTTAAATTTAAAGCACCCCTACCCACGTAGTGCTGAACGAGATTCGAGTGAATTGGTTGATTTGAGAGGCCAAATATACAATGTATCTCATTGGAGAATTAGGCGGAAACACAGCTGGAACTAGAACTTGGAAACTGGAAATATAATGTAACGAAATCAAAGTCAATACACACACTGCAGCGCAAACGTCAGACTAGCGACCCCTAAAAGCCAGAAAGAAAAAGGAGACATTAGACTTAGAAATTCCACAACTATAAGTAACAGATCGAGTATTGGGAAACTTAGGAGTTTACAAGTAAACCCGCATTTTTAATACAAGACTGGAAACTTAGGAATTTGATCATAAGTCATAGAAGAATTAAACAAAAGTTTTCCCAGGCTAGTGATTTTGCAGAACACCCGCCGTCAGAGGAATTAACTCTATTTTCCAGACCTAAGTGATTTCGAAGGATCTAATACAGAGCTGTGTCCAGTCTAAATCTGTGCAAGGAGATTGTGTATTCCCAAAATTTTCGGGTAAGTGTAAACAATTTATTTACTAATGTAAATTTTACAGCTTTCTTGCTAGGTGGTTATACATGAGGCTGGCGACCACAACATATGAAAACAGTATACGCATGAACCACTACTGCAAGAGCTGGTGATTGGTTCTGACTAGTCGTGCGGAAACCCGACAGCAAAGGTGACCCCAGGACTCCAACTGGAGCAGTAGTGAGTAATGATTACATCATGTGTGCCTCAAGTGTAGCATATCATTTTTGAGATGTATGTAACTCTTTATTGTTAGTTCAGGCACAATTCATATTCTCACTGTCCAGACACATTTTACCCGTTAATGCTCAGAGTAATATTGGTAAATTTTAACCATCTTTTCGGAGTTACGTTGTGCGTGTTCGAGAATTAAATTTTTCTGAGAGTTTAACATTGGTGGGCGGACAACGGGAACGTGAGCCTGTTAGAGTGCTCCAAACAAATGTACTTAGCAGAAGGCATTTGTTTTTCTATTTTTCTAAAGTTAGTGGTTACAAGCCATCAGACGGTTTGTGGTACTAACGCCGCTAGTGTGAGAGAAAAGCATCCACCCTAACCGCCTACATTGGAAGAGAGTGTGGAGAAGGCTTTCGTCATCACAGAATTGACGAACCACAGCTGCAGGACTCAGCTAGAGTTAAGTTTCTTGTAAAATAGGCGAAAGCAACGGACTTTTGATAAATCCTCACCTACGTCTCCATGACGAAAACTTTTATCTAAATTTCATCAATCTTTCCATATTTATTTTAACTGTTAAAGACTAATTCGTTATTAAAATTGTTACATGTTGTTTTAAAACTAAACAATCATGGTCGCTTCAGTTTTATATGTATGAAAGCAAACGTATGAGCCACTATATATATATATATACCTAGACATATATTTACCTCTAACCAGAGCTATACTTTATAAGGGGATTTTCGTTGGATTACACCAACTGGGGGCTTGAACGGGCTAAACCATTGCTTAAATCCTCCACAAAAGGCGACGGACCAGATATTATGCGTTAACAATTGTTCAGCCCAATGCAACATTGTTCGTGACTTCTGGAAACATCTTGTGAATGCTCCCTTAAGGTAGAAGTGTCATTAATCTTCTATCTACATCTCTGCCAAGAGTAATCTTGAGTTTTGGTCACTGTTGGACCACTTCTACAAAACAGGGGAGGCAATCCGTGACAAGGTCATGGGTTTAAATTTTAACGTGATAAGTTTAAACACGCAGGGAAGAATTAAAATTAACATCCCGACCCCCTAGTTCTAAGAGCAGGATTGGTTCAATCGAGAGCAGGAAATAAACAATAGCTCTGATTGGCAAGCTTGTCGGAAACACCATATGGAAGCTTGGAGGAAGAAATGAGAATATCACCTAGCAAATTCGGCGACTAAGACACACTGCATTACAACATCAAATGGGCAACTCCAGGAGTCAGAGAATAATCGGACAGAATTGCAAATTAAAAAGGACAGGACCGAAGTATTTGGGCATCTTTGAAACTTAAAAGAAAACCCGCATTTTTAAATACAAAGACTGCATACCTAGGAATCAAAGCACCCGTCATAAGAGGGATTCTAAATTTACCCCAGACCAATTGTTCGAAGCATCTAATATAAGTTGCTGTGTCCATTCATCTGTGCCAGGAGATTGTAGATCCCAAGTTGGGGTGAGTTGTACATATTTTTTACAATGTGAATGTGACATGTTTTCTTGCTAAGTGGTTATACAAGTCATACGAGGCTGGCAATTTCAACAAATGAAAACAGTATTTTCACAAACCACTACAGCAAGCGCTGGTGATTGCTTCATGCTAGTTCGTACAGAAAACCAAAAGCATAAGTAACAACAGACTCCGAATAGAGCAGTGAGGAGTGTGTGACCAAGCTGGTGATGGTCCCTGTCCAATCCTATTTATAACTAGGTGACTGAGGCAGGCCTAGTTATCTATTATTTACTTTGTTTCTTTCCTCCAAGTGAGACTATTTCTCCTACTGGCCCCCTTGTTCCGCCAGAGATGATGATTCCTGGATGATATAAGGTTCGTCTTTTTTTTTGACTCCCAGTGAACGTTCTTCCCTCCTTGGTGGTGAGCAGCGACGTGCTTGTACTAGTGGTTTTAAGGCTATATATGTGATATAGGTTTAACTCTTTCTCACATACCCACTTGTTACGTACATTTATTACCTAAGGGGGTAGTCTTCGGTCCTGCCAAATGTACGCACCAGTTTTATGTAGTTATATTGTTTGAGCGTTCGATTGATTCACGCACTGACGTGCACAAAGCAGTGAGTGTTGCTTTGGACGCACGTGTAACCTAGTTGAGTAGTTTGTGACGTCATGTTTTGAAGTGGAAACATGGAACTGGCTTGTGTCCATGATTGTAATTTTATATTGTGTATCCAATGGCATGTTGAAGGAAGCCATTTATTATTGTGATTTGTATTGGTCTTCAGGTCGAAGCCAATCGCAGTTATGTCACGTAAGTTATCGCCCACTTCTTATTTTAATGCTGCATAAAAAGGCCGCTCTACTACTAATCTAGCGGGAATTTTATCATTCCTAGAATGGATCTACAGAGTCGCTTGCCTTTAAGATTTGGATCGTAGACGGAGAATTCCTACGAGTAGAAGAAGTTATATTGTTTACCTTATGCACATGTTTTAAATGCCGTACATGCTTCAATGCCAAAGTCGTGGCACGGATGTAAAGAGAGGTTAGCCAACTGAAAGCCTTTAACTGATAGGATTATCGTATATGACTTTGTGTGAAATTATATGATGTACAACGCTATGTAGGATGAACGTCTGGGAATTTTAACAAATGTAATATGGAAGATTTCATCCCAGAGTATGAATACGTTACCATGATAGACGTCCTTGAAAGAAGGTCAACGGTCGTGACTGAGAAGGATATTATACGGTAACAGTTTTGTAATCCTTAGTCTATGGACAGAGGTCTTTACTAGAAGAGAATCTTCAGGAACTTTAGCAGCAATAATTAATATGTTGTCGTGTGATCTTTGCGCCTGTGACGATGTCCGTCTTGTCCACTTCGTGTCCTGGTGAATAAAATCTATGTAAAGTTACCAACGACTTGTGTGCTGCCAATACTTGACCAGTTCACCCAATTCAAGATACTTGTTGGTTTTCGTTTGAAAAAAACATTGTTGACATTTATTCCGTTGTAACCATTCGCGTTTCAATTCATCACTATGAAAACGACACCAACAATAACTGGTAGGCCAGTGCGGTCTGGAAGTAATTTCAGGAACGTACCCATCCAATTGATCGTTTGAAAAGAAGAATTTTTACTTTCAAGGCGACATCATCTCAATTTGGATCCTAGCGGAATATGAATCAAAATCAACTCAAATGCTCAAGGTCTTCAATCAACCTCCACGTCAAGTTTCACAGTGACTGATTACTTGGAGATCATCTCTTCATCATTATTACGTGCGAGCTAGTTTGATATACGCAGAGCGAAGTATTGCATCCTCTAACGTACATACACGGGGACAAGGCACTTTGATTTTTACCTGCACGCGAGCTAAGTATAACTTGTATCCGTTATACACTTTATTACTATTAGCTGTGCCTTAATTGATTATGTCCACTTATATATTTTCTATGTTATGTGTTATGTTTTGTGTATTCTTCGCGGGAGGTTGGGAGGTAGATCTGACGAACGAGATCCATCTCGAAGTCAATTCGGGCTCTTCGTCAGACGTTCTGTAGGACATTATTTTGCAGACTTCCCGCAGTGGAATGTTCCTACGCGTGAGCGTAGAAGGATTCTAGGTCCACTGTGTCTGGTGGTCTGTGACACCTGTCTGTTTTAGCTGTAGTGTCACGTTTACTTGTTGTTTTTGGTAGCTATTTTTACTTGTACCTTGGTTTTATGATGAATTTTGTTTGTATTTCGCGTCCATCTCACCTTTCCTGTCGTTTAGTTTTTTACAAAACCTATGTTTTTTACACTGTGTTGTCAATTGTCTTGTGCATTATTTAATCGCAGTTATCATCGTAATTCTTTACGACATTCCATTTTAGTTTCTCATTTTATTTTAATTGGATTTCTGCGAACGTCTTCGTTTGTTTTGAATATCTTGTCGTGTCATTATTGTGCTATTGTCTGTCACATTACTGCTTTCACACCATTACATGTTATAAATTACATTATTAATTATTAATATTATTGCCTATTATATAAATTGATTTTACCGTTCTAGAACAGGAACGAAGAACACTAGTTGTAGTAACACTTTTAAGTAGTATTATTACATAATAATATTGAAATGGCTACCTTAGACTATTTCATTAAGCAAGCAAAAGCTTTGCAAATACCTGCTGAAGAGGTAAGACAATTCGCTATGTCAGAATATAAGAAAGCTCAAGAAATAGAAGCTGATCAGAGAAGATTGGAAACTTTACGTTTGGAAAATTTGAAATTTGAGGCAGATCAAAAACGGATTGAGGCTGAGGAGAATGAGAAAAAAATGAGATTAACTGCTGAGGAAGATGAGAAAAAAATGAGATTAGCCGCTGAATTAGAAGAGAAACGATTTCTGCGAGAGGCAGAACAGAAACAAAAGGAGGCTGAAGAAAGACTTAGAAAAGAAATGGAAGAAAAAAGATTAATAGCTGAAAAGGAAATGGAACAGAAACAAAAAGAAATGGAAGAAAAAAGATTAATAGCTGAAAAGGAAATGGAACAGAAACAAAAGGAAATGGAAGAGAGAAGATTGATAGCGGAACAAAATGTAAAACGACTTCAGCTTGAGATGGAAGAGAATGAGAAAAAAACGACAGCATGAACTGAAATTAGCAGAGTCAGAATATGAGAGACTTAGGTTAACTCAGGAATCTAATTCTCAGAGAACTTTTGAAAGCCACACTTCATCCAGACAGGATCATTTTAAGGAGATTAACCTTAAATTGCCAAAATTTAATCCCCCGTCTGATGACGTAATATTCTTCCTGGATAGGTTTGAGGCCACTTGTGGGTCTTATAACGTGGATAAAGCTCTATACTGTACATATTTATCCAGATTACTTACAGGAGATGCATTAGCAGTTTATCATACCACCAGCATTGGTGAGAAAAATGACTACAATGCTCTTAGAGCAGCACTTCTGCAAAAATTCCAAATGACAGAAAACGAATATCGTTTGAGATTTCACACATTACTACCTCAATCTGCCAGAAATTTTAGTGATTTTCTGCCACAGATACGACTAACATTAGAAAGATGGATCGAATTATCCAAAATTGAAAAGTCGTATGAAGGTCTCTTTGATTTACTGATGCGCGATAAGGTACTTTCGTCGGTAAACCCTACATTTCTCGCATTTTTTACACGAACGGAAACCTTTATCTATGAAAAATTTAGAAGAACATGCAAAAAATTTTTGCACTGCTCACCCAAACATGGATCTAAGTAACGCGCAGATTAAGAGTGAATTGCCTGTTGCTTTTGCAGCACAACAAAACAATTTTTCACGCAATCGTTCTTTTAGTGCTGATAGGTATGTCAATAAGGGAAATAATCATAATTTCAACAATGATAACTTTTACAAAGGGAAGCAATTTCAACAATCTGCTCCATTTAATGTTTCTTGGAACCAAACTCACAGATCGCGAGATTTTGGTAACAATTATTTTAAAAAATAATCAAGGACATTATAATAAACAAAACTGGAGATCAAGGTCTCAGGGTCGCAAAACAGACAATTTTTTGGAAATAAACCATTTAACCAACATCATAACGATCATTCTACAAATTATCGGACTAATCCAAATTTTAACTCTAGCAGAAACGACAATTATGGCAATTTTAATGACAAAAATCACAATCGATCGCGCCGACGAGATAGATCGTCGAATAATACAGGTAGACATTCTAATGTTGCTTTTAATGATACACAGGCTAACATTGAACAGGGTAAAGTAGCTGAAACTCACAATGCTATGTCTTGTTCTCTAGATTGTTCCCAGGTGAAAGACTGTCCAGAATGCTCGACTCTTTTCCAGCCTAAGGCGATCACGACGCTGCGTTGCGGACATACCTTGCCTAGCCTGCCTGCAGTCTGTACAGCCACTGCTGCGTCAGTACACCAGGGACAGGGCTCTCTTAAGTTTCACAAGGGATTTGTCAATAATATTTCATGCTCTCTCCTATTTGACTCAGGTTGTACAACAATCGGTGTCCGGACTTCGCTGATCAACCCAAGTTGTGCCACGGGCCGGGTTGTCAAATGTGTAACATTTGGTGGCACAATTGAAACATTTTCCCACTGCTATTATTGATCTTCATACTCCTTTCTTTACAGGAAAGATCCAAGCATGTCTTCTGCCTAACCCAATTTGTGATGTAATACTGGGTCGCATACATGGTATTAAAGAGTGTACACCTCAGCAAATAGCTGAATGGGAAGAGCGACATATTCAAACTGCAAATGCAGTAGTGACTAGAGCGCAAGCTACTAATATGTCGCATGATACACCTATTGAACCTACAGTTCATACCACTTGTGATGATGATGCTCCTATTTCACGGGAGTTGTTTGCAACATTGCAAAAGAATGATAATTCATTAAAAAAATTCTTTCAGTATGTTAACAAAAAGAATACAAGCAACAAACTTGCAAAATCTAGACATGACTTTATACTTAAAAATGGGATTTTGGTTAGAGTAATACGGGAAAAGGATTTATCCTTATGTTCTCAGATTCTTGTCCCATCCTGTATGAGATCTCGTATATTACGACATGCTCATGACTCGCAATGTGCGGGCCATATGGGTTTTTCGCGTACCAAATCCAGAGTGCTTTCGGCATTCTACTGGCCAGGCGTCCATAGAGATGTTACTCTCTATTGTCGGTCCTGTTTGATATGTCAAGAAGTTAAGGTACGGGGTCCATTTCATGCGGCTCCTATTCAAGCTGCGGACATCCCGATTAGACCATTTGATAAAATGGCCATTGACATTATTGGTCCAATGCTTCCATCTGCTAGAGGGCATACGCATATTCTTACGTGCATTGATATGTGCACTCGTTGGCCTGAGGCCATCCCTCTCAAGAACACTTCATCTGCCAGTGTAGCAGAGGCATTGATGTTAATCTTATCACGCATTGGTTTTCCACGGAAAATCTTGTCGGATCATGGGGTTCAGTTCATTTCTGAATCCATGTCTCAAGTTATGAAGACATTAGGTATAGACAGATCTCTTAGTTCTATTTATCATCCGATGTCAAATGGGTTAATTGAGCGTCTCAATAGGACACTCAAGCAGTTGTTGGGTAAGATGACTCAAGACCATCCCCAAGACTGGGATCGGGTCCTACCCGCTTGTCTCTTTGCGTATCGCGAGGTACAAAATCAAGCAACGGGGTTTTCTCCGTTCCAGCTTGTTTTTGGCATGCAACCACGCGGTCCGATGTCGTTAATCCACGACTTATTGGTGGATGAGAATACTGAAGAGGAAACTCAATCCTCTTATGAGTATGTGATCTCTCTTAGAAAGAAAATCATAGATGCTTGTAGACTAGCTACTGCATCATCCGAACATGCCAAAAAAAAGCTCGTCTATCTGCAAACAAATATAGACGTCTTCGCCAGCTCATACCTGGTGATGAAGCTTTTGTATTACTCCCTGCGCATAACAATCGTCTTTTAATTACCTGGAGAGGTCCTTTCAGGATCATCTCAAGAATATCTGATGTCGACTACATCGTTGATGTTAATGGCAAACATAAAACCTTCCACATTAACATGTTGAAGGAGTATTACTCACGTCCTGATTATCTACAATCGGTGTTCCAAGCAACTGACGATCCTACACCACCTATTCAACACTATTCTAGTTTGTCAGTCATCCAAGAAGAGGAATCTTCTTTCGATGATGTACAACTACCAATACCAGTTGTACCACTCCATTCCACTGAGAAATGGAATGATGTTACTATCTCATCTACTCTTACTGATGATCAACGTCAGCAAGTCTCTAATATTCTACACACGTATGAGGATGTCCTCACTGACATCCCAGGTCATACGTCAGTCATCCAACATGACATTATTCTGACTGACGATACACCGATTCGAGTTCGCCCATATCCTATTCCTTTACACTTTCGTGATAAGGTTGATAAGGAATTGGATGATATGCTCCAATTAAATATAATTGAACCATCTTCATCACCATATTCTTCTTCTATGGTAATCATTAGGAAGAAAGACAACAATATACGTCTTTGCGTAGATTACAGGAAGTTAAACAAAGTTACAAAATTCGATGCGGAACCATTACCTCTTTTAGATGACTTATTAGAGAGATTATCTCATGCTACATTCTTTTCGAAATTTGACCTTTCAAAGGGTTATTGGCAAGTGCCACTCACTACGAAAGCAAAGCCATTCACCGCTTTCTCGACACCACGGGGTCTTTTTCAATGGAATTTTATGCCTTTCGGGTTAATGAATGCGCCAGCTACCTTTGTACGCATGATGCGCCGCATATTGTCTCATCGTCCCGATGTCATTACTTATATAGATGACATCTGTCTTTTTAGTGACTCTTGGGATGAACATATTCAGGGTTTAAAATCTTTACTTTCTACCTTACAGGATTATAACTTAACAGCGAAACCTTCAAAGGCTTTTGTCGGTTTTCATAACATCTCATTTCTTGGTCACCGTATAGGTCGCGGTTTAATGTATACAGAAGACAGTAACGTCTCTAAAATTTTAAACATCTCAGCACCTAAGACAAAAAAACAAGTGAGATCACTCTTAGGACTAATACAGTTCTATTCTAAATTCATCCCTCATTTGTCTACTATAACTGCACCTCTTTCGTCTTTACTGAAGAAGGGCACACCTAATGTAATAAAGTGGTCGCAGGATCACCAAACGGCGTTAGACTATATAAAACAAATTTTTTCAAATAAGCCTTTTTTAAAGTTGCCTAACAAAGATCTCACCTTTGTTCTTCGCAGTGATGCTTCTTCCTACGCTATTGCGGCAGTTTTGATGCAGGAATACGGAGGCACCTTATTTCCTGTTATGTACGTATCCAGAAAGCTTACAACGAGCGAGATAAATTACTCCGTTCTAGACAAAGAGCTCCTTGCTCTTGTCTGGGCAATCACAAAACTGGATCGTTATCTCCTCGGATCACACTTTGTGGTGGAGTCTGACCAGAAAGCTCTTACCGCATTGAATACAGGGAACGTTAAGTCATCAAAGTCAGCGCGTTACGCTATAGCTCTTCAACCGTTCCATTTTGAGATACGAGCTATTCCTGGAGTGCAGAATGTATTTGCAGACTGTCTTTCAAGATGCCCTAGTGAACTTGGTGAAACTAAACTACTTTTAGATGGAGAAACGTCCTCACCGAAACATGAATAACTTTGTACAGTGTCATTAATTGTACATCTGTGAAGACTATGTATAGTTTTGGCAGTATTCGTATAAATATAACTTTCAGAACATACTTACATATGGATTATAACATTATTTCTTGTGAAGTAACGTTTTATTAGAACGGGAACAGTGATATTAAAGTAACATTTTTTTTAGTATGGAAACATTGGTAAAAAGCAACAAATAGACATTCGTTAGTGTTATGGAACATATTACACTACATATCGTGTTCGTAAACTTATTTCGTGCATGGAACATTAGGAACATATTCTTGTTGACTCTAAATAGTTCTGAACGAATATTCACAATGACTGAAATTAGAATTACTTAGAATAAATTACGAGTTATTTATTTATGTGTAATTAAGTACTAGAATTAGATTAATTCAATTTAATCAATTTGATTGTTTATAAATCACACATCTACTAACGTTATTAGTGTCTCGCAATACGTGTAGTCACGTATCCCACTACATGATATTTCACTTTTAGATAACTAGTCAAACTTACTAGTGCTAGATAACAGTAGGTGCGTTGCTTCTTAAAGTGTTTAATTTTGCATTGCTTCATTTTTGCACATTGTATTTCAAAATTTTCTGTTTCACTGATTCTTTTATCATTGATTATCATCAGTGTTGCTGTTCATTTTCATTTTTTGAAATCATATGTTTCGATTTTCTTTTGAAAAACTTAGTTGAATTTTATTATCATCTTTTTTGTTGATTTTTTCATTTTCATTTTCATTTTTTTCAACTTCTTTTTACTTCGAATATTACCACATCGTTCCAAAGTAGGTCGATGGTGGATGTGTGCTTTAATGCATACTGTCATTTAGTTATATTAATTTCAAGTCAATTTTCTCTTCTTAATATGATAATTTTATGCATGTCATAAATCTTGTTGTAGTTTTGACTCACCTCTCTCGAGTAATTAGTTCGAAAAAAATTAATAGAATTAATTTTTTTAAGGGGAGGTAATAAGGGAGCTGTTACGTACATTTATTACCTAAGGGGGTAGTCTTCGGTCCTGCCAAATGTACGCACCAGTTTTATGTAGTTATATTGTTTGAGCGTTCGATTGATTCACGCACTGACGTGCACAAAGCAGTGAGTGTTGCTTTGGACGCACGTGTAACCTAGTTGAGTAGTTTGTGACGTCATGTTTTGAAGTGGAAACATGGAACTGGCTTGTGTCCATGATTGTAATTTTATATTGTGTATCCAATGGCATGTTGAAGGAAGCCATTTATTATTGTGATTTGTATTGGTCTTCAGGTCGAAGCCAATCGCAGTTATGTCACGTAAGTTATCGCCCACTTCTTATTTTTAATGCTGCATAAAAGGGCCGCTCTACTACTAATCTAGCGGGAATTTTATCATTCCTAGAATGGATCTACAGAGTCGCTTGCCTTTAAGATTTGGATCGTAGACGGAGAATTCCTACGAGTAGAAGAAGTTATATTGTTTACCTTATGCACATGTTTTAAATGCCGTACATGCTTCAATGCCAAAGTCGTGGCACGGATGTAAAGAGAGGTTAGCCAACTGAAAGCCTTAACTGTTAGCACTATCGTATATGACTTTGTGTGAAATTATATGATGTACAACGCTATGTATGATGAACGTCTGGGAATTTTAACAAATGTAATATGGAAGATTTCATCCCAGAGTATGAATACGTTACCATGATAGACGTCCTTGAAAGAAGGTCAACGGTCGTGACTGAGAAGGATATTATACGGTAACAGTTTTGTAATCCTTAGTCTATGGACAGAGGTCTTTACTAGAAGAGAATCTTCAGGAACTTTAGCAGCAATAATTAATATGTTGTCGTGTGATCTTTGCGCCTGTGACGATGTCCGTCTTGTCCACTTCGTGTCCTGGTGAATAAAATCTATGTAAAGTTACCAACGACTTGTGTGCTGCCAATACTTGACCAGTTCACCCAATTCAAGATACTTGTTGGTTTTCGTTTGAAAAACATTGTTGACATTTATTCCGTTGTAACCATTCGCGTTTCAATTCATCACTATGAAAAACGACACCAACACCACTCCACATCCTTTTATTGATTAAACCAACTTGAGTGCTGTATTTCCAAATATATTAACTTTTATTTACATAACATGTTCCACAATCCTTTTTCATAAAGGTACATTCCAATCTCCATTTTATATCCAGGCATCCAGACCCAGGCTCTATGTATTTTCCCAAAGATTTTATTATATTCCTTACTGTAGACTCTTGACTAAAGTGCTATAACCTGTCAGGCCTGGCTCAATTGCATGCATCAATATCAATTCATAAATTACATATAAAGTTATAATATCAGGTGCAGCTGTGGAGGCATCTTCATACTTACTCTTTAGTGAGAGCGCATGAGTTGTTTCTCAGTAATCTAATTCACCATTTACTCTTCTGTCCTCTAATCTGTTTCAACCTGATCAGTCTTATACCCTGTTAAGAAGCATCTCAAACAAAACCAACTTATTTTGTAAATCCAACGTCGACAAGTGTTGTAGTATCTGGCTTCGATACTTACGTTGGCGAGAGAGCGCATAACCGTACGACAGTGTTGCAAAACTCTATGCAATTTTCTTGTTTAATAACAATGTCTCATCTTCTTTGTATGACAGCCCAACCTGGCTATCTGATAATAAAAGTTATTCACTTTTTTAAGCTTAATATTGCCTTAGCTTCAATATTCTCTTCTGTAGCTCTCTCCCTTAAATGCGAGCTTCCTTAGCCTGTGACAATATGTTGAGCGTTTTTCAAAAAAACATGTCTCTCTTCACTTAAGTCAAGCATAATTAGAGTTAAAGACCTCTTACCAGAATATTCAGAAGTCCGTCACCTATCACTGTCTAACTATCACCCCTATGAGCTAATCCTAGGTTTAGCAGCACAAATTATTAATCAATTCTAAGGGTTCTCCTGAATTTCCTATTACTACCTTTCTATATCTAGCTAATTCTGTAGCCCTTCTGCGAACCGCAGGTTTCACATTTCTTGAGAGCTCTTTTTTTTTTTTTTTAAATACCTTTATTGAGGTCAGTATAACAATATTATTTACAAAAAATTTTTTACAAGTATCACACGATGTTGTAAACAAAAAAAAAACAAAAAAAAAAAAAAAAAAAAAAAAAAAAAAAAAAAAAAAAAAAATATCACTTGAGATAATACCCACCCCCCCAATATTGCAAATCAATATTTGAAAATAGATGAACATGGATGATGATGATTAATGATACATCGACAAAGGGGTGTTGACCCTCTACTATGGTTGTTCGTCCATCACGGGTGATGAAGACCACTCTGTTCATCCAATTATTTAAGAATATGTTAGGTTAGTCTATGGGTACAAAGGTGACTGAAGAGCCCGATGCGGGCCTGGAAAGATCTTGGACAGTGTGGGCAGGGAATGTTTGCTTCATGTGAAGGTTTTATTTCACGGTCCTTTCTAGCTTGTCTCCGCTGTTCTGCTGCTGCTCTTCTGGATGATTCGCATGCTGCTGCACCTTTACGAAGAGATGTGCGCCAAGCAGTTCGGTCTTGCGCAGCAGCTTCCCATGTGTCTGGGTTTATGTCAAAGGTTTTCAATGACGTCTTTAACGTGTCTTTGAAGCGCTTCTTTTGGCCACCATGGGAGCGTTTACCCTTCTGCATCTCACCATAAAAGAGTATCTTTGGCAGTCGATGGTCTGGCATGCGGACTACATGACCTGCCCAGCGAATTTGTGACTGCATCAGAATAGTATCAATACTAGGGATACCAGCTCTGTCAAGAACGGCGGTATCCGGGATCTTGTCTTGCCATTTGATGTTCATTATCTTCCTGAGACAGACTGTATGGAAGTGGTTTAGCTTCTTTACGTGGCGCCTGTATACAGTCCATGTTTCACATGCATATAGCAGCACTGGAAGCACCGCAGCTCTGTATACCTTCAGCTTTGTCTGTAGACTAATGCCACTTCGATGCCAAACGTTGGTGTATAGTCTGCCAAATGTGCTGCTGGCTTTGGAGATCCTGGTGTTCACCTCATCATCAATGACAATGTTCTGGGATAGTGTGCTACCAAGGTATGTGAATCTGTTCACAACATTCAGTTTCTCACCATTAACCTTGATGACTGGCTCAGTATAAACTGTGCCAGGAGCTGGTTGGTACATGATTTCTGTTTTCTTCGTGTTGATGGTAAGCCCAAAGTTGGCGCAGGCTTCGGAGAATCTATCCACACTATGCTGCAGATCAGCCTCTGAGAAGGAATTGAGGGCACAATCATCAGCAAACAGAAGATCTCTCTGATGGTGTGTGATTTGACCTTGGTTTTTTGCTTGAAGCCTCCTAAGGTTAAACAATTTTCCATCAATACGATAACTAATGTCGATTCCTGTGTCCCCGTCTCTAAAAGCATCAGTCAGCATAGCAGAAAACATGATACTGAACAGAGTCGGTGCAAGTACGCACCCTTGTTTAACTCCATTTGAGACGGGGAAAGGCTCTGATAGCTCACCGTTTTCCTGAACTCTAGCCTGCATTCCATCATGCAGTTGCTGCACTATTGTGATAAATTTCTTTGGGCAGCCGTATTTTGCCATGATCTTCCATAGACCCTCTCTACTGACCGTGTCGAACGCCTTTGTCAAGTCGATGAAAGCTGTGTACAGGTCACAGTGCTGTTCTTGGCATTTTTCTTGTAGCTGTCTTGCAGCGAACACCATATCTGTGGTTCCACGTTCTTTCCGGAATCCACACTGACTTTCAGGTAAAAGACCTTTGTCAAGATGAGCCGTAAGGCGATTCAAAAGGATTCTGGCGAATATCTTCCCAGCGATTGATAAAAGAGAGATGCCTCGATGATTGTTGCAGTCTTGGCGATTACCTTTACGTTTATATAGATGTATAATTGAGGCATCTTTGAGATCGTGTGGGATGGTTTCACTCTGCCACATTTGCTGGAAGATCATATGAAGTTTCTCTATCAGAACTGCACCGCCATCTTTATAAACCTCAACAGGAATTGAATCGGAGCCAGGGGCCTTTCCACTAGACAGTTGACGAATCGCTTTTTTAGTTTCCTCCAGAGTTGGTACATCATCTAATGCTTCATTTATAGGAATTTGGGGCAGGCGGATGATGGCTTCGTCGTTAATAGATGATGGCTGGTTCAAGATATTATTAAAATGTTCAGCCCAGCGTTGGAGAATTTTTTCCTTGTCTGTAATTAGTGTTTTTCCATCTGCATTAAGGAGGGGAAATGATCCTGATGATGTTGGACCATAGACCGCTTTGAGTGCAAGGTAAAAGTTTTTCAAGTCATGGCTGTCAGCAAAGCCTTGGATCTCATCTGCTTTATTACTCAGCCATGAATCCCGCATCTGGCGTAGTTTATGTTGGACGATTCTACGCATGTTGTTGAAAGCGTCTTTCTTGGATGTAGATTTTGGATCATTTAAATATGCTTTATGGAGATGGTGTTTCTCAGCCAACATCTGCTTTATATCATCTGAGTTCTCATCAAACCAGTCATTTTGTTTCTTGATGGAAGGACCCAGGACCTCTGTAGCAGTGTTGTAGATCTGCTCACTTAGGGCTGCCCAATTTGTTTCCACACTTTGGCCGTCTAGCGAGATAGATTTGAGACGGTCTTCTAAGGTGTCAGTAAATGACTGTTTGATTGTTGTCTTCTTTAGTTTGGTGACATCCAGCCTCTTTTGAGTTTTCTTCCCCTGAGGGCGCCTGGCTGGTTGGATACGAACTTTAAGTTTAGATACAATGAGGCGATGATCAGTCCAGCATTCGGCACCACACATGGACTTGGTCACCCGGACATCTTGCCTGTCCTTCTTCCTAACAATTACATAGTCAATTAGGTGCCAATGCTTTGAGCGAGGGTGCATCCAGGAGGTCCTGTTGCGGGTAGGAAGTCGAAAAATGGTGTTGGTGACAAGGAGGTCATGTTCTGCGCAAGTCTGGAGGAGACGAAGTCCATTACTGTTACAGCGACCCACGCCGTACCTACCAATAGTGCCATTCCAGGAGATGTTATCTGAGCCTACTCTTGCATTAAAGTCACCAAGAATGATGAGCTTATCTGCTTTAGGAACTGATGCAATGACTGCATGTAGTTCTTCGTAAAACTTATCCTTGACATCATCCTGGTTTGTCATAGTTGGTGCATACGCGCTAATGATGGTGGCATGTTTTCTTCCATAGAACAGAGGGATCTTGACCGTCATGAGTCGGTCATTTATTCCCTTTGGGGGCCCCGCTAACTTGCTGACAATTGCTGTTTTGATTGCAAATCCAACCCCTGCTTCTCGTCTTTCTTCAGTTCCTCTTCCGCTCCAAAAGAATGTATAACCTGCACCCTTTTCGCAAAGTTGGCCCTCGCCTGCAAGTCGAGTTTCACTCAGTGCTGCTATGTCAATGTTGTACCTGGCCAGTTCTCTCCCAATCAGGGCAGTTCGTCTCTCAGGTCTGTTTGCATTAAAGTCTTTGTCAAGTAAAGTGCGCACATTCCATGCGCCTAGAATGAGGGGGAAAAATCTGTCCTTTCTTTTTCTTATATGTCGACCGCCGAAGTAGGGTACCCACCAACCGCGGTAAGCTGGTTAGGTAATGGTGAAGCAGGCAATGTTTAGGGCACCTTTTCTAGCCCCTTCCTCATGCCATGGAGGTGAGCAGTGCTTTCCTAAAGAGGGCTGCTCAGACACTCAGGGGGCTGCCGAATCCCACTGCTGCTCCGATCAGTGGAAGACGACCATATGGCCTGAGCCGCCTGTGTGTAGGTCTGCGACTACGACTGCCAGCGTACCCACGCCTGCCGCTTCGCCGCTCGCCCATCGCCACAGGACTTGTTGTGAGTGGATGGATGAATGGATGAATGGATGAAAGAGTGACTTGCGCGGTGATTTGGATTAAAGTGAGGAAGAGTTGCGCAATTCGTCGACCTCACTCTCTCGCCTGGGTCCATCTCAATCCAGTGGCAAGACAAGTCAAGACGACTGGAGATGAAGTCAGGTGCAGTGGATGACCAGGGCTTTCTACGTGCCTCGCCGTGCTCCTTACGCTCCACAGCGCGTTGCTGGTAATCGCCGTCATGCCCGTTGAACCAACAGGTGGTTTCTTCCGCGCAGTCTATCGAATCCAGTCTTCGCATGCATGGGTAGGCAGACCCTAACTCACCGAAGGTTTATAACCATTCGGCTACCCTCACCTAGTTTAGCCGGCCTGTCAAAGCCGTTGTCCGGGGGTGGCCGCTGTCGCATGCTGACAGCTACGAGGAGCCACAGGTGAGAGCTGGATGCCAGGTTTGGACCAAAGGTGGCTGAGCTGCCCTAAAAAGGGCATGACAGCTCCTTCACCAGAGGTACTACCAATACCTGACTTCCCAACGCCCCCTCTACTATGAAATGATTAATGAAGACATGCGTTAAGCAGTTTTTACAATGTATGATAATATTTACAACAAAGCTACTTGCTTTGTGTGGTGACTAAAGGGTCAAAAATTTATTTATTAACAACAGCAAAAAGGAAAAATTCAAATTTGTTCTGTTATGTTATGTGTTATTTGTTCGTATATTTGTGAGAAAATTCTACTGTCGTAATGTATGCCGTCATGTACTGCCCTATTCCTACATATCCACACTAAATATCTAAATTCCGCTAATAGGGTTAACAATTTAAGTTCTGTCTGTCTCTGTAATGTAGGTAAAATATTCAACATGACTGCTTGGTACATGTTGAGTGATCCTGGTGTTTTGGAAGCTATCAGTGTTCTTAGTTTGTTTAATGTAGGGACCACTGTCCTACATGTGTAGAACAAGTGGTCCTCTGTTTCTATTGCGTTGTTACTGCACAGTTTACACCTTGGTGGCGCCTTGCCTGCTTTCATTGCTGAATGCTTACTCGTGATAGGTGTTAAACCGTACAGTAACCTAAATGTAACTTGTTTGGCTTGTGGCTTGATGTCTATTGCATGAATGTTTGAGAAGCTTTGTGTGTAGTCTGTTATGAAAAGGTTGTACCCTCGTTTGATCCGTGTGCCTAAATAGGGTTCTTGTGCTGCAACTAGTAATTTATATATGAGTTTGGTGTCTTGTTTCACTAATTGTTCGTTTCCTTTTATATTTTCTATGCATATCCTATAAAAAGGTGGTGGGGTGTCAAAGGAATGTGGTTGGTTGTTTTCTAGTTTGTGTAAAGGGCTTTAATTTTAGTGGTGATGTCTTGTAAAGCTATCCCCCCTTTATGTTTGGGCTGTATTAGGGTTAAATGTTTAATGCTTTTAAAGGTGCCCTTTGTAGTGGTGTTGATGGTATTGTATGATGGTGATATTACTAAATGTAATTGTATGAGGCCAGCTGTGAAGGCTCCTGAGATAAAATGTAGTTGTGAATTGTCAGAAGGCCTTTCTTGCTACCACTACGACCTTACACTCAATTTTTTTCCTTAATGAATGTAGCTATGTAAAGTGTCTAGGGTTATGATATGTAGTGTGGTGTAATAGGTTATAGATATACCCACAGATATTTAACAAGACTAATAATATTAATAAATGTTAAAATACACTGAACTAACTCAATAGTGTAAAATTTTTTGATAGAATTATATTACATTTATTTTGTTCTGGATCAATTTTTTAGGTTGACCAGAACTTAAAAGGATTTAGAGATTATGAAAGAAATGCATGGACTATTATATCATAAATGCAATAGTGTACATATATATGTACTATACTAGTTAGTTTTATTAAAATGTTCTAGTAGTCATCTACTTGGGAGGATAGTTAATGTTTGTGCTGTTGGGGTGGCCTCATCACACCTGTCTATATTGACTACACAGTGTCCAGAAAATGGTGGGAATTTTTATGGGGATATTAGTAACTACAAAGCGTTGGTGAATGTCCAGCAGACCAGAGGCTCACTCATCTTGTAGTTGTAGCTCTGGTGCTGAAATCTGGTGGTCCCACCTCTCCGTGCTGGCGGGCAATAATGGTGGTCTCTGTCACAAGAACTGTACAGATACACTCGAGTAAGTCACCAACTGAATAGACACTGCTTTGTTGACAACAGAAACTCACAGCTCTGCAATCAAAGTATGGGCCATGTGTCAAAATCTATTCTCTACCCACGTCTGGACACAACACTGACACAACAACCACATCATACAGACAGGTCAGATCTCTCTGACCAAACAGCACATTTACCATGGTGGTTTTACATCAGATAGATCCTCCCAGACTATAGATTCTGAAAAATATTTATTAGTTTTCTGCCCTAAAAGAGGATAGGTAATATGTTTCATTATTCTCAACACTTGATCTGTCTTGCCTAACCCCTGCTGGAGTTTATGTACATTGTTGGTCCCTAGACCCTGACTAGGGCGGGGGGTCTAGAGCAAATCCCTACTTGTTTGTAAGGCTAGATTTCGATATGGCAGTATCAAATCACTCAAACATGAAACAATATTCAAAATATATAAAGAAATAATTTCAATCTTACCAGATTATGAATAAATAACACAGAATTGCTAGCAAAACTCAGCTGAGCTGCTGGCTATAGTATGGCGTCCCTAAACTTCTTTTACTTTCTTTCATATGGAAATCACCACACTTTAAAATCTGTGTCTATCACTGAACAACTATTGAGAAATGACCCCAAATCCGCGTCTAAGCGCCGGCAATATGCTTGTCTGTGGCCAATCACTGCCTAGGTTTTTTTGAATTTCAAATTTCCTACCCTAAAGTCATTTCAGTCATGCTTCAGTCAAGTATGGATGGTTATCTGTTAGTCTGTCCATCTCTACTTGTGTTTCTACAAAATTGTACTTGATTTTTGAACCAACCTTTCTCTCCCCTCCAAATTTTTGTCGTTAAAAGTTATATTTAGACACAGCCACCACAACATCCCGTCTCTTCCATACTAAGTAGATTTGAACACCTGCGTCTCGAGGTCGTGTTTTTTTTGTGCAATTAGCGACACTTTTAGATTCAATACAGTCTGTCGATGATGTGAACAACACTGTCTTTTGTCATTATCTTCAATATTATCTATCCGTCTGTAAAATTAAGAACATATTAGTTCACTGCTCAGAATAGGCCATCCGGCCAGCTAATTTTTATATTCCTAACATTAATATTAAGAAAAAAGTACTTTTTAAATTTTGTAATATTCCAAACATCTGCGTTTTTAGCCGCTGAATTCAAATCAAGGGCTTGGTATTGCAAAAGCGTCCAATAAATGACTGTGGCGTAACATATCTATGGTCCCTTCTGTCGAGTTGCTTACTTTTTATGTCAACTTGGGAAACGTGACTTTTCTCCGTTTCCCCCCCAATTGCGTCTCCTTAGCCTTTCTAGTCTCACGCAATCTTTCCAGTCATATTTTTTCCTTTTTATCCGCCGTTCCCCGCCTGTCTAGCAAGTCAATTTTTATGGAGGGTGATGACCCGCGGTCTGGGCGATCATGTACATCAGCAGCCTACGCATTATGTTTTTATCCTTAAATGTTATCTTTGGAGATATTTTACCGTTGTATCTCTGTCAATTTCACTACACATCTCCCCACTTGAAAACATGCCTATGGCAAGTTCCAAAACCAGCGATACACATAGGTAAAATTACTCCTCACGTCTGCCACTACTCTAATTTTGATCACAGGGGTGCCGACTGAGGAAATCTGCACCGACATTCAATTTGCCTGGGATATATTGGATACTGAACTGATAAGGTTGAAGCAATAAAGACCACCTCAGCAATCTTGCGTTTTCATGCTTAGCCTGAGATAAAAATACGAGAGGCTGATGGTCCGTCTCCACCACAAAAGTCCTACCATACAGATAGATTTGAAACTTCTTTATTGCCCAGATTAATGCTAAACATTCTTTTTCGCTTGTGGAGTATCCTTGTTCCGCCTTATTCAATTTGCGGCTTGCATAAGCGACTGGTTTAAGTTCCCCATCAGGTGAAGATGATCTTTGCAACAAAGCCCCTCCGAGTCCTACATTACTTGCATCGGTTCTTAAGACAAAGTCCTGTGTCAAATCAGGCAGTTTGAGAATAGGCTTGCTAGTGAGTTTTTCCTTTAACTCTTGGAACGCTAGTTCACATTGTGCAGTCCAAATAATTTTATCTGGAAGTCCCTTGCGAGTCAGATCAGTCAGAGGAGCACATATAGCGTTAAAATTTTTGATGTATTTCTGATAAAATCCGCATAACGACACGAATGATCGCACGTCTTTTTTTGTTTGTGGCCTAGGTGCTCTCTGCAGTTTTTCCAAATTCTTAGGATCAGGGGTCATATTACCCTGATATACAGTGTGCCCCAAGAATTCCAACTCTTTACATCCAATACAACATTTTGTTGGCCTAGCAGTCAAATTCGCCTCCCGAAGTCTATCAAACAACATCTCCAGAGCTTCAATGTGTTCTTCAAATGTCTCTGTGGCGACGAGAATATCATCCATGAAATTCGTGATACATGGGTTATTCAGGGGATCCAACAATTTTCGCATCATCCTTGAAAACACACTCGGAGCATTTTTCAGTCCGAATGGTAGCATATTGAATTCATAATGTCCATCCGAAGTGCTAAAAGCCAAATAAGGTCTCACTTCAGGCTTCACTGGGATCTGGTAATAGCCTTTACTAAGATCCACTTTTGAAAAGTATTTTGCCTTGTTCAGTCTGGCAAATAACTGTTTTGTGTCTGGTAATGGATCCACTTGTCCTTCTGTGACAGCATTCAGTTTCCTGTAATCTATGCACAGTCTGTGTTCCCCAGACGGTTTTCTCAACAAAACGACACTAGAACTAAAAGATGATTCACTGTGCGAAATAATCCCCTCCTTCAACAAATACTCTATTTCTTCCTTCAATGCCTTCTCCTTCGCGAACGGAATAGAATAGGCTCTCATACAGATTGGGTTTGAGTCTACCAGTTTCATGTCATACTGTAGCAAATTTGTATGGCCTGGTTTATCTGTTAATACATCTGTATGTTCCTCCAGAACCTGTTGAACTCTCTCCCTCTGGTTTTTAGTCAGGTGCTTACTGACTTTTACCTGTGCTGCTGTTTCACAAGGATGTAATGGGTATTCATGTGAGGTGAGTGGTTCTTTTTGCATCTGGGTTGCAATAGCCAAGGTCAATAAGGGGGTGCTTTCCTGGAGTGGTCTGTCCAGATACTTCTTTAACAGGTTTACATGATAAACTTTTTCCTTCCCCTTTTTGTCAATTTTATAGTTTGTTCTAGACATCTTCTCTAGAACCGTATATGGACCTTGCCAACCAATTTGTAATTTATTCTGGCTTCCGGGTAGTAGAAGCAGCACCTTCTCTCCGACTGCCAGTTCCCTGTCCTTTGCCTTCCTATTAAAATATGCTGCATGTTTCTTCCTGGCTTGTTTCAAATTATCATTTGCCAGTTTCCATCCAGCTTTCAAACGAGTGGTCAGTTCGTTCACATATTGATACGATGAGGTAACAGTCTCTTCCGCCTTCTCATCTGTCCAGGTCCTTAATAGGGCTTCTAATGGACCTTTTATTGGCCTCCCAAATAGCAGAGTTGCGGGAGCCATCCCGGTTGAACTATGTGGTACCTCCCGATACGCAAACAATGCGGCGGGCAGGAATTGATCCCACAGATCCGGTTTTTCGTGTGCCAGCTTTCTCAGGATAGAAATGAGAGTCCCGTTGAACCTCTCTACCTGGCCGTTCCCTTGTGGATGGTACGGACTACAATGAAAGTGCCTGGCTTGAAATAGCTTAAAAACTTCTTCCGTTAGTTTCCCCTTGAACTGAGAACCATTATCCGTCAAGATTTGATGCGGGAATCCTAATCGGGTAAATATTGTAAGTAGTGCCTCTGCTACATGTTTTGAATCAATTGATGGCAGGGCTACCGCCTCTCCCCACATAGAACAAGTGTCCACCAGAGTAAGGATGTAACTGTTCCTCCTCTTGGTCCGAGTGAGAGGTCCTACAATATCCACTGCAACCCTCTCAAAAGGTGTTCCCACTATGGGCATTTCCCCTAGAGTTGCAGGAGCAGTCCAGTGCTTTGGAGCTACCCTTTGACATTCTGGGCAGGATTTGACATATCTTTTTATATCCTCCGTTATCCCTGGCCAGAAGTAATGACAAGCTATACGCTGTCCTGTGGCGCTGATCCCCATGTGACCACTGAAGGGAATCGCATGCCCGAGTTCCATCACTTTATCTCTATATGAAGTGGGAAGAACCAGCTGGTTATGACCATTTGTTCCAGTTCCGGCCTTTCTGTATAAGAGTTTGTTCTTCATGAAATATTCCCCCTTGCTCGGAGGTGTGTGGCATTTGGGCAATTTTTTAAAACATGGCTTGAGTGTCCTATCCTCAGCCTGCGCCTTCCTCATCTCCTCTGGATGAGCATTTATAGGTTCACCTTCTTCCTCCTTCTTCTGTGACCTGGTCTGCACTGTCGCCATGATCACAGGTTTCTCGGGGTTCCCCAAGAAGACGTATCTACACCCCAATATCAGAGGGTAGATTGGTTCATCTATCACTGCTGCTCTGATTTCTCCTTCCACATAGCGAGTTTTCACCGTTATCCTTGCGATGGGAAGTGTCATGAGTGGTATGTCCTTAGTCGCCCCTTGTATTTCCACTGTTTCTGTGGTATACTGACTTGGGTCCACTAGGCTAGACTTCACAACTGAATCATAATCCAAACCTGTATCATAAAGGCACATTATGGTGACCCCATTACAAATAACATCCTCACAAACTGGGGGGTGATAAGGTTCCTGTTGTCCCTTAGGATTAACCTTTAATCTTTGCGTCCCCGACTTCATTGCAGCAATGTTTGAAGGTTTCCTTCTACAAAATTCGGTGTTATGGTTATCCTTCTTGCACCATTTACACCATCTTTTTCCTTGGTTCAACGGTTTTCTTTCATTGAACTTTTGGTCATTGAACTGTGAGTTTCTGTCGCGATAGTCATTTCTTGGCCGCTCAAAGTTTGTCCTACCTTTATTTCCCTGCTCTCTATTATCAAATTTATTAAATTGCTGTGGAGCTTTAAAATTGTCTATGTGCTTCTTTTTAGCACCACTTACCTCTGCCTGAGCTGCCTGATACCTCTCAGCAACATTTAAAATTTCCCCCAACTTCTCTGCACCTTGTTCCATGAGAAATTTTCTCATGTCTGGAGCCATGGACTCTCTCAATTGCTCAATCATGATCATTTCCTTAAGATCTTGGGTCTTCCCCAGAGCCGTCCATTTCTCCAAATAGGTTTCTAGTCTAGCAGAGAATTGGTGGTATGTCTCCCCAGACAACAGTTTGGCATTTCTGAATTTCTTACGATAAAATTCACCATTCTTCTCGTACCTTAATAACAAAGCCTGCTTTAACATGTCATAATTGTCTTGGTCTTCCCTGTTCATTTTGGCAAATACTTCATAAGAAGTACCCCTCAATCCCTGTGATAGCTTTAAACTCCACCTCTCTCTCTCTAACCCATATGTAGTAGCTAATAACTCAAAACGTCCTAGGTACCCTTCTATGTCATTGTCTTTCTCAACAAAATGGTCTAAATGAAACCCCATAGCTGAGTTTGAGGCTCCCAGACTGGGCGTAGCATCTGAGGCAAAAGGGCTGGCACCATTTTCAGGAGCCTGGCCTTGTAATTCCAGCTCCCTTAGTCGTAATTCGTGCTCCCTTTGCAACCTTCTATCTTCTGCCTCCCTTTCGGCAGTCAACCTTTTTTCTTCTGCCTCCCTTTGCTGTCGTTTTTCTTCTGCCTCCCTTTGCTGTCGTTTTTCTTCTGCCTCCCTTTGCTGTCGTTTTTCTTCTGCCTCAATCTGCAGCCTCTTAATTTCTCTATCAGCCTCAATTTGTAACCTCTTCTCTTCAGCTACCTTTCTATCTTCCCTTTCAATATATTTATCACATTCAGCCGTTACGTATTGAATTAAAATCTGACCATCCATTCCCATCTCCTTCGCGGTGAGCACAGCAGCTGATCTAAATTTTGCCAGCTCCGCCATACTTTTTAGACAATATAATAATATACAAGATAAATCTCTAACCAGTAAATACACTAAGTACTTCTTATGACTATAGTCTAACTAATTCTAACTAACCAGTTAACTAATTAATTATTACTGGCTGTGAAGATTCACCAACTTTTATCTGCAGGGACACTTTTAATTTTAATGGAAATTTTACAATTTATTTCCCTACTTTTATTTCTCCCACCAGGAGATCCTAATATTACTGTTGGGCTAATTATCCCTGGACAAGACCCCAATATATGTAGTGGTGTTGATGGTATTGTATGATGGTGATATTACTAAATGTAATTGTATGAGGCCAGCTGTGAAGGCTCCTGAGATAAAATGTAGTTGTGAATTGTCAGAAGGCCTTTCTTGCTACCACTACGACCTCACACTCAATTTTTTTCCTTAATGAATGTAGCTATGTAAAGTGTCTAGGGTTATGATATGTAGTGTGGTGTAATAGGTTATAGATATACCCACAGATATTTAACAAGACTAATAATATTAATAAATGTTAAAATACACTGAACTAACTCAATAGTGTAAAATTTTTTGATAGAATTATATTACATTTATTTTGTTCTGGATCAATTTTTTAGGTTGACCAGAACTTAAAAGGATTTAGAGATTATGAAAGAAATGCATGGACTATTATATCATAAATGCAATAGTGTACATATATATGTACTATACTAGTTAGTTTTATTAAAATGTTCTAGTAGTCATCTACTTGGGAGGATAGTTAATGTTTGTGCTGTTGGGGTGGCCTCATCACACCTGTCTATATTGACTACACAGTGTCCAGAAAATGGTGGGAATTTTTATGGGGATATTAGTAACTACAAAGCGTTGGTGAATGTCCAGCAGACCAGAGGCTCACTCATCTTGTAGTTGTAGCTCTGGTGCTGAAATCTGGTGGTCCCACCTCTCCGTGCTGGCGGGCAATAATGGTGGTCTCTGTCACAAGAACTGTACAGATACACTCGAGTAAGTCACCAACTGAATAGACACTGCTTTGTTGACAACAGAAACTCACAGCTCTGCAATCAAAGTATGGGCCATGTGTCAAAATCTATTCTCTACCCACGTCTGGACACAACACTGACACAACAACCACATCATACAGACAGGTCAGATCTCTCTGACCAAACAGCACATTTACCATGGTGGTTTTACATCAGATAGATCCTCCCAGACTATAGATTCTGAAAAATATTTATTAGTTTTCTGCCTGCCCTAAAAGAGGATAGGTAATATGTTTCATTATTCTCAACACTTGATCTGTCTTGCCTAACCCCTGCTGGAGTTTATGTACATTGTTGGTCCCTAGACCCTGACTAGGGCGGGGGGTCTAGAGCAAATCCCTACTTGTTTGTAAGGCTAGATTTCGATATGGCAGTATCAAATCACTCAAACATGAAACAATATTCAAAATATATAAAGAAATAATTTCAATCTTACCAGATTATGAATAAATAACACAGAATTGCTAGCAAAACTCAGCTGAGCTGCTGGCTATAGTATGGCGTCCCTAAACTTCTTTTACTTTCTTTCATATGGAAATCACCACACTTTAAAATCTGTGTCTATCACTGAACAACTATTGAGAAATGACCCCAAATCCGCGTCTAAGCGCCGACAATATGCTTGTCTGTGGCCAATCACTGCCTAGGTTTTTTTGAATTTCAAATTTCCTACCCTAAAGTCATTTCAGTCATGCTTCAGTCAAGTATGGATGGTTATCTGTTAGTCTGTCCGTCTCTACTTGTGTTTCTACAAAATTGTACTTGATTTTTGAACCAACCTTTCTCTCCCCTCCAAAATTTTGTCGTTAAAAGTTATATTTAGACACAGCCACCACAACATCCCGTCTCTTCCATACTAAGTAGATTTGAACACCTGCGTCTCGAGGTCGTGTTTTTTTTTGTGCAATTAGCGACACTTTTAGATTCAATACAGTCTGTCGATGATGTGAACAACACTGTCTTTTGTCATTATCTTCAATATTATCTATCCGTCTGTAAAATTAAGAACATATTAGTTCACTGCTCAGAATAGGCCATCCGGCCAGCTAATTTTTATATTCCTAACATTAATATTAAGAAAAAAGTACTTTTTAAATTTTGTAATATTCCAAACATCTGCGTTTTAGCCGCTGAATTCAAATCAAGGGCTTGGTATTGCAAAAGCGTCCAATAAATGACTGTGGCGTAACATATCTATGGTCCCTTCTGTCGAGTTGCTTACTTTTTATGTCAACTTGGGAAACGTGACTTTTCTCCGTTCCCCCCCCCCCCAATTGCGTCTCCTTAGCCTTTCTAGTCTCACGCAATCTTTCCAGTCATATTTTTTCCTTTTTATCCGCCGTTCCCCGCCTGTCTAGCAAGTCAATTTTTATGGAGGGTGATGACCCGCGGTCTGGGCGATCATGTACATCAGCAGCCTACGCATTATGTTTTTATCCTTAAATGTTATCTTTGGAGATATTTTACCGTTGTATCTCTGTCAATTTCACTACACCCTTAAAAATGAAATTCCTAATTAGTACATTTATTTTAGTTACCACTGACTTTGGTATGATTTGAATATTAGCTGTATATATAATTTTAGGCATAATGAAACAGTTCACTATGATACTTCTCCCAAAAATAGTAGCTGTCTTATATTTATATTTCTCTAACATGTTTTGAATTTTATCTACTAACTTTATCCATGTCTCTGTATTGGGGTCATGGGGGTTATAAGAGTAACTTATCCCATAAATTTTGATTCTGTTAACTTGCGTTAACTGAAAAGGGAAATCTGTTTTATTTGCCCATTTACCTAAACCCATTAAACTAGATTTTTGAATATTTGGTTTGGATTCATTAGCGTATCCAAACTCTGTAAAGGTTTCTAATATCTTTCTTATGGAATCTACAGTTGCTGGAAGGAATAAAGTATCATCAGCGTACGCTAATGATTTTCTTTCCCCCTGCCCGGGTACAAAAGTCCCCGTGATGTTTACATCTTGTCTTATTCTTTCCAGCACTGGTTCTAGTGTTAAAACGTATAACAGGGGAGACAAAGGGCAGCCTTGTCTCACTGATCGTGTCAGCCTAACTGGGTCACTTAAACTGTGATTAATTAGTATTCTACTGTGGGGTTTTTTATATAAGATCTCTATCCATGTTCTAAAATAAGTACCTATGTTGTTTGCTTGTAAAGTTTTGTGTAGAAAGGAATGTGATACCCTGTCAAAGGCTTTTTCCTGATCTAGTGATAGTATTGCACTTTGACACTGTCTATCATGCGTGTATGTAATGAAATCCCTTATGAAGTGTGTATGTCTACAAATGTTCCTACCATGTACGCTGCATTGTTGGTCAGGATGTACCAACTTGTTCATGAATAATTTAAATTTCAGAGTGAGAGCTTTGGCCAAGATTTTATAATCAGTATTTAAAAGCGAAATAGGCCTGTAATTTTTTATTGACTTTCTGTCAGCATTATCTTTAGGTATTAAGGTGATAAAGGATTCATTTAAACTATTCGGAAGCTCTCCTTTCTGGAAGGCTTCCTCAAACACTTTAATTAACAGGGGGCCTAAAATTGGGAAAAAGAAGAAGTAAAATTCTGCCGTTAACCCATCTGGGCCGGGTGAGTTACCTTTCTGGAAAGTACTAATCGCTTCCCTTAAGTTTTCTAAAGTTAAAGTTTCGTCTAATTTCTTGCTCTCATCATCACTTAAACGTTTTGTGTAGTGTAGAAATTTATCCTGTGTGTTTACATTAGTTGGTTCTTTAGCGTATAATTTTGTGTAGTATTCAAAAAAAGCATGCCTAATATTAGTGTCTTCTGTCTGATGCTTGTCATTCATGTCAAATATTTCGTGAATCTGTCTACTGTGTTGTACATTTTGCTCAATCGCTAAATACTGTCTACTGGGTGTTTCTTGTGTGATAGTATTTAATTTTGACCTAAGGAGAGCTCCTTGGTATGTGTGTTGCTTGTACAGGTCTAACTGTTCTTCTAAAGAATGAATGTGTGGGTTAGATTTGTCTATCTGCTTTGTTAAACTTATTGCGTCTTCTAATATATTTTGTTCCCTCTTAAAAGCCCTGTGTATTTTTGTTGCTAAAATCTGTGTTCTATCCCTTATTGTGTTTTTTAACAGGTCCCAATATTCTGCAATGTTGTATTTGGGATATCCTGTGTGTAGCCCCTCTTAAAAGCCCTGTGATCTCTTTAAATTTGTATATGTGTGTCCCGCACTTAATGCATATTGCATTAAGCTGATATAGTGATTTACGGGTCCAAAGGAACTACTGTCTAAATTGGCCAAAACACAGTTAAAGTCTCCACCTAACACTATTCTAGTTCCTTTGTAGTACTTATCTATAGTGTCATACAGTCCGTCGTAAAATTTGGGTTGGTCAGTGTATAGTGCGGGTGCGTATATATTGATGAGTGTGTGTGTGTCATGTTTATTGTGTTTATTTTGTATTTGAATTATGACAATTCTGCCACAATTGTCTGTTCTGTAATGTACTGCTTCCCAATCCTCATTTATTTGGAGGATGGCAGTACCTCCATGGCAGGTGCCCCGGGCGAACCAGCCATGTTTAAGTCCTAATCTAGTTACTATCTGGTCGGCATGATACCTAGAAGTAATCCCCGTTTGTTGCAAGAACAAAAAGTCGGGTTTCTCTTTTTTAATCAGTTTGATAACGTGCTCCAGTTTATTCCTCAAGCCGTTGATATTGAGGGATATAACAACTAGGCTGCTTGACAAAGTGGTATCTGAGGGTTGGCCACTTGTCGCAAACTGTCTACATGGCAAAGTGGCAGAGTGGCCACTTGCCATATCTAAACTATTTGACAAAACGGGGACTGAGTGCGGACCGTTTGTCTCTTTTGAATTACACGGCAGGATAGTGGTATGTGCCTGGCTACCCGCCACAGGTAAATTATACAACAAATCGCTAGTTGATGGTTTATTGTGTGTTGTAATAAAAGTACTAGGCAAAATGATATTTGATGCACCTGGCTTACACAGCAGAGCGGTGACTATGGGCTGACCGCTCTCTGTTGTAACTAGGCCACTCGATACGTTCATTGACGAGGGGGTGCGTAAGGGCTGACCCGTTGACCTAGTTACATGACTGCCTGACGGAATAGTGATCTGGGGCTGACTATCCGTTCTGCTATGATTATTTAGGCTAGACGCAGATGAAACCGCGTCGCCTAAACCTCCCACCTCAGGGGGGGGGGGGGGGGCCGACTGCTTAAAAGAAACTGTGCGCATTTAGAGGTGTAAAAGTGCGTGTAAAAACTTAACAGCAAAAAAACTATTTACATGAACACAACTCTTAATAATGCAATCTAACACCACACCTAAACTATGGGTGTTGGCACACTTTACTGAAGTAAAATACATTATTTTCTTTATTTTCTTTGTTGACTTCTGTACTTGGGTCTGCTTGAGGGGGCACATCTTCCCACGCACTGGCAGTCTATTGGTCAAGCTTCTCACAGGCTCAAAGGGGAGGGTAGCTTCGGGGTGCAGCTCCGGCGTGCCTTCACATGCACCGTTCGTCATAAACCCTCTCACGTGTCTCACCTGCTCGGAGCTTGAATCTTGACTCATCTCGCACTGGGCCCCAGTGCAGGGAAGAAGAGCTTGTAAAGACATGTTCATCCGTCACTCACATCTTCAAATATTTTCCCGTCAATAAACAGGTCTGCTGGCGACAGCGCGGCTTCCATTTCGTCATCCACTGCCGACGCTTCCGCCCAACTCACTTGTGTGTTCGTAGGCACCTCTAGGACCTCGGGACTTGACCTTCTGGGACTGTTCGGCGCCGACATGGACCGCTCATCAACCCCAGGTGTTGACGAGCCCTTCCTCGGGGAAGGTGACATGGCCGCTCTAGGTGATATTGGTAGGGCTGTCCTACTTGGGGAATGCTTTTTAGGCGAATTACTATTGCTCCGCCTCACTTCCTTCGGCTTAACAGGCCCAGCTGCCTGTTTTAATAGCCTCTTTCTATTTTTCTCACCTTTTTTGGAAAGTACATCCTGGAAATCAATTTCGCTTCTGCCCGATTCAAGTTCAGGGCTTTCCATTCATTGTGTGCTACCTTGATTCGCGACACCTCTGCGTCTTTGTCGCCTGATACTGCCGCCGCAATCCTTTGCACTGCCTCCGCCTTCATCGTCGGGGGGATCCAATGCAGAACTCCCTTGGATTTTTCCTTATCCAGATGCTCTATATATACCGTCATCTGGGGATTCGACCACTCTAACTTTTTTCCATGAAGCCCTGCATAGTGCTTCATCTGGGCCGCTGCCGTTAAAGTGGCGAACCACTTGAAGGGCCCAGAAAATCTATAAAGGGTGGCGATGCCACTGGTTCCAACCCCGGCTGGTCCGGCTAGGATGTTAGTTAAAAGAGAGTAGGACGCACGATTGGCTTGTGGCCCTGAAATGGTAATAACTAGAGTGCCTTTCCTATGCACCTCTCCTCCCTCCAAATCATTCTCTCTATTTATCATAATAATAGGCACGGATGGTGCTGACATTTTTCTCTTTTCTTCTTGGTACTAGACCAAATTGAAATTTAAACAAACAAGAGTCACAACAGTTAGCCTAGCTAACACAGCTAAGCCAACACACAGTCCTGGAAAAAAACACCTAAGTCCAAAATGAAAACACAGAGCTCAGCAAAACTTGACTTGCTCTGTCAACTTCTCTGGTAGGACTGATCTCTTTTCGTCCTTCAATTTCCTATCTGATGGTCCAAAGTTGTTTTAGTTAATACGATTGGTCCATTGTTCAGTTAACTCACCTATCGCCACGCTTATATCTATGCTGTCAACCCCGTGAACTGTGCTACATAACTGTTTATATTTCACCCACTTTTTCACGTGCGTTTCCCTATCCTAACTCACTAAACTTGTAAAGGGCGTTAATATTCATAGTTATTCCCCTTAGTATTTTTTACCTTAGTTTCATTAATCCTTCTATATCTTTACTAAAACTAGTCTAATATGCAAATTTGGTAAACTCTAATGATATATACTTAGATTACTTTAAGGTCTAAAAAGGTTCCCTCCCTTACAAAAAACACTACATTTTCATTCTTTTATCTCCCATGTCAAGAACAAATAACTTATCACTTAAATTATTCTGATTTTCTAACCCATTTTTATATACTCTTTCATCTTGTTAACACCAAATAACTGTTCGACTGACTTAAACCTACAGTGTATTTTACACTGTACAACCACATGGTGACAAGTGATTATTACATCACATGTGCATAATGTTCATATTTTCATTTTTGTGTATATGTAAACCTCAGGCACAAGCCACTCGCGCTGTACAGACACATTTTTCCCCTTTAATTAACCAGAAGAATAACGGTGATTTATCATCATATTCCCTGAGTTATGCTGTATATGCTCAGGGAAAATACAATCTCAGAGAGGCAAAACTGGTGGGTGTACAGCGTGAAAAGGCGCCTGTTAAATCTTCCGACCACAATGTACTTACCAGAAGCATTGTTCTTTTATTTTCTCTAAAGTTCGTGGTAAGAGACAAGTTGGTAGTAAAGAGTTTCTACGCCACTAGTGTGTAATTCAAGAGCTGGGATTCGACACTAACCACCTACATTGGACAAGTTGTGTAGAGAAGTGCCCTCACCACAAAAGACTTGACGAAACACCTGCGGCAGTACTCAATCATTTGAAGAGCTAAGTGCTTATTAAAAGGCGAACCAACGGACTTTTATAATTCCCCTATCAAGTCTCGATGAAGACATTTTTTAATGTAAATTTCACCTATCATTCATATTTATTTTAAACTGTTAAAGAATAATTGATTATTAAATTTGTCACGTGTTATTTTACAAATTCATAGTTGATTCAATCGTTATAGTTATGAGAGTGTACGTATATATCACACTCTTTAATATCTATTTACATCTAAAGAGCCAATAAATAATAATAAGGGATTTCGCTGAATTAAGTCAGCTGGGGGCTTGAACGAGCTAATTATTATATAACCCATCTTCACGAAGGAGGCGGGTCAGATACTAAAGTTAACCTTGCTCCGCCTCATGCAGAATTGTTCTTGACATCTGAAATATCTTGCGAATCCCCCCTTGAGGTAGAAGCATCATTATCCTTCTATCTACAACTCTGCCAAAAGTAATCTTTTGCGAAGGTAGACACCTTTGAAGACCCACATTAGATACTCTACATTTTGGCCACTGTTGGACCACTACTGCCGAGAAAAGGGGAGGCAACCCGTAATACAGAGCTTCTACAAGTCTTGCAGAAATTATATGAGAACAGCAAACTATAAGTCAGAAGAGTTCAGGACCACCACTGGTGTAAGACAAGGTGATATCATGTCACTATATGTGTTCATAATCTTCATGGATGATGTCATCTAAACATTTAAGGAGAGGATAAGAAAATATTCAGTGGGATACTGAAAGATGAGACAGGTTTGTATTTCAGAGCTGGCATTTGCCGATGATGTCACCCTGATTCCTAAATCACTTTAAATAATTCGGTGCTGTCACAGACTGGAAGGGAGGCATTAGAGAAGATTTGGCTGCCCAAGAGCAGCAGCTGGGAAACATTTTCAGGCTATAAATCGAGGATTACTCAGCAAAAGAGAAGTTATCAAGAAAACAAAGATGGCTGTATACCGCTCCACCTATGTCCCAGTCTTGACGTATGGATGCGAGTCATGGGCAATGACTACAACTCACAAAAATCAGATCCAAACCTTAAAAATGAAGTATCTGAGAAAAGTGACTGAAGTAACAAGAAGAGACGTGGTCCGCAACGAGACGATACATCAAGGCCTAAAAACCCAACCCCTGCAGACATAAGTAGAACAGTCCCAACTAAGATGGTTTGGCCATGTCTGCAGAATGGGAGAAGATCGGCTGCCACGGCAGGTATGGCAGGCTAAGAGCCGGGGATCTAGACCTCTACGACGACCCAGCGTCCACTGGGAGGGCAACTTCAAGCAATCTCTGAAGGAACGAGTTCTAGAATTCAACCAGGCCAGGGGGAAGACAGCCTATAGGATAGTATGACGCTCTCTCTTTCAAATCTCTACACCTCACGGTAGAAGAGGAACGACTAAGAAAATAAGGAAGTTAAACCAACACTATCTAATAATATGGCGCCCAAAAACAAAGTGAAACTAAGTGTGATAGAGGCCAGTAAATAAATATTACACACACGTAAAGGTATTTTCAGGCACTCGTTAGAAAAAAAAAGTAGAAAACTAGACAACAGAAAAACAACAGACGTGAGTGGCTTACCGGGGAATCGAACCCATGCCCTTCCGTGCGGCACCCCCGCCTAGCTACAGAAGCGAATCACACTATCCTCCCTGCCATCTAAGCACCACAAAAATAGTGCTTCGATGATAGGGGTTATTAGCGCGACCCGCAACACATAACACCGAAAATTTACCTAGGGTAATCCAGCCTATTAATAAAGGAATCACTTCTGTTGTTCCCCTGTTATACAGTATAGGTCAGATTACACAAGACAAAGACCTTAATACTGTGTTTAGTAAGCTAGGTGGGGGTGCCGCGCGGAAGGGCCTGGGTTCGATTGTGACGCGCTCTCTAATTTTTCTTTAATTAGATGTCCATCAAGTGTTATTACTAGCTTCCCGCTAGAGATGTAGATTCTTGTGGAATGTAGCAGGTTCGTTCTTCTCTCTGACTGATGGTGTTAAGGTGCTATAGTAGTGTACTTCTAACTGTGTTGTAATTTTTTCCATTCAAATCATTCGACCAATCTGCATAACTCGGTTGAGTCATATAACAAGGTTTATTTACAAAGTACATAAATAAACAAATGCAGTTGGAAAACAAATCAATATTCTTTGTTGTGATTGTAAGTTACTGAAGGTCTCCGTATTTACTTTTCTTCCTTCTAAATTGTGTGAGTACCCAGGAATCTCGTGCGACTCACGATCTAGGTCACCTTGTCCTTTGTTTCCCTTTGTTTCTTCAAATCTTCAGTACATGTAGTGGCGTCTTTTATTTACAATAATTAAAGTTACTATTTTCTTCAGATGATGAGTCCTCATATACATCTGTGACTGTTTTCTTGGTTTTCTTCCTTTAACATAAATCAAATCCTATCTGGGGATTGAAATAAACCTTGAGATCGTACTTACATGTGTTACTACTCAACATAGTCTTTCCTCCTTGTACAGAAATATAGCTACCGCTTATATTCTGTTGTGAAAAAAACGATATCATTAAAGTCTACACACTGTATGCTTCTTTCCGAAATACTTTAAGAACTTCAACTTAAAACTTGTCTTTGTGGTTCCACGAAAGTTGAGACAGCTCAAACATGGCTTCTCTTCAGCTCACACTTAGAAAAACACAACCTTCCTCGAGGTCGTCTAGATGGAACTGCCCTAATGATAATATTAACCTCTTAACCCGACAGGTGTTGTGGGCCCTTGTCACCGTCAATGATTTTGATTGGTCTACTAAAAATGTATGACCTATCTCACTGGCACGTATAATGCCTGGGTAACAAGCCTCACTATCACATATTAGTCCGGGGCACACAAATATATCCCGTAGGTAGACATTTGCGTTCTATCAAAAAAAATCTAAGACCCTAAAAACATTTACTCAAACAACAAAAAATAGAATGTTAACAACACCAAAAAAAAAAATCTTCTGCTAAAAAAGTACCTTACATATTCGCTATACGAACACGTTCGTTACACAAAAGTTCTCGTAGATATATGGTGCATATATATATATATATATATATATATATATATATATATATATATATATATATATATATATATATATATATATATATATATATATATATACATTAATGGATACCTTCATAAAATCAATACCATATAAACAAATTAACTGTACAACAAAACCGTAACAGTAATCATGGAAGGTGAATAATTTGTAACAGACTCTTTGGCTAAGATGACATACACCTGTCATATATGGACTGCTTGGTTTTAAAAAAAAATCATCAATCATGAACCCGACTACAATGTTCTTTCTTGACTGTGTATGTCAGTAAAGACAAAAGTGTTAACAACAGAACTAGAAAGAGCAATTCTAACGATCAAACTCGACTGATGGTAGTCTGGATGCCGAGGGAGAGGTAAAGAAATAGATGACATTATTGGCTGTTTGCGTGTCCGACAGATCTGTGGCGGTGAATGCACATTACAGTCTGAGTTATAGTCAGGTGTCTGTCAGAACAACTCTCTTATTGCTCAGAACAATGATCTGTTATGAGTTCAATCAATAAACATGATTCAACAAAACAAAACAAAACAAATAAAAACGTTGATGTCTTCCTAACAATCTCATAGAAGTCAAAACTCTGCATATATGAGAAAGGAAAAAAAATTATTTACAACAATCATGAAAATGAACATAATAAGATCAGTCCTCATAGGGCTAACACAATTTACTCAGTGTCGTGTTGACATCTAGTAACAGTGTTCTTCAATTGGCAAGGCGCCATAAATCTTGTAAACAATGTAATGTTATTCATCAAGTAGTCAATCTTAAGTAATGTTCTGTTTGGATGCACGGGGTTCTGTGCTACAATAGTAAAATGTTACAAAGTTCTAGTCTCTAGTGCTGGGGTCTAATCGTCACTGTGCACTACAGTATTTTCAAATGTTCTCTTAAGGCACGTCAGCATGATGAAAATCTCGGTTACAGCACAGTGGGGTTTAAAAGAATGTTAATGGGCTGGTCGAGACTGACCTATAAATCCACTGGTACGAGAAAAAAAAAATTTGGGTATGTGATAAAGTTTTTAGCATGCCTGCGTGAGCTTCAAAGGTCATCTTAGTTCGAGAAACATGCATGAGTAAGTCTTGTTCTGTGTACCTGAAAGGAAACAATAATATTAGTAAACACTGTCGCGTACTGTGTAGAGAAGAGTACGTGCTACGTTGGATACTTATGATGAGGGAAGTATCATATCAGCTGGGCGTTATGAAGAGGGAACGCCTTCGCTAAATTTAAAGTAGTTTAGCGATTTATAAAAGCGCTATTGCTCGCTCTGAGAGTCTGTTATCGTAAGCTTGCGTAGGCGAAGAAATGGTAGCTGTGTTACACGTTGCTCGCATAGAGGATGTAATAGACTGTGACGGAGGAATGGGTTGTAGAGTTCCTGCTGACTTGTTCGTTTTCGTCTGGCGTCGCTTTCTCAAGACTTTATAACGGACGTGCTCCTGCGGGAGTCTGTTGTACTTTGCGATACGTGGTGAATCATCTGATGATGATGTATATGGTCTTTTGGCTGTCGATCTGATGTCGATTTGGAGTTCGCCATCTGTTTTGTCTGATTTGCTAGGTGCGCTTAAAGTATCAATATCTGACTCTTCTTGTGGTGGTAAAAGTACTATATCGTTCTCTGTATCAGTAGTGTAATACACAGATTCAGAGTCTGATTCTGCTTCTATTTGTAGCGGAACGTTGGTATTCGGGGGGTTTTGCGGCTGGTCTACCATTCTCTCCCGAAACTGTTGAATAGGTACGTTCTCAGTACTGCTCCACTGTGAGTGTTCTTGACGTTGCTTTAAAGGTATACCATCCGAACTACTCCAAGATGAGTTGGACTGTTGATGACTGGTCGTGGGCTGTTCAGATTTGTAGTATACTTGTTTCGGAGTTGTTGTGGGTGACTGTATGCTATTTTTTCTACTGGTCTCGGAGTTGCTTTGTAGTTCATGTTGTAATCTATCATCACGGTAAACCAGTCTTTCACAAAGTTCTGCAGGTGGTATATCTTCTTCACTTGAGGAGTTTTCACGACATCTTCGTAATCGATGAACAGCGTTATCCAATGGACTTGGTATGTTCTCTGTTCTTTCTGCTTCCACATCGTCATCATCCAACGTACTATTAGATGTCGTACTGGATGGTAGATAATACATGGTGGCTTTTCTACGTTGTCTGCCCGTGGTAACTTTAGGTTTCGGTATGGGCCTATGGTCATCTTTCTTTATCTGTGTAACGTGCGCCTTCTGTGTCTGGTTATTTTCTTCTTTCCACAAAATACAATTCGTGGGGAAAGTTTGCTCGAGTATTTTGAATCCATCGATCCAGCGATTGTCAAATTTAGAATTTCTAATGTGCTTTCTGTAGTAAACAGGTTCACCTACTTGGAATGTCTCAAGAGTTGCGTTCTTATCGTGAGTTCGTTGTCGTTTCTCGTACGCTTTAGTGGCATTGCGATGGGCTATCTGATGGGCTTTATATTTCTCACGAATTATAATTTCTATGGGGTTTTTGCCTGTATACTTACGTTGGGGCTGCAATAAGTTGTCTAGCGGAAACGTTGGCTCTCTACCGTATAACATATAAAAAGGAGAGAGTCCTGTCGTTTCGTTCGTGTTTACGCGAATAGCTTGCAGGGCCTGGTTCAGATAGAGGTCCCAATATTGAGTATTCCCCTGGATATACTTAAAGATGACGTCATGCATGGTGGAATGCATGCGCTCATTCCTTCCGTTTGCCTGGGGCCTATGGTAACTCGTAGTGGTATGTTTGATGTTGAACTTTTTCAACGTAGCCTTGAATTGGTCGCCGATAAACTGTTTTCCGTTATCAGAAATTATCCTTTTGGGGCAGCCATGCCTGGGTACAAATTCCTGTAAGAAGAACTCTGTCACGGTGGCTGATGTGACATCCTTCATAGGATACGACTCGGGCCAAACGCTATACTGATCCACAATGTGTAAAATATATCTGTTTCCAGACCATGTGAGGGGGTACGGTCCTGAAATGTCTATACTGACAGTCTCCATAGGAAAATTAGATGGAGTCATTTCCTGTGTTGGAGCTTTTGTTGGACGCATATTTCTTATTTTGCAAACTTTGCAAGTCACCAAATAATCAGTGATATCTTTGTACATCGTTGTCCAGTAGTATCGTCTCTTCACTATATCAATCGTCTTGTCCCTGCCGACATGGCCGTTCTGATCATGAAACTGTGTAAGTATGGCGGGCACTATATGTTTCGGCGCGCACTTTTCCAGTCTACCTTCCGAATTTTCATCTATTCTGTACAAGGTGTCATCGTATGGCAGAATCGTAAAATGCTTGACTTTGGATGGATCGTCAACTATATGCTTCATGGTTGTTATGAGTTCTGGGTCTTTATTCTGTTCTGCTCTGAAATCATATTTCTCTATCTCGTTTGTATTATCGGGGGGTGGTGCGTCCATGTGGTTTGTTTCCGTACTAGTATCGTATTGGTGGGAACTTATGACATTAATCTCTTTGGTGTTGTCATCTATATCAGTGGAGATATACGAATCTGTAACTCGTGTGTTTTCTTGTCCAATTTCGTTTGGATAGGGGATGCGTGACAGCAAATCAGCACACGTGTTTTGAGTGCCGGCAATATATTCTATATGAGTATCATAAGATTGGAGGTTCATGCTCCAGACTTGTAATTTCTTTGGTTGCTCCTGGGTTTTCGTCAGCCAGTTAACTAAGGACTGGTGATCTGTCCGAATGATTACCTTTGTACCTCTCAGATAAAAATCAAGCTTTTGAAGTGAATAATGTATAGCGTAAGCCTCTTTTTCTGTTGTTGTCCAGCGTCTTTGTGTTGTGCTAAGAGCGTGAGACAAAAAGGCAATGGGTCTTCTCCTGGAACGTTAGGGATAATGGGCTTTTCGTCATCCAATGTTGGTTGAACTAGACATGCGCCAATAGCTGTGTCACTGGCGTCTGTGTACAGTATCATGGGGCGTGAAAGATCTGGATGGGCAAGTAATGGTACTGTAGTAAGTGCAGGTTTTAAGTATTCGAAAGCCTTTTGACATTCGTCGGTCCACTTAAATCTGGCAAATTTCTTTGTGAGTGCTATTAGTGGCTCTGCTACTTTTGAAAACTGGGCAATATATCGTCTACAGTAACCGACACATCCAATATACGCTCGCACCTGACGGACTGTTTTAGAGCTGGGCATGTCTCTTATTGCTTTCACTTTGTCGTCATTGGGTCTGACGCCCTCCTTGTTCACAACAAATCATAGATACTTATTTTCGGTTTTGAGAAACTCACATTTTGATAATTTTAACTTTATGTGGTGTTGCCTCAATCTTTGAAAAACGTTTTCAACACATGACAAGTGCTCCTCAATGGTTCCTCCGTTATGGATCAATATATCATCAATGTATGCAAGCGCAAAGGGCTGCACACCTCTTAGTACCTCATCCATAAGGGACATATACGTGGCTGGGCTCCCTTTCAGGCCGAATGGCATCACGTTCCAAGCAAAACTTCCGACGTGTGTACAGAATGTTGATTTCTGCTTAGCCTCTGGTGGCATGGGAATGCACCAGAAACCCGATCGTGCATCTAATGTAGTGAAATGCTTGGAATTTCCCAACGTCGCCAGTATGTCTTCAATTCTTGGGAGAGGATAAGAAATGGTCTTAGTAATCCTACTGAGGCCACGGTAGTCGCAACAAAACCTTGAAGAACCATCCTTCTTCGTAACAATAACAATGGGTGAGGACCATTGGGATCTCGTGCGACTCACGATCTAGGTCACCTTGTCCTTTGTTTCCCTTTGTTTCTTCAACTCTTCAGTACATGTAGTGGCGTCTTTTATGTACAATAATTAAAGTTACTATTTTCTTCAGATGATGAGTCCTCATATACATCTGTGACTGTTTTCTTGGTTTTCTTCCTTTAACATAAATCAAATCCTATCTGGGGATTGAAATAAACCTTGAGATCGTACTTACATGTGTTACTACTCAACATAGTCTTTCCTCCTTGTACAGAAATATAGCTACCGCTTATATTCTGTTGTGAAAAAAAACGATATCATTAAAGTCTACACACCGTATGCTTCTTTCCGAAATACTTTAAGAACTTCAACTTAAAACTTGTCTTTCTGGTTCCACGAAAGTTGAGACAGCTCAAACATGGCTTCTCTTCAGCTCACACTTAGAAAACACACCCTTCCTTGAGGTCGTCCAGATGGAACTGCCCTAATAATAATATTAACCTCTTAACCCGACAGGTGTTGTGGGCCCTTGTCACCGTCAATGATTTTGATTGGTCTACTAAAAATGTATGACCTATCTCACTGGCACGTATAATGCCTGGGTAACAAGCCTCACTGTCAAACGATTCCCCGGTAAGCCACTCACGTCTGTTGTTTTTCTGTTGTCTAGTTTTCTTCTTCATTTCTCACGAGTGCCTAAAAACATCCTTGTACCTTCATGTTTGTCTAATATTTATTTAATGTTTACAGGCCTCGGGTTTCCCTTCTTTATGTAATAGAGGCCAATAGAAACAACAAGGAAAGGTGAGGAGGAAAAATAGGAAAACAGAAAAGGCCCTCTCTCTCTCTCTCTTCCCTCTGCCTCCCCCCCCCCCACCCCACCCCACCCCCCTTTTACCCAAAAAAAAAATGTAGAAAAAGTTGGAGAATGAAAAATGTGTAGAAATAAGTTAAGACGGCGATGGACATTCAATCCATTAGGGGAAAGGAATCGGATTGGTAAAATCAGGCTATTCTCCACAGAAATAAAGTGGTGTCATCAATATTCGTGCGCGGATAGCTGTGACTTGAACATCAACAGTTCTAGAATTACATGACCATTAAAATGAACAGCTACACGTTTATTAGACCTGTGAGAAATTTGTATCAAACGTTTTCTAACGTTATGAGATAAAACCTGCCGGTTTCCCCATAATATGTAATGCCACACATTTTACAAACACTAATAATAATAATAATAATAATAATAGCCCATCGCAAGCGAAGATGGCGACAGTTTCAGACTTGAGTTGTGACACATCTATGCGGTGATCTCATGTGGCTAATTAGTCCTATTTTGGTCCTACAGGCCCTGCCACATACGGGGCTCACATGGTTAGAGTCGATAGTGGTGTTGCTGTGCATTCTGACCTTTCTTGCAGCACGCTTGCCTTCTGCCTTAACAGTTAAATTCTGTTCTGCAATGCGAGCGCCTTGAGTAATGTTTGTCCGCCAAGCAGAGCGATCCTGTGCGATAGTCTCCCAGGAGGAGACATCAGTTTTGAAGCTGCTCATGTTGCTTTCAGTGTGAAGCGTTTATTTTGTCCCCCTTCCGTTTGCTTACCCATGGAGAGTTCGCTGTACATCAACTGCTTTGGGAGGTGTTTTTCGGGCAAGCGAACAACATGTCCTGCCCATCTAATTTTGGCCCTCTGCAGCAATGTGTAGATGCTTGAGATATGTGCTCTGTTGGGGACCTCAGAATTAGATACTCTGTCATGCCACTTGATCCTGAGAATCCTTCGAAGACAGCTCATGTGGACATGATTAAGCTTCTTTGCATGTCTGCTATACACTGTCCATGTTTCACAGGCATACAGGAGGGTAGTGAGTACTATTGCATGATATACTTTAATCTTGGTGGCGGCACTAATTCCTTGTCGATCCCAGACATTTACTCTTAGTCTTCCGAAAGCCGCACTTGCCTTGGCAATTCTGTTGTTGGCCTCGGAGTCGATATTCGCATCTTTGGTAAGGGTACTGCCAAGATAAGAGAAGCTGTCCACCACTTGGAGACTGATAAGTCCAAATATAAGCAAGGGCAGTAATCGTTATGAGTCTCGGATGTACCATAGATTATAGTGGTTATTCCACTTGAACAGCTGTTAATTTATTTTAAAAAATATGAGTGTATCGCATTCGAATCTTCAAGATGCAGAACGTTTTTCACGGTGGCGTAGTTCCACGTGAGTTAAATGTTCTAAGCTATTTTTGACCATGTGAGCGAGAGTTCTCGGGAAGCCCCACGGATGTGATTGGCTGGGGTGTTCTGGGGGAGAATGATTTTGGGTGTCAGAGTGTGTGCCGAGCAAGTGCACTGGAGAGATGTAAAGTGTTTTTCAATGTGTACCAGTGTACAGGCATTTATGCTGAGATATATTATGTGTGATTATCCCAGATGAACTGTATATTAATTAAGGATGTGTTTCTTAGGCCTTGGAGTATACAGGCCAGTGTTTAAAGATTATGTACATTTTTGAAGAGTTTGTGTCCTGGGTGTGACTGGAGAAATCAGCCCAGTGTTTTCGAGGGAAGCCTGTACACTGCTTGATGTGTCGACTTATATTATGAGGCCTATTATTTATCAGCAGTCTTCTAGATGAATTAAAGACAGTGTTTGATATGTCGACTTATATTATGAGGCCTATTATTTATCAGCAGTCTTCTAGATGGATTAAAGACAGTGCTTGATATGTCGACTTATATTATGAGGCCAAGGTTTGGACAGGCCGTATTATGATTAACTGCAGTACAGCGATTTTGTGGAGCTGTTAGGAAGCTGTTAAACTGCGCTGAGACGTCATATATATTGAAGGCCTATTATTTACTAGTGCTGCGATCCCCAGCAGTCTTCTAGATGGATTAAAGAGCGCTGAGACGTCATATATTGGAAGCCTATTATTTACTAGTACTGCAATGGTCAGCAGTCTTATGTACATGAATTAAAGAGCGCTGAGACGTCATATATATTTGAGGCCTATAACTATTGGCACTGCGTTTGCCAGTAGTTCTTCTTGATGGATTAGTGTTATTATATAATGTGGATCCTTTTTTGATATGCTATTATGACCTGTGTAACATGCTGTACTTCGTCTACGTTATTGTGACCGTGTTGTGGTGTAATAAAACTGTTCATTAACTGTCACAAGGCGTTTAACCCTCCATGACTCGTACGTGAGCTATCGTGGGGTGAGTGACTTTTTCTACACACCCTTCACATATCATACACGGTAACAGCACAGCAGTACACCCTGGATAATTAGCCTACATACAGTATGCAACGAACAGACTGGATGAATAGCAGCTTTTATCAATTAGGATATGGAATGGTGATGGAACAATCATACTTTATCAGTTGGAAGGAATACTAGGAATAAGCATCGTTATCAGTGGTGGTTTCCAGTTCAAGTTGGATCGAACTTACGACATTTATAATAAGTAGCCTGTGTGGCGTGATATAATATATAGCAACCTTGGTATTCGACTACTCTATGGTTAGCAATTATGCACTTCATCTGCAACAGTGGATGCAACATCGTTTTGCAACAAATACTGATTGTTACAGTGGCGGCAATAATAATCCTAGCGGCAACAGTCGTGGCCAAAACTTTTGGACGTTATTCCACGTCACCTGCGTTATGTGACTTTCTTCTATGCTGCGTGGCGCATTTAAGAATCCATCATCATTATCAACTACGGGTGCAATAGTGGTTGTTTTCAAACTTACGTGGTGTGATACCTACTATAAAGACTTACCCAAAAACAGACGTTAACATAACTAGGCGGGAACATATCTGATGGAGTGCAGCTTATTAATAGCCTTCTACATAGAGGACTATAACATATCTAACATTTCCATTGCCAAGATATGCTTCACGATTCAGTTCTGTTTTTGAATTGAAGCTGTCAAGTGATCTGTGCCAGTATTTTGGTGGCGCAATTACAGAAGTTTACCAGCATAGTAAACAAGAGATGTCAAGTACTTCCTTTCAAGTGGATTATCAACGAGATTGACAGACTGTGTACCCCTACAGTTACAGAGGGAATTCAAGCTGATATGCAGTCATTCTACACGTGTGCCTCAAGTAGATGATTGGCAGTAATACAGTTCCTGTTTACCTGTGCGGTGTACGAGCACACATCGTACCGTGGCAAGGACAAAGGACCTGAAGTGAGAAGTGTCAACCTGCGGTGACCTTATGCGATGAACTGTTTTCCTCAGCAGACTTTGTGATGTGCAGCGTTTTGGACGGGCGTATTTTCCTTTATTGAAGATAAGTGGTTTATGTTGTGGAAACTGTGCCATTTTATCTTGTGTCAACAAGTCTTCCTATATATATTGTGTACTATTTGTTATAATGAGTATTTCATGTTAAATATTCTATGTTTCATGTCTACTTATGAAGATTATATCCCAGTTTACCCAGGGCTTCATAAGCATTCTTTAGTATTTAGTTAGTAAGTGTCAATTCTGTGACAATTCCGGTTTAAGATTATAAACCTTACCGAAGTTTAGGTTACTAGTTGTCTCTTGGGACAAGTAAGTGTATAGTTGTGAAGTAACGTTTCATTGTGGTTCTCATAGTATTTTTCTCTGTTTTTTAGTTTATTGATTAATTTGTTTGTGAGCGTTTTTCTCTATTTCCTATCGTTCAGTTTTTATACACATTTTCGTTTATATACGGTGTTGGTTATTGTCTTGCCATTATTCGCGGTTATCGTTTCATGCTTTGAAAAATTTTTTGCCTTAGTTAAGCCTTACTGTTCAGTTGACTTCTGCGAACGTTATCGTTTGTTCTGTAGTACCTTGTCTTTGTAATCGTTGTTCTTACTGTCTATATAATATGTTAGTTGTTTGTAACTTATTGTAAGACTTTAGTGCATAAGTGTTTAAGGCTATTTCACATAATATTGACATCACTCAAATTGATATAAAGTTATCCCTCATATTGGTATATTTTACAAAGGTTCTATGCACAAGAACTTATGCTACTATGGTATACAGTGATTAACTTATATTTGCAATTACTTTAAAGGATATCTAGCTTTGTGAGCTGAAAAGGTAATTGTCCGAATTGCTAGGGACATAAACTTGTCGTAATTATAACTGGTGAATATATATATACATTGGACTTGATTGTAATCACCATGGATGATGAGCTGAATCCAGGCGATATGAAGACTATATTGCAAGATATATTTGAGGAATTTAGACATTATGAAAGATTGCGAGGCCCACGATTGGAAGGATTTGTGATGGACCGTTTTTTGGTTGAAGTGGCATAGGGCCTAAGGGGTTTTGCTGAGGATACTTTTTATTCCGTTCCTCACTTAATGATAGCTAGGCATTTGGCGGATTTGGTGCATTACCTTCGGGTATTTTTGCACAAGCATACTGATTCTGGACATGATTATATGACAGATGTGATATACGATATAATTTACAACGACATTCCTAACAATCAGAAACAGGAGTTACGAAATGAGGAGTTAAAAGATATAATTTATAATGACATTCTTCATGAACAGTTGGAAGAGCAGAAGCGTATGAAAGTAATCAAACAAAATGCGTTACAGGAAAGGGAGAAGATTTTAGAATGTGTTGCTAAGGAGAGCAAATTACAGGCAAAAGTGACTAAACTTGAAAGTGATTTATATAAATCAAACTTGGATCTTGAAAGAGGGCAAGAAGCATTAAATTCAGCATTGTGCAGGATTAAATACTTGGAAGTTAATTTGGGAGATAAACAAGGCGAAACTATTAGTCTCACGCAGAAACTTCAAGAACAGAAAGAGATGAATGACAAGTTGAAGGTTGAGAGCAATGTTCGTGAGAAGACTTACATAGAGATGCTTCATAATGTGTTAGATGATAATGAGATTCTCAGTTGCCAACTGAAAGAAAAGAAGAAGATACATGAGAAATTGAGAATTCAGGCAAAAAAATGTGAAAACTTATGTAAGGAAACACGTTGTGATTTATTGGATGACAATGCGATTTTCGGTCGTCGACTTAGAGAAAAGTATTTGGCATCTCCCGAGAAGGTTAATGAGCTTGGGAATGGCCAGAAGAGTAAGACCGAGGCGCTTCATATGGAGTTAACACAGTTAACAGCAAATAGGGAAAAGTGTAGTGGCTACCCAACAGCCTCTTCTGCCCCACATTCATTGATCAACGGGTTCAAACGCCTGTTGGTTATTGCTGTTGAAACGGACTACACATTCAAGGAAGCAGAAAGGACCAAGGAGTTCTTAAAAGACCCATTAAAGTTTGCTGCTGTTGCCGATACAGTTGCACCAGCTTCAGCAGCCAATTTAGCACAAAAAGAAGAGAAGAAGAGATTGGAAGAGTTAATAATGGAGAAGGATAAATTAGCTAAGATTGAGAAATTACTAGCGGAGGAAAGATGTAGAGTTTTGACATTCGATGACGTAATTAAGAAACAAAGTGAACAGATTTCACTTAAAAATATTGAAATTACGGAATTAAGGGAAAGAGTGGACGGTTTGGTTGATATAATTTTAGGTAGAAAAATGCTGTCTACTGTCAATGTTGACAAGGTTAGACAGAAAGACGGTTATCAACACGTCTTAAAAACGTCGAGTCAGCAACAGACACTCGATGCCAATACTAACATCAAACATGGTGAGCGGAAATCCTTGCGTGGCAGATATAATTTTCATCGTACTAGTGACTATTCTAGTAATATTAATAATTCCTGGCGACAGGCCAACAGGGTTAATTCTACTGTGATACTTGATTCTGTACATCACAGTAAAGACAAGGATAATTGTCATGTCAATGTTCAAGAAACTAACATTGTATCTAAAGTTAGAAAGCCTCATAAAAACATAATAAGGGACGAGACTAGTAGGACTGGTGCCCAAAGTAATACTCAATATGTTAGTAATCATAAGGATTTTATTATTCCTATTACTGATTCAGAGGTTAAGCACGCTGCCACAGAAAAGAAGAAAAACAATCTTGACAGGAAAGATAATACAGATTTTAAACATTATCAAGGGAGATCAGCAAATTGTAATCTGTCTTCTCCAAGTGACCAGAAACAGTTTAACAGATCTAAATATTTTGGTTCTGAGGATTTTGAGAAGTATGGTAAAAATGATTACAGGAAAGATTATCAATTTTACGATAATAAGTCTAGAAGTCAACATAAACAATCTGGCAGATATTTTTATCAAAAGAGAAATAATAATGACAACTATGTTAACTTTTCTCAACAAAGGCCAAAAGTTATTGATAAACAAGGTAATAATAATAATAAAAAGGGTGTCTCTAATACAACTGCTTGTTCTGCTTGTGGTTTTGAGAGAGTATCTCGCTGTCGTGAGGGTAGCATTTTTTTTTCAGCATCCAATAGCGACGACCTTGAGCTACGATCATTTTCTGCCCCATAAGCCTCCTGTGGTGTTTTCACGTATCAAGGGAAGGCTTGTTGATCGGTGAAAGGGTCGCAAGTTTACACAAGCCACAGTTTTAGGTAAATGTAACGTTAATTTCCGTTTTACATCGTTAAATCTTACTGTGAATTAAAATAGAATTTTTTCATTTGTATATTTTCACAGCGACAGCTTTACAATGAAAGTCTATGATCCGGTGTTACATTAACAGAGAGAGTAAGGTATGCCACCTTGTATCCATGTGGTTGACCAAGTGAAGCCGGACATCAAGTTGACTCTGAATTGTATGCGGTTATCTTGCCAAGTTTATGAGATTATTCAACACGGCTGGAATTATTGCCTGTTCAACTTGTTTAGAATATAGATATTATTGTATCGTATAAATATAGAATATTATATAGAATTGTATTAAGATACTATATAACTTCTATTAGATAATGCGTAATCTCATTGTTTTATGCACTGTTTATGCACATATTTATTTTATGTACGACGATGTTTTGATGATGCAACAATTATTTTCATATTATTCTTACACTATTGTGTTATGACGAATATTGTGTGTATTATTAGCGCAGTAAGGTGTAAGATATTATTTGCGAGTGACTTGTCTCGGTAACTTTTTGACAAAAGCAGTGGACTATAGTATTTACGCACGCTAGTCAGAAGACTATGCTCATTTAGTCAATTTATGGTTGACCTTTATGCTCTGTTGTGAGCTTAGCGCTACTAGAGCTGATACATCAAACATTGATGTGTTTTAGCAGCGGTGATTATTGGGACTGTTTTATAAGCATGATGAGTTTGTCAGCCCTATGCACAACCTCATTAGCTAAGCATGGTGCAGTAGTCATCTTTAGAGAGTCTCTGTACTCACTAAATTTAGAATTTTTTTCTTGTGTTTTGATGTCATGTTTATTTACGTATTAGCATTCTAAGACATTATGTAGTAACCATTATATTGTGAAAAATAATTTCGGAAACATAGTTTGATTATATCAGAGTTAATTTTGTATTGCAAGTTGAGAATATATTCTGAAACATTGGTTTCTGAGTTTTTTTTTTTCGAAAGAATAACACCTGTGAATTTAAAATAATTTGATTCTATTTTTTCTTGCAATTTAGACAAGCATCATTTTTTTTCCAGCAGATTGTTATGATTTTGTGTCTGCTTAAGTATAAGAATTTTGTATGTCACACATTTTTGTTAATCTAATTACATTGTTGGTATATTAATGTAAGGTAAAGCTAAAAAAAGTTAAAATACCATTTTTATTTAACTTAGCGTCATGAAATATTTTTGTTTTTTACTTTTTGGAAAATGTTTTCTAAGATTGTAAAATTTTTTCGGTGCCCTGCGCTTAACTGTGCGCTAGAGGGAGTAATGATGTGTTTTTTTTTACTTAACGCTTCATGGTCCGTTAGTTCGAGTTTATTTATAACGTTATTATTTTTTGTGTATATGTCTATGATAGTTCATTGTTATTATAAATAAGTTGTATAACGGGGTTAAGGTTAGATTGTGCTTCGTTTATCTACAGCTTTCTTTTGTGGTTGTTAGATATACACATACATTGTCTTTATGTCATATACTTTCTTGTCATGATTATATGTATTTATATAATACGTTTTTGATCAAATGGTTATTACGATGTATTAATCCATCGTTCTCTGCAGACATATCTATGTTTTTTCTTCTGTCTTTCCTGATTATTCTTCATTTTAGTCCATTTCTTCTACTGACTTTTCGGTAGCGGTTCATATGTTGATTATACTTTCATGTTGCATTTATATGTCACTTGATACTATTTGTATTCTTATTCATCCTACTATACTGATACTTGAATCATGTATATTGTTAGGTTAATTCTATGCTAAATAGACTTAACTTTGTTGAAAGCAGATTATTTTGGTAGACTTAGCTGATTATTTTGTATGCTTTGTTTTCTGCTTTACTCATAATGCTGATATTTTTTGGATGATATAGTATTTGGACTTAACAGGTTGATTAATTTTCCTGATTAGAACTTAATCACCCATTTATTTTTTGGCTCAGTAATCTTTTCAAAAAAATGATGTTATCATTTTTTTCCCCGGGGGGTGGTGTAAACTGATAAGTCCAAATTTAAGCAAGGGCAGTAATCGTTATGAGTCTCGGATGTACCATAGATTATAGTGGTTATTCCACTTGAACAGCTGTTAATTTATTTAAAAAAATATGAGTGTATCGCATTCGAATCTTCAAGATGCAGAACGTTTTTCACGGTGGCGTAGTTCCACGTGAGTTAAATGTTCTAAGCTATTTTTGACCATGTGAGCGAGAGTTCTCGGGAAGCCCCACGGATGTGATTGGCTGGGGTGTTCTGGGGGAGAATGATTTTGGGTGTCAGAGTGTGTGCCGAGCAAGTGCACTGGAGAGATGTAAAGTGTTTTTCAATGTGTACCAGTGTACAGGCATTTATGCTGAGATATATTATGTGTGATTATCCCAGATGAACTGTATATTAATTAAGGATGTGTTTCTTAGGCCTTGGAGTATACAGGCCAGTGTTTAAAGATTATGTACATTTTTGAAGAGTTTGTGTCCTGGGCGTGACTGGAGAAATCAGCCCAGTGTTTTCGAGGGAAACCTGTACACTGCTTGATGTGTCGACTTATATTATGAGGCCTATTATTTATCAGCAGTCTTCTAGATGAATTAAAGACAGTGTTTGATATGTCGACTTATATTATGAGGCCTATTATTTATCAGCAGTCTTCTAGATGGATTAAAGACAGTGCTTGATATGTCGACTTATATTATGAGGCCAAGGTTTGGACAGGCCGTATTATGATTAACTGCAGTACAGCGATTTTGTGGAGCTGTTAGGAAGCTGTTAAACTGCGCTGAGACGTCATATATATTGAAGGCCTATTATTTACTAGTGCTGCGATCCCCAGCAGTCTTCTAGATGGATTAAAGAGCGCTGAGACGTCATATATTGGAAGCCTATTATTTACTAGTATTGCAATGGTCAGCAGTCTTATGTACATGAATTAAAGAGCGCTGAGACGTCATATACATTTGAGGCCTATAACTATTGGCACTGCGTTTGTCAGTAGTTCTTCTTGATGGATTAGTGTTATTATATAATGTGGATCCTTTTTTGATATGCTATTATGACCTGTGTAACATGCTGTACTTCGTCTACGTTATGTGACCGTGTTGTGGTGTAATAAAACTGTTCATTAACTGTCACAAGGCGTTTAACCCTCCATGACTCGTACGTGAGCTATCGTGGGGTGAGTGACTGTTTCTACACACCCTTCACATATCATACACGGTAACAGCACTGCAGTACACCCTGGATAATTAGCCTACATACAGTATGCAACGAACAGACTGGATGAATAGCAGCTTGTATCAATTAGGATATGGAATGGTGATGGAACAATCATACTTTATCAGTTGGAAGGAATACTAGGAATAAGCGTCGTTATCAGAGACGTTGGTTCTTTACTGTGATATTTGGTTCGCAGTAAGGTTTTCCAGAAGCAGGTAGCAACATTACTTCAGATTTCTTCGTAAGACTAAAGTCATCACACGCTACGAAAGCCTCCTCATACTGTTCTGCATGTCCAGTTCTGTGCAGGTGTTGAGAGCGCAGTCGTTCGCAAAGACGACGTCAGAGATCATTGTTTCATTCACCTTCGTAAAGGATTGTAATCGTCTCAAATTGAAAATTTTCCCATCTGTCCTGTATCTGATGTGTTCGCCGTCACTACCGCCATGCGTAACGTTTGAGAGCCTGGCAGCAAATATCACACTGAATAGTGTCGGGGCGAGCACACATCCCTGTTTGACACCGTTTGTGACGGGAAAGGGTTCAGAAGGTTCAAACACTGGGGCTTGTACAAGTCCCTTAAACTACCTTCTCGATTACGACACCACTACTTTCCCTGGACAGCTTCAAAATGATTGCTCACGTGTCCGTCTAGACCAGAGACCAGCACCCGGTCAATCTTGTTCTACCGGTAGATCTTAGGGGATGGTTTGTTAGATCTCTAGGTGACTGATGGGAATACAAGAAGTAATTATTATGCTAGGAAAATTTAAGACAAGCCCTCTCCCGCCCATATTGAAAAGCGCGGTATCACCTAGATTAAATATATTTTGCCACGTTCCCAGTGAAAACTCACGAGCTACTTTACTCAAATTCGCTTTACTCGTGAACTGCACGAGACAAATAAGATCTTAATAATAATAATAATAAATTCTTTAAGCGCCAAACACGGCGCATAAGGCAGAAACCAGTGCTCTCCAGGTTGTTCGTTGTGACGCCACTCCTCTTAGCTCTTGCACATTATTTAGGCCCAACGTTCTTCCTTCTCTTATTATTGTTCTTCTGAGTGTTTCTTTTGGTCTTCCTTTTTTCCGCTTACCCTCAGGAACCCAAGTGAGCGCCTGTAGTGGTATTCTGTTGTTTTGCATTCGTAGGACATGACCGATATATGACCATCGTCTTTTCCTTATATAGTCGGAGACATATTTCTGTAGGTAAAGGTAAAGGATCCCGTTACACTCCCATTGAGGCATTTTGGGAATATGGTGTTAGGCCCATATTTTCTTGACCATCGGCACACTAGAGGTGATGTGGTCAGCATCACTACGGCCGCCAGAGTTGCTCTTGTATCCAATTCATGAGGCTGGGTCGACCCCGGAGCAGTTTGCGGTCTAAAAAATCCCACCTCAACTGGGGATCGAACCATGGACCACCGAGCTAGGAAGCTAGTGTACTAACCACTGTGCTACCGTGGCTCCTGATCTTTTCTGTGAAGTGATGAGCAATTATGTAAAATGTAACTTAGTATGAGTTTTCCAGCGCTCTGTTGGTGGTACTGCAGGTAACAGATCCTGCGATAGAGTCAAAAGTTACACATCTTCTTTCTTCTTTCTGGATCCTTAGCTTCTGACAGACAATGCAATCAGTGGCCATCACGCCTAGTGACGTCTTGTAGGGCAGCAACAAACTGTCCCCATTTTGCTCGGTCGGTGGCCATCCTTCGTGCCGTTCCCCAACTCTGGTTCATGTTTTGCATCTCAGCCTCCACAGTTCTTCTCCAGGTTATATTTGGTCTGCCTTTCTTTCGCCATAATTCTGGGATACATAGCGTAGCAGTTCTGGTGATGGTGTCATGGTCCCTTTTGAGGACATGGTCAACCCAGTTTCAGCGTCTGCTTGCAATGATGGTGTGCATGCCTTTTTGGCTGCACCGTGTAAGAAGTTACTGGTTGGAGATGGTATTCGGTCAAAACATTCGAAGAGTTTTCCTTATGCCTATATGTTAGATATCTTCTTCTTCCGTCCTTAGCCACCGACCGTCAAAGCAGTCAGTGGCCATTACGCCTAGTGGCGTCTTAGGGCAACAGCAGATAGGTTTTCTTTGCCATTGTTTCCCATCACGCCTATTGGCGTCTTTAGGGCAATGGCAAATCAATCCATCTGCTGTTGTTTCCGTAATCGAAGTGACTGGCAAACGGGTGATCAGCCCGTTGGTATGTTAGATATAGGCTGAACTTATTTCACATTTATAACACTCTGAAAGCTGAAAACAGACGTCCTTCTATCAAGGTACATCTTTAGACAGCTCGGTCTTTCTAAAGTAGATACCTACATCTCCCAGGTTGCCGACCACTGGTCTAGACCTACCGCTGTATGTCTCTGTAAGGTCTCTCCTGTCCATTCCTGAATGTTGCCAGCAAAGCTGATCTCTGACCATTACCTTATTTGTGATCAGGGGACTCTACCTTGGACACTTGGCCATTCTTCAATTTCAGTTTGCCTGCTTAATACGATTGTTAGTAGAGTTCAACATAAATCTAGTAACTTGTGAGGATGAATCTGCCAATCACATCAAGTGGTAATACTCCATACTCTGCTACCTCAGATTAGGCGAAACAAAGCTCTTACAGTGAGCAGAAAAGAAAAGAAAAAGACGAAAGGAACACCATGCTAAAAAAAAAAAAAAATAAAGCAGCTCAGGGCTATCCACTGAAGGGCGCAGTATTCCCATATTTAGTTATGACTGAAGAGCCTAGGCTACTACTAGTAGTGTTTTGTAATTTTTCCACAAACTGTCTCACGCTGCTCCACGAGCTTTCATTTGTACTGTAATCTGTTAATGATATTCAAAGTATCGTTCTAAAGTATCGTCTTTCCACTACTTACATTTTACAATTCCCATTCTGGGTTTAGGCCCAAGTTTCATATCTCATGTCTGTTTGTCTGTGCACTTCCCCAGTGGATCTGGTGTCGGTCACCAGGTCAAATTCTTGCCGGAGATCGCGCTTTCAAGACACCACGTGGTAGAACTCGGTATGGGGAAATACAAATCTTCAGGCAAATTTATTGTTGGAAACTTCGGTGCTGTTAAGTTGCAGATGAAATGTCACTTAAAGTTTCAGTATAAAAACAAACATTGTAAGTATATTACACCAGAAATATCTTCTGGTGTAATATACTGTATTTGAGATGATCAAATATTGTATGATAACAATGTTTGTTACAATGGTCTGTAACAGCGTAAACAATTTGTTTTTATGGTTTAATATATCGTTATTATTAAGCAATAACGCCAATTGCTCAGGGCAGGGTTGCCAATTTTGCTTTTTTGACGCCAAATTCCACAAATCTGGCTTTTTAAAAACTGCTTCGAGTAAAAAACATTCGTTTGGCTTTTTGGCGTTTTTCTGGCTTTTTTAAAACATTGGTTGGCGTCGAAAAATTATTTTGGCTTTTTGGCTTTTTTTTTTTTTTTTTTGGCTTTTAAAAACAATTGGTTGGCGTAAAATAAATTCGTCTGGCTTTCTAGGCGTTTTTTTTTTTTTTTTTTGCTTTTTGTATGTTTTACATGCTAACATAGCTTGTGCTGACAGAAGTATGCATGTATTTAATTGTTATTGTTATTAAATTACATCATTTTGTGTATTTAAATTATATCAAAGAAAAACAAAGCATAACGAATAAAGCTAATATAAATTACAACCCATTATCTACGGTCATATAGACATCTAGCCTACCGTTTCCATCCCCCTTATACAATATCACCTACTGAGTATTAGCATTTTTTTATATCTGGTTGTGAACGGGGCATGTATGTGTTTGTGGCAGTATAGCCACGAAATCGACGACAGTCTGACAAACTGCACCAGTTTATGCATCGGATGATGCGTAAACCCTGGTCGTTTGTAATAACTCAGTATTTTCTAGATTGGTGATGCGTAGATGGCAGGGAGGATAGTGTGATTCGCTTGCATAGCTAGGCGGGGGTTGTCGCACGGAAGGTCCAGGGTTCGAATCCTGGGTAAGCCACTCATGTCTGTTGTTTTTCTGTTGTCTAGTGTTCTACTTCTTTATTTCCTACGAGTGCCTGATAACATACCTTTATGTTTGTCTCATATTAATTTAGAATGAACGATGTCTTCTCTCTCTGTACAACCAAAATGTATCTGTCATTCACTGGCTTTGTGCATTCAACACGCAGTTTCCACACTACCATCGCATATCGGATTGAAATTGTCAGAAATACACCACTTGTTTCGCCATAGTGAGTTGAGATGATAATCGTTTAAAGAATTGTTTTACGTTATGAACACAGCTACAGAATCTGGACCTGCTCAAGCTGATCCTCTACCATCATCTACTAGGTGGCTTGTACGAGAAAAGGTCACGTTTAATATTCTGATTAACTGGAATGAGCTATAAGCTTATTTCACTTCTGCTGAGCTCAGCTTTTAAAGGAAATTTTGTCAGACTATAAAAACTACCTGTGCTTTCTGTTTACAACGAATGTTTTACAAGAATTTGAAAGATTGAATGTTTTTTTTTTTCCAGCAAAACAAAGCTGATCCACTCAGTCTGTACCAAGAATTACTGCACCAGCATAGTCTTCAGATGAGAACGAGTGATGTCAGTGGGCAGAAAAAAATCATTCATCAAGTTCATTTAAGTGTTAAGTTCTTAGCAGAATGGGAAAGGTTCATACAGCGGAACATGGGCGTTAAGGTCCATCAAGAAAAAAAAATGTCAAGGCAAGATGTTTGTCTTTGCAAGATGAATCTCTCAGTCAAGTTAGACGTACACTTCCCTCCTTTTCTTGGCCTGTCAAAAATGAGTGCTGTGATAATTTTGAACAACGCTTAAAGCATCTCCCCCCCCCCCGCCCCCCCCCCCCATTGTTATAGCTACCTTTTATACACATTGCATAATACATCATCACATTAGAAGAGCAAGACAGAAAAATAACTTTTACTGATTGGAGAGAAAAATCGCAATTTAAGAAAATGAACTCCCCACAGAAAGTGAACTGTTTTGGATTGGTGTACTCCAACATAAGGCATTTAAACAGCTCGCAGCATGTGCACTTACGTGTCTAATAACCCCAGTGAGTAATGCTGTAGTTGAGAGGATATTCTCTCCTGTACCATCACTTAAGATAAAAGCAAGAAACAGAATCCAGCTTCATCTTCTTGACCCTATTGTAAGAATCAGAGCCTAGCTGTCGTTTTCGTATAAATGTTGTAACTACTTCACTGCATCGTCACAAATGATAAAACACTATACTTCTGACAAAGTATATGGCAAAGGTTCCAGCGGCGATGTCATTGATGACCTCGATCTGTAGCTTTTTTGTGATGTGAGTATGAAAAAAGTGTTTCACTTATTTTTTTTTCTTTGTGGCAATCCTGGCTCAGGGCTGATTTGTTCAGTTTGTACTTATGTGCAAAGTAGACAAGTTAAAGAACATGGATGTTGTTAAATTGTTTTTGCAGCATGCTTCAAATGTGAATTATCGGAAGATACATTGACAAGATGTTAATTATGTTTATATTTCTGCTCATCATCATCATGTGACGTATTCTTTCCAGAACGTTGTCTCCATTACAGCTGCTCTGAACGCATCACGATTCTGGGCAAGTCGACCTGCATCAGCCAAAGACAAGTTCAGACTCTCTGTGATGTCCTGGGTCCACCGTCGTCTAGGTCGACCCCTTCCCCTTTTTCCAGGGATGCCTTCCATCACTGTTTTTCTGTTACACGTGCTATATAAATGTGCAAGACCATAAATTACTAATGAGAAATACACCAAGTAACAATGTGCTCAATTGTTCTTGTGTCTAAAGCAGACTTTTCACAGACAAATGACACTGTTGAATTTTGTGTGCAGCATGCTTCAGCTGCTTACTCGGAGTAACTGTCACGTGAAAGATAATTTATTTTACCATCTTGTCCATAATTTGATTACTCCCTTAAATGTTCTGTTTTCCGAGACATTTTGTATTTTCGTTTCTTTCATATTCTACCTACATTTTTTCACCTTCTCAACCCCACCCGAGGTTGTTTACGCTGGCCAGCTGCGGTCAGCTAACGCTAGACGTAATGTTATCTAAACGCACCTGTTCGACCAGAGAAACATTTCTCGGGTCCGCTTTAAGTGTTAGAACGAGCCAAAGACGGTTTCTGTGAAATAAACGGTTCGTTAGCGGCGGGTACCCTCTGTGGTCCCAACAGGGGAATTTCTCTGGTCGCTTTAAAACGTTTGATGACGAGCGGCTGGTACCCTTTGAGGCCTGGGTAACGAGTGTGATCTGTTTCAGGGGAAGATAACAATCGCGGTCAATCTTTGGGTTTTCGCCCCTTAGACAAGATAGAGCATAATGTTATGCATTTTTCTGCCTGGGGAACTTTCGCACGATTTCTTTTGTCTTACTCTAGATTACGTCTTTCGCCGAGCTTCTGTAGAAATATGCAGGCCGGGGGGAGCGTCCCTTGTGATCTATAAGAGTAGACTGGTTTTAATAGACAAAGACATTCGTAAATTTTCCTGGCCCGTAGATGACCATCATGAGATAAGGCAAACTTTAACACAGTACTAGAATGTGTTTGCCTGTGTTCTAGTCATTTTTCGGGGTGAGTTGACATATCTTATAATTATAATATGATGTATTCATGTTAGCTTTTATATATATCTGTTGGGGAAGTGAATTTGTTTCTGAGGACTTCTCCTAGTAATTTATTCAGTGATAAGGTAGCGCTGTCTACGGCCTATTAAGTGGTGCTTAAACTGTTACGGTTTATCATGGGTTAAATGTTAAACTTACAATAACAGATATTAGGCGTAGAATCAGTCCACGAATGCTCACCATTGGGTTAAGAGTCAGCAAAAATTAACTGTCATTTCTGTAAGATAATGTCAGGTGTGGATTGTTCACTTTAAAACTGAATAGTGAGATGCAGGTAATAACTCTGGATTATAGGAGATAGTCACTTATTCCTTTTTGATAGATATTTCTAGTGGCAAGGGAGGATCATTTTATGCTTACTTGTGTGGCTAGGCACTAGTCTATAACTTTCACTGAAAGCAGTCACCAGGCATAGATATAATTATATCTTATGATTTAGCCACAACTGTATTATTATAGCAAGAACATTGCATTTTCTTTGTACTCATTTTGTGGAATGCTAATATATTTTCCAAAGGGGACATACGATTTATTTGTGTAATGTCAAATGCTGTAATCTGTTTATGTAAATTCATTTAATGTTGTAAGATGAATAAGCATATTCTTTTAACTGTAACTACAGGTTAGGTTTCCTGTATGTTGAGATTGGGAGAAGAGGGGTAGATTTTTGATGTCAGAACATTTACTGACAGGTACCTGGGGGTGCAAAAGATATTAAGCCTATGCAGGCGCGTGTTGATAATTGATATTTTTAAGGAACAGGAGACATGGTTAAAGACAGCCCTAAACTATCATAGCAATAACTACAATAAATTTAATCCCATAGTGGAGCGAAACTTTCTGTATAAAGTTAGTGTGATTTATTATTTGCTTGAAGTAAAAGGGTGTCTCTTTTTGGGTTTCAGTTTCAGGAAGACCGAATCGCTAGAGCAGACTTCAGTCAGGCGAAGAAAGTCATATACTCTTCGATCTAGAGGGTTTCTGTATACATCTAGCAACGAATCGTCAACCCCGTTCCTGAATCAAAACCCCTTTTTGTCAACGCCAAGTTAAGCTCACGCAGTGCAACGGAGCCAACGCTAAATCTGGAATCATCAAATGTAGTAGTAGTTCTCTACTCGCCTATTGGATTACCAGCCAGAGCATTGCGGCTTCCAGAATATCAAACCCGCTCAGCATGCCGATAGCAGAATTCCATATCACCCGCCTTTTTGTGCCTAAACGGGGCACTCAGCAAACCACAGCCAAACCAGTTTAAACAGGATTTACAGCCAAGCAGAGCCTAGCGCCGGATAAGCGCGCCTGGGACTCTTTGTCCTCAAGTGACTTCTTCTGGTGTATTTTTCTGGATACTTAACACCTCGCACGTATGAGCAGCCATCTATGGACAGAGTTCCAGCCCCTCTCGCGAGTAGCGGTCACCAACGTTTAGCACCAACAAAGAAAGTTTTGTAGGCTAGTCCCTCATGAAGGATCTACAAGTAATAACACTTTCTGGAGCTAGCACATTTGGTCCCATAAAACAACAGACAGGCTGTCGCTCAGTTCGTATTTGGTCAGCAGGAGATAAACAACGTCTTCCAGTGTTCCCTCGCGCAATTAGGGGTCACCAACGTTTAGCCCCGACAAGGAAAGTTCGGTATTTCACTTCAGTCATCTTGAAGGATATTTATCGGTAAGACACTTCCTGGAGCTAGCGCCTTTGGTCCCCGAAAGCGGACCCTCTGTCGGACAGCTTAGTTATTTTCTCCGTGTTCTACAGGTTTTATGAGTGTTGGTGGTGTGTGTGTGTTTGTGGGTGTGTATTTGCATTATTGTTGGTGTATATGATTATTGATGACTATTGATGAATATTTGATTATTGATGTAATTTATGCTGTGTATGATGATATGCATTAATTCCATGCTTTTCTTCTTTAATAAAGTTTACACATTTATTAATGCGCTGTTCCCGACCCTTTTCATCCATATTTGTATTTTTAGCTCTTTACTATAATCTCTATGTATGATAAGAGAAAAGAGAGAGAGCAGGAGATGCTTAGACAGACATAAGTGAGTTGAGGCTTGGAGAGAGAGATCATTTGAATAAATCTTCTTCCAGGTTGTCTCAAGTCCATCTCCTATTTACACCTTTCTGTGTGTGTAATCTATAACTCTGTCAGTCCACTATCCCTTGTCGATTTCACTACAGTTGTCCAACTCGACAAATACTCTACACTCTAACTCAACCTCGACAGTAACCAAGAGGACATGCAAACTATCATAGCTGGCAGACGCTGGAGTTGCGTTGGCCACGTCCTCGGAAGAGACCCCGATGTCATCACAATAACAGCTATGTTATGTACCCCCGAAGGAAAGCGAAAGAAAGGCCACCAAAAACAACTTGGCGGAGAACTATGGAGGCCGAGACGCAAAGAACGAACCAGAGCTGGGGCACTGTACGAAGAATGGCCGTCGACCGAGCATGGTGGAAGCGGTTTTTGCTGCCCTACAAGACGCCACTATGCGTGATGGCCACTGATTGCTTTGATAGTCGGCGGCTAAGGATCAAAGAAGAAGAAGATGCTTCTAATATAAATTAAAGAATGATAAACTGGCAATTCGGCAAGATCGGCCAAATCTACATTGTCAAGCTGTTTAGTGACAAAACTTGTTGATAGCATTACTATATAGTCCCTCTTCTGGAATACAAAGTGTAAGAGACGTAGAGGAAAAGAGAACTGGAGACAGACATAAAGTCTCCAGAATATCACGGATACAGGTGTGGCTATGTCTACCACACTCTGCCCGCTGTCTTGTTCTCTAGAGGTAACACATACAACTGTCAGCTTTCATGAAAGGGAATCGGGAAGACAGTCACCTCGGAAATTCGCAACGATTTAATATCATAATAAAAATGAATGTTCAGTAATGAATGTTCCTGGCATACAACAATCGTGGAATAACATGGCTCAGACCTAAAATTCCAGGTCAGGTCAATAATCATGGCATAACATGGATCAGACCCCATGATTCCAAGTCAATTTCTATTTAACGACCAGATCTACACAGAGAACTGGTTGAAGAAAGCGTGGAAAGAAACTGAGCTGATGGCAGAGGGCAGGAAGATTTGGTATAGCTGTAGTTGAAGGCCTATGTTAATTTGGGAGTTGAAAGGTGAAAAAAGAAGAAACTGGCAAGTCAATAATAATTATATATGTGTACTACGTGTTTGTGTATGTGGTGAACTTCTAAATACAATATCTAAATTAGAATATAACAGTATAGTGCATAAAGTCAAAGATAGGATAGTACTAAAAATTTTCATTGTTGGCGTCGCCTACGCCTTCAGCTTATTAATTGATAACGCCTTAGCCGAACCAAAAAGGGTACCCAATTGTTCAAATTCGTCCTTGAGACAAACGTAACACTTTCCTAGGTCAACTAAGTATTTGCCTAAATACATTGTAGAAGGGAGAGGGGACGGATAGATAACCCAACGCAAATCACGTCTCACAATTGTTTCTAAAAATAAAAACTAACTTGCTAGTATTGCCCTTAGGCGGTTTCAAATTACGATGTAAACGTGAGAAAAAAGTGGACACTACGGTCATGAAAACTCGCTTAGCTCTTATTGCGAATGACCTAAACTCTCGTAATTAGCTTGAAAGTACATGAGAAAAGAATTCTTCTTCTTCTTTTTTCTTCTTCGTACACTCTCAGACGTCCACTTGAATGTTCTCAAAGAAAGCGTAGTCAGTTTGAGGCTATTTGAATCCCCGTAAAGCTTTTCCACGAAAGGAGCTGGCGTCGGCCATATGCACTTTCTCTGTACCACATATAAGGGGCAACTTTGAAGCAGATGTTCAGCAGTCATTTTATCAGTGCCACAGTTACACTGATCGGTAGTTCCTATCTTTAGCTTGTTGAATAGATGGTATCTCAATCTGTTGTGGCCAGTGCGGAGTCTGAAGATTACCACTTGTTCTCTTCTGTGGAGCTGGTAGTAAGCATCATTCTGTGTGTGCCCTGGATGTTCTACATTCCATTTGTTTCTGTAACTGATTCTGATAAAACTCTTTGCCTCCTCAAAAATTGAACAGGAGGTAGTTTAAAAATCAACAACTAACATGGAAAAAAAAAATATTGAATATTGAACCAAGCCACGTAGCCCCATTAAAATCATACATTCGTGTACCTGTGGCCTTGCTGACTAAGAATATGTTATCAATTACATAAATAGTCCATTAGATAATCAAATATTGGGGATAATACATAGAGAATCGGAGATACTGTCAGGTCAAGTCATGTCTGCTTAGATTGGATAGCATATTTTTTGGGGGAAAAATTAGGTGAGAGAAAGGCTAAGATAGTACGATGAAAGGGATTGGATGAAATTTGAAGGAAGCCGTAATATTATTGGCTGACCTAAATATGCAAATCTAGTTGGTAATAGTAACGCATAGGGTTTGAGATAATTTTTTTTTTAATTCATTCAAAAAAAGAGATGCTTGGTCTCATTGGCCAAAGCTTTTTTACATGATAGGAATAGTAGGATGCTCGCTGCCATTTTTTCAAAATATTCAGAAAAGCAAGAAGCGATGAGCAGACTTGTGTTTTTTTAAATAATACTATCATCAGAAAGCAGTCTGAACAGAGGCAATGATGAAAGTTTGCTATATTCTATTGCCTAATTCATCGTTACTTGTTTATATTTCCTTGATATGTGGTAAGATTGATTTTATTGACTTTTTAATTAACAAAGGGTTGTGTGTAAGAAAAGGCCATGAAAAAAGATTGTAATTAAATGGCTCCATAACAGACTTAGGCATGGTCTAGATGTTGATCCATCATATAAGGGACTATCTAAGAAGTTTAGAACTACAGAACTATATATATATATGATGGTCATACAGGAACATTACACCTATCTTATTGCATGGAAAAGATTATTGCAGGAATGACAGAGGCGTAGCATCCATTAGGGAAGAGAAAAGAAAACTGGTAAAATTTGTTCCATCAAACTAAAGTGGAGAAGCAGGGTTGTCAGAGAGAGCTGACCATGTTCTTTTGTGTTGACCATTTGTTTACATGTAAATTGGGAGGAATTAGTTTGATATTAAGACAGAACCATAACTTGCATCGACAGGGGTTCCTGCTGGCACTTGTCTGATGCTAGTACTCGATCAGTGAAGAAGTCTGCAAGATTTCAAAGAGTCTCTGGCACCTACTTGTATTAAAGAAGTCAAGACCAGAGGAGAGTGAAGTGTTTGGCCAAACCGACTACAACTGCGGCTTATTCCAGGAACCAGATAAGTGCTATATCTGGCCTGGGACAAATTATCACTATTCAAGAATAATCTCCTGTGCTTACAAAAACATTCCTCCTAAAGAATATAAGGAACAATCATAGTGAAACAAAAGACATTGGAATAATGACGATCCCCAACCTGCTTCCCATTCCCAGTATGTAAATAGAGTAAACAACATCAAAGTGAACTTTTGTAACAATGTACTATGGACATATTGTCTGTTGCATGTAAATATCTTTATATATATATTTGTAAATATATCTATCCATCTAAATTGATTCTCATTGAACTGTAGTCCTGACCAAAACAACTTTAGGCTCAGGACCAATAAATTTTAACAAAAAATATTTTAAATATAAAATTTAACAGCTGGAGTTAGTTGAGTTTATCATAGTACTTAGTATATGTTTGTATATGTTTTTGTATTGAGATTCTTTTACAACACTCTTACAATACCCTAGACACTTTATGTAGCTTTCAGTCACGCTAGTCAAAAAGAATATAACTTCGAGTGAGATCGTAAGGTGGTAACAAGAAAGGTACTCTGTAATACAGTTGTTCATTGTTTACCTCAGAGACCTTCACAGTTGATCTCACTCAAGTACAACTATACGCACACCATTCTTCTTAACATCAAAACCCACCACAGTGTACTACGTGTATGTGTACTACGTGTATTGTACAGTGTCCGTGAGCAAACATTGATTTGATTGATTTAAATTTGGTTTCAGTTTTAAGGACCATCTTCATTGCACACAAACAACTCCATCAGCGCTCCGATCTCCTCTCTTAGATCACACCAGGAGGATCATAGCACGGTGCAAGAACTCCTTAGCACCAGCCAGAATCCCAGTGTGTGTATAGAGGAATCATACATTCTATAATACTTTTGTGGTGCTATCCTAAATGAACACACCGCACGTGACGTCTTTATCTGCCGTAATTTGTAAATTTTGCCAGAGTAACGGCCGAATGGCCTACTCTTTACGATTTCCAACTGCTGAGGGATATCCACCGTGCGCAACTGGCACACAGAACCTCCTATTTTGTTCGCCCTTATTCGAAAAGGCTAGACATCAGATATCACTGCCCAGGACATTAGGGGAAGTATGATATCTTTAGGACCACTGGTCCTGAAAAAAATGTCCATCAGTTATATTCCGTGTACTTCGATCGAACCCGGTACATTAGGAAGTAGAGGCGGAACCTATTATCCACTCTGACCCCCCCCCCCCCCAAAAAAAAAAAAAAAACTACTGATGAAACATTACTACTGAGATATACGAGTCATGTAGCATTGTATTCAAATTGTTTGATTTGGTTTTTAAGGAATATCTTTATTGCACACGGACAACTCCATCAGTGCTACGATCTAATCCCTTAAATCATATAAGGAGTATCTCAGCACAGTGCACGAACTCCGTAGCACCGGCGAGAATCCCTATATGTGCGTAAATGAATCACACATTCTATAAATATTTTTTTTCTGGGTAGTTGGTTTCCACTTTTAAAATTTTGCCAGGGCAGCTGCCTTAAGGTCTACGCTTTACGATTTCCAACTGCCGAGAGATGTTTAACGTGCGCAACTGGAACACGAGACTTCCTATTTTTCACCCTTGGCCGAAAAGGCTAGACAACCGGTATCACTGCTAAGGAGATTAGTGGGAAGTATGACTGTAGTAAAATCTGCGAGAATAATCGCTCATTTCAGTAAGATTTTAGTCATAAAATGATAATAAATACAACAGCCCTGTTGTGTCTGACTGGGATGTTCTCACACGCCAGCATAGCGCTGAATTTAGTGCATAGGAACGGCTTAGAACCGCTCCCCCCGTTTAAACCTACTCGCGTTCCTTGTGACGTACATTTTTAACATTTTGCCCGATTTGATAGAGACTGTGGCAAGACTTACAATTAACGCTTTGGCGGAAGTGTGCCGCCAACTACTATCTGAATTAACGTATTCTGTCAACTTTAACGCAAATTTAGTAGTAATCCTTACATTTTTTGGTAGTGTTACACGATACAATACAAATTATTAACGCCAATTTTTAACCCGCCATGCACTCCCCCGTTTCGTTTGACACATTCTGCCATGCAGATATACACGCGCGAGCAAAGCCAGCCAAAGCAAACCCACGCAGACAAATTTATTTTCATCCTTGCGGTAGCATTTCTGACGTAACTGAAACAAGTTAGTTATTTGAAAATACATGCTCGCGGAATGAAAGAGAGGAAAAGATGGCCGCCTTGTTAAAAATTTTACTTGACGATTGTCAGTGGAAAAATTGTAAAATCTAAACCAATATCAAACTGACCATAAAGATCATATGATAATATAGCTTAAAGTTTAATGAGCAAGAATATGTTTGAAATAATATGATAGTCACAATATTAGCCCAGTTATTGAAGAAATACTAAATGTCTACGGACGCACTAACAGACTGACGGTTGTTCCTGCTTGTTAATTTTTTTTTTCGTTAGTAGGGACGCCGGCTTAGAAATAGCGGCATTGAGGTACATTCAAATTCGCTTGGGTAAACATAGAGTATAGGGGGAAAGGGGGGCGGTAGGAAAAAATGTAATTCAAAACGAAACATCTTTTGTATTGGCATAACTAAGGCAGGCTGGCCAATCGACTACCAGACGCAGAGTTGGGAATTATTTTGTTTCTTTTTAAAAAAAGAAATGCATTTGAATTCTGGTAGTCGAAGGTTTCGATTGGCCAGAGATACAAAATATTAGCAAAAAGCTTTCGCTGCTCAGTGCCAGTTGAGAAAATTTTCATTCAATTACGCTTAGATCAGCTGTGATAAATTTAAACTTAAATAATAGAGATCAATATTCACAGTCTGGGCAGAGCACAGCGAAACTGAGGCCATTTCTTTGTAAAGTCAGCGTCAATTGTTTATATTTTCTTGAATTGTGGTAAGGATGCTTTATGAATTACTATGTTTATTCCAACTACCAAAGTTAGATACTGCTATGGGGGAAAGTGAAGGACATGCCGGGAGCAGACATTGTTGAGTCCTCACTTTGAAATGTATCTAACTGGTGTATGTTGTCATGATTTTGTTTGAATATTATTGCATTAGAATAGTAATAAGCCTCTGTGTTCTATGAACACTATTAAGCATGCCTGAAGCATTTATATTTTAAAAAAAAAGAAACAGAAAAGAAAATCATACCAAAGGAAATGTGGTTACTCCACATTATTGTATTGAGGAAAAATATGTAAACGTACAGTGGCGTATCTGCCATAGGGACCTGAGGTGTGGTCACAGCAAGGTGGGAGTCATGTAAAATTAGGGGCGAGTGCTCCTGTAAGGCACGCGAGGCTGACCCCATACCTCCTTAGGAGAATAACAAATATAGTGAGTGATCAGATGTAAAAGGCCAGGGTGTCATTTTGTTGCAGAGGTTCTATTTCCAAGTGCCAGCTGGTGACAGTAAACCCGCTGAGTCAGAAACATACTATCAAGTCTCCGACCCTTCATATGCTGTCAACAGATAACGGGAGGAGCTTGGTGCACGTTTGAAAGATATTTTCTGCATCTACATATTGTATTTCATTCTACCAAGGAACCCCAGGTGATGAGTTAGGCATCTGGGTACATCTGACACTTTCGCTTTAAGAAACACTGATATTTCATCATATACTCAGGAAGTTTTGGGGCGTGATGAAACTACAGCCACTCATACACAGTGACTCTCCGTGCTAGATTAATAGAGTAATAGCTGTGAACATTTCCCACAGGACAGAGATAAATATATATATATATATATCTATATATATATATATATATATATATATATATATATATATATATATATATATATATATATATATATATATATATATATATATATGTATATATATATATTACTTTATAGTGTTGGGCAAATTGTCCACACATACTTTTAGTTGATCCTTTTTATGTAAACTTTCTTGTCCTCATTTTCAAAGACCTGTCCAAGAGATATGACTGAACAGGCAAAATAAATTGTACAGAAAAGATTAATTTAAAGAAAACTTTAACCACTGTTTTATTCACTTCCTCGTAGAAAATTAAAGTGTTTTTGTGGTGTGTACCATCATCTCATTTCTCCCCTAGACACTAGGTACATCATACACCATACACTAGAGCCACAAGAGTGACCGTGTGAGATCTAGGGAGGTAGCGTTAGGTACCCTGCACATAATTCATCATCATCATCTTTTAGAGTCAGGGGCCTACATGTGCTTGATCTCACACGGTTTATGCAGACACCGATTTCATTCTTTGTTAGGATACCATCATAACCTCCCCAGCAAAATCAACTTTGCTACAATGACATCATTAGGTACCACTGGTTCTGAAACAAACGTCCATCAGTTATATCCCCTGTACTTGCAGCAATTAATGTACCTTTAGAATTAGACCTCTTATCCACTCCGACCCCCATATATTACTACTGAGCAAAAATTACTACTGAGAAATACATTAAGCAGCACTGTATTCAAAGTGGACGCGTATCTAAGGTGAACTTGTCATAGAAAAAAGGAGATCGCTGAAGTTTTGGGCAGCAAATTTAAATATGATATATTGAAAGACATACTGATAAATCATTAGTTATTGTTATACTTCTACTACTGGTTGTGGCTTGATTGTATCTCATCTGCTCCGCAGTAGTTGTCCAACAATGACCAAATTTAGAGTATAATTATGAGTGCCTTCACAGGATCAACCCTCGCAGTACCCTACCTTGCATGTCGTAAAAAGCGTCTAAGGAGGGTTGGGCATGGGGCTGGTTACCCCATCCTGTAAAAAAACTTTTTACCACTTCAATAACCATGGCAAAGTCAAATACAAAATATAAATCAACTCAGCCGCCCATGAAAACATGGAAAGAACTTGAGCGGATGGCACGGGACAGGAAGAATTGGCATGTGTTTGGTGAAGGCCTATGCTCCTTGGGGTATATCAAAGGGTATTGATATATACAAATATATACATACCTATATACATATTTAAATGAAACTTACTAAAGTGCTTCTATAATAAATATGTACAACATTATATCATCATACACTCCCTTCTCTCTGTTGAGCCTGGGGCCACCTCTGCTGTTGGTTCCTTGTGAGGAAACTCGCACAAAGCAGTCACCAGCTCTTGCAGTGATGGTTAATGTATCAAGTTATTTGTAGTGACGGGGTTGCCAGCCGCAAATGCAATTGTACACCCACAAGCAAATTATACATGTCAAAACACGGATATAAAATTATATAATGTACATATTACAACGTACCCCGAGTTTTTTTTTTGGGTCGATCAAAAACTTTTTGATCAGGAAACGTCCGAATATTGTCAGGCAACAGTTTAAAATGCCAAACCTTTCAGATGTGCTTGATGTCTACTGAGTGCACTTGAAGTTTGATCCTAGATCTTAAAGCGCAAAGTGATGTCTCTTCGGTTACTCTCTTCTAATCTTAGAATTCACGTACAGTCATATGGTCTGTCCTATATTTGGGTCCTAATGTTGCATGTTCCTGGCTGTTTATGATTTATTCTCGACGAGATTGGAAGTCAGTGAAGTAGTCTTACAACGCTGTAGCATATAAGCGAAATTTTCCGCCTACACACCCAGGTTGCTATATAGAGGAGAAGTCCAATCAAGAGCAGTCTATCTGTAACCGTTGGAGTGGTTAAAAGGAAAATTATAGAAGAATTATTTTTATGAGATTGACTTTTATGATTGAGAATAACTGAGTTATAATTTATAGTCTAAAGGGAATAATCGATAGAACGAGATGAGGGGGTCAAGAGTAATGCTTACGTCCCTTGATTGCAGTGTTTTGTTTGTCTGGCCTTGGCCGATAATTCTAATGTTGTGTGTTTGTTTGGTTTTGTCTGGGTGAACTCGGCTAGGTGATCGTAAAGTCACGGACTTTGAATGCTTTGGTGAGCTGTTTGTAAGACAAAGTTGTTCTAGAATGTTCGGGAATAGTTATCGTTGTAAATCGACGTTTTAGATTAAGTCAGTCCGATCCAAGATGCGATAGCGTTAGCAGCAAGTTTTGCTTTGAGTTGTGAGAGAGCTAGTGTTTAGAAGTGGCAGCGAATTGGGAGTTCCATCAGGTCGATAATCTAATAAATGTTTTGGTTGATTCTACATTAGTAGAATAGTGACAATCGCCCAGACGCCCAGTCGCTTTGTTTGCTACATTTTTATATACAGAAATATAGTTGTCCAACAATGTTTGTCACGTTTGTCATGTATTTCTGAGGACAAGATGCCAGCGTTGCCAGTGAGAGAAAATTTGTGTATTTCGAAACAAACTAGGTACGTTGAACATTATGAGTCTATTACTAGTAGTACAGCACAGTAGACAAGTTGACAGGCTAGCGAGTAGAAGATAGACTTGGTAAATTGTCATCCCTGGCGGTGAGGCCAGTTTCCTTAAGATACACCAAGCAGAATATAAGAAATATGTCAGACCATTAGGAAATATGCCAGCACACAAGAGAGGCAATGTTTACATAGGAAGAATTAGATGACAAATACAATTTTAACAACAGTGGTTCTCAAGCTGTGACCACAATAACAACTGGAGACAATATGATAATTGAAACGAGAGAGAGAGAGAGAGAGAGAGAGAGAGAGAGAGAGAGAGAGAGAGAGAGAGAGAGAGAAAGAGAGAAAGAGAGATAGTGACACTGAGATTGTACCTACTGAATTTTGCTGTACAAGTCTGCCAACCTCAGTGGAAGTTTGAGCATATCATTTTATTCAATTTTTGCTGACATATGTAAATAAAGTTCGACGTTGAATGTTTATAGCTGTCATCGTGAAATCATTTTTATCAACTGGTGTTATGGGAAGCGTTTTCGTCTCAGAGAAAGAAATTTTCATATCACCATACAACAAACTGCCTTCTGCTAGGGTAGAGAAACGAACCTATAAAATATACAAAAATAGAAGAAGCAAAATAGTAGACAATCATCATCCACGGCCACATATCTTAACATCTCAAATGCCAAACCAATTGCAAATAAGTGTCTGATTTTGGCAGGATTTTACTACATGACAACATAAGATGTGACTTTCAAACTCCATAATCATATACGGTCTTGCCACTTCCGTGGGTATTTGCCATGTTTACAAACTCACTACTTCACAGATCTAACATTATAATCTCCTCCAAGATGTTATTTTCTTGTAATTGTTTATCACAACAAAGTTCATCTGCCGGAAGTATTAAATCCCTGTCCTTGTCTTAATCTTCAGCAACATTGTCATCTTTATTGGAATTTTGAGACAACATGGTGAGTGGCAGTTACCTGCAACCCATGTTCTCATATCAAACGTTTGTTCAAGACCTTCGCCGACAAAACGTCAGGGTTTTCACCCCATGTCATCTTGTGAAGGGAGAAGATCGGCTACCACGGCAAGCATGTGAAACTAAGAGCCTGGGTTCCAGACCTCCGAGACTACCCAAAGTCCGCTGGGAGGACAACATTAGACAATCTTTGAAGGACCGAGACTAGAATGGAACCAAGCCAGGAGGAAGACAGCTGATAGAATAGTATGGCGCTCTCTCTTTCAAACTTCTACACCTCACGGTAGAAGAGGAACGACTAAGTAAGTAAGTCATCTTGTGTAAAGGGAATCCCAGCTTATCTTTTACCATCCTTGTCCACCGCCAGACTGGCTTGCGATATGGCAAACTTAAGCCGTCTCGCTACTTGAGACAACTAACTGTCTGGGCCCGAAGATATTACGTAACGTAAACAATCAATTTCGCTCGACATAAACAGAAGCCAATGATGTTTCAAAACTGGTCAAGATCAAGTAAAGGTAAGGGAGTGACAAAACAACACTGGAACACACCGCATGTAACGTGATTATCTGCCCTAGCACCAAACTTGTCTGTCATAAATTCTCTCATTCACGCATTATTGTTTCCTAACAAGGGATTTGCCCAATAAAGGTTGCACAATTTGGAACAAATGAGTTTTTTAATATTTTATTTTTACAATTTTAATTATGAAATGATTTTTCAAATACCACCTATCCGTCTTTAAACCTTGGAAATTGTTTTAATGTGACAATGCTGTCTGCGCATGCTCATTTCAAAGCGATTTCGAGTTCGGATCCAATATGTGCTGAGTTATTCTAATCCGCCCTGTTCGAACATTGTCGATAGATTCTGAATTCCGTGTCTACGACTGCTGTCTTCTACGTTCAACAATTCGTTTTTCATTCAAGCACTGAAGTGAATAATATGTCAACCCAATTAAACTACATAATGGAACCAGGTCCTGACTTGCATGTTTGCAATATAACGTCTCGCAATTTTTGTCATTTTTTAACCACAACCCCCACCCACCCCCGGTCACATTTCGACACAAAAACCCATAAAAGACCCCTCCTAACATGACGTCACAAATCTTTTACCTCCCTCCCACATTTTTTATCATTTTTGTTGTACTACTGACAAGCAACAGCGGAAATAAATATAAATTGTAGTGAAATTGACAGAGATACAACGGTAAAATATCTCCAAAGATAACATTTAAGGATAAAAACATAATGCGTAGGCTGCGAATAGTACATGATCGCCTAGACCGCGGGTCATCATCCTCCATAATAATTGACTTGCTAGACAGGAGGGGAACGGCGGATCAAAAAGGAAAAAAATATGACTGGAAAGATTGCGTGAGACTAGAAAGGCTAAGGAGACGCAATTGGGGGGGGAAACGGAGAAAAGTCACGTTTCCCAAGTTGACATAAAAAGTAAGCAACTCGACAGAAGGGACCATAGATATGTTACGCCACAGTCATTTGTTGGACGCTTTTGCGCGATACCAAGGCCTTGATTTGAATTCAGCGGCTAAACGCAGATGTTAGGAATATTACAAAAATTAAAAAGTACTTTTTTCTTAATATTAATGTTAGGAATATGAAAATTAGCTGGCCGGATGGCCTATTCTGAGCAGTGAACTAATATGTTCTTAATTTTACAGACGGATAGATAATATTGAAGATAATGACAAAAGACAGTGTGGTTCACATCATCGACAGACTGTATTGAATCTAAAAGTGTCGCTAATTGCACAAAAAAACACGACTTTGGGACGCAGGTGTTCAAATTTACTTAGTATGGAGGAGAGGGTTTTTGGGTGGTAGCTGTGTCTAAATATAACTTTTAACGAAAAAAACTTTGGAGGGGAGAGAGAAAGGTTGGTTCAAAAATCAAGTACATTTTGTAGAAACACAAGTAGAGACGGACAGACTAACAGATAAACATCCATACTTGACTGAAGCATGACTGAAATGACTTTAGTGTAGGAAATTTGAAATTCAAATAAACCTAGGCAGTGATTGGCCACAGACAAGCATATTGTCGGCGCTTAGACGCGGATTTGGGGTCATTTCTCAATAGTTGTTCAGTGATAGACACAGATTTTAAAGTGTGGTGATTTCCATATGAAAGAAAGTGTAATAAATTTAGGGACGCCATACTATAGCCAGCAGCTCAGCTGAGTTTTGCTAGCAGTTCTGTGTTATTTATTCATAATCTGGTAAGATTGAAATTATTTCCTTATATATTTTGAATATTGTTTCATGTTCGAGTGATTTGATACTGCCATATCGAAATCTAGCCTTACAAACAAGTAGGGATTTGCTCTAGACCCCCCGCCCTAGTCAGGGTCTAGGGACCAACAATGTACATAAACTCCAGCAAGGATTATGCAAGACAGATCAAGTGTTGAGAATAATGAAACATATTACCTATCCTCTTTTAGGGCAGACAACTAATAAATATTTTTCAGAACCTATAGTCTGGGAGGATCTATCTGATGTAAAACCACCATGGTAAATGTGCTGTTTGGTCAGAGAGATCTGACCTGTCTGTATGATGTGGTTGTTGTGTCAGTGTTGTGTCCAGACGTGGGTAGAGAATAGATTTTGACACATGGCCCATACTTTGATTGCAGAGCTGTGAGTTTCTGTTGTCAACAAAGCAGTGACTATTCAGTTGGTGACTTTACTCGAGTGTATCTGTGCAGTACTTGTGACAGAGACCACCATTATTGCCCGCCAGCACGGAGAGGTGGGACCACCTGATTTCAGCACCAGAGCTACAACGACAAGATGAGTGAGCCTCTGGTCTGCTGGACTTTCACCAAAGCCCTTTAGTTACTAATACCCCCATAAAATTCCCACCATTTTCTGGACACTGTGTAGTCAATATAGACAGGTGTGATGAGGCCACCCCAACAGCACAAATATTAACTATCCTCCCAAGTAGATGACTACTAGAACATTTTAATAAAACTAACTAGTATAGTACATATATATGTACACTATTGCATTTATGATATAATATTCCATGCATTTCTTTCATAATCTCTAAATCCTTTTAAGTTCTGGTCAACCTAAAAAAATTGATCCAGAACAAAATAAATGTAATATAATTTTATCAAAAATTTTACACACGTGAGTTAGTTCAGTGTATTTTAACATTTATTAATATTATTAGTCTTGTTAAATATCTGTGGGTATATCTATAACCTATTAAACCACACTACATATCATAACCCTAGACACTTTACGTAGCCACATTCATTAAAAAAAAATTAAGTGTGAGGTCGTAGTGGTAGCAAGAAAGGCCTTCTGACAATTCTCAACTACATTTTATCTCAGGAGCCTTCACAGCTGGCCTCATACAATTACATTTAGTAATATCAACATCATACAATACATCAACACCACTACATAAACAGTCATCATCATCACCATCATCATCACCATCATCATCATCATCATCATCACCTTTCAACTAAAACTTTCTAATGAGAATATGTTTTGTGCCAGGTCTTCCTGTCACGTGACCTCAGCTTAATGTCTTGCCATGTCTTCTTCATGCCCTTCATGTCAGTGTCCAGTTCTCTTCTCCGTGTATTCCCTGGTCGTGTCCCCTGCCTGTTTTACCCTGGGGATTCCAGAACAAGGACTGCCAGGTAAATCTATCAGCAGCAGGTGTGCTCAGTGGTGTGTGTCCTGTCCATCTCCAGCGACATCTTCTCATGTCTGGCACTTGTCTGGCACTTGTCTGACACTTGTCTGGCACTTGTCTGGCTCGTGTCATCGGTTCCACATTAATTGTCTTGTAATACACCTACAGTCCTTCTATTTAAGCCAGCACTCATTGGTGATAGCATCTGTGGTTAGGGCACAGGCCTTTCGCGGCAAAGGTAGCGGGTTGGAAACACAGTGGTGTCACGCTACAGTTTATTAGCTGTAAATGGACACCTGACTCTATTCTTGGGTCAGGAAAGGCAAAGGCAGCGAGGAGGGGAAGTGGCTCTCGAAGCTTTATCTTTCATTGTGAAATCTCTAACACTTCACTCCCCTAAGGAAGTATCTGCTATGAGACTATCTTATTTTTTTTACCCATTTGGGACAATCTGACGCTTTTGTTTGTTGTTCTCCATCTTGAAAGCCATACAATAGGACCAATGTGACATGTGAATTGATTCTTATTTTTGTTTTGAACGTTACGTCTTTTAATCTCGATACATTTCTTTGATTTCATCAGAATGTTGTCGCGATGGTGATAACCTGTTACTGTGTTTAATCTAATTTTAAACAGCACAATCTATTTAGTCTGCAGTTTGTTTTCTAATGTGTGTATTACATTATTTAAAAAAGAAATATATAATTAAAAGTAATTTAAACCAGTTAAAGGTTATAACAACGTATTAACTAGTAAATATACCCGTCAAAATAATGAAAGAGAAAGAACTAAAGTTAACACTTAACTTTTCAGCATCTGCAGCATATTTAGAAGACTGAGAAACTTATTTAGTGATTCTGAATGAAATTAGTTCATCAATTTTTGTGAAGATTTGAAAAAGAAAATGAAAAATTTGTTGCCCCGTTTTCTTTCCAGGGATGTAATTTATCATCTCACTTGTCAAAGGGAAACAATCAAATGGCAAGGAAATATAATAAAAATAAAAGACATGTAGATTGTTACCACAGTGTCTTTTACTTATTATTTAAAATGAAACTGTAATTTTTATGGACAAATAGATGCAGGTTACATTGAGCATCTTGCAATTTAGTGGAAAGGCCAGAAGCGCACAATTTATATATATATATATTTTTTAATGCAGCTTTTGTGCAAAATGTTTTGACTGGCGGCGATGATGAGAATTGAATATAAAAAGGTAAAGGATCCCGTTACACGCTCATTGAGGCATATTGGGAATATGGTGTTAGGCCCATATTTTCTTGACCATCGGCACACTAGGGGTGACGTGGTCAGCATCACGCCGGCCGCCTTAACCTTCCCAGATGTTTATTGATATATGCAAGACGAATAAAGATTTTTAAAAAGGGAGTTTTATCTTTTACGGCTAAAAGTTTACTATTGCAGATAAAAGTTAACAAATACTGATATAAGTTAACTATTGCAGATAAAAGTTAACAAATACTGATATAAGTTAACTATTGCTGATAAAAGTAGAAACATAATTTACGTAAGAAGCGAGAATGGCTCTTTAATTTTGTGTGATGTCACATTTTTTTTTCTTCCCCATTGTCGTACAACGTCACAAAGTTTTGACCCCCCTCACTGCGTGACGTGCTATGTGGACGACCCGTATGAAAAAGTTTAATACTGGTACTCAGTAGCATTTGTTCTGAACAACGTTCACGACCTACATGTAATGAACGGTAGAGAGCAAAGGGAGACCAAGCGAGACAGAGACAGCGAGCGAGAGAGATGCTAAAAATACTGATGGCTAAACAATATTTGATCTACCTACACAAGTACGACAGTCACAGTCACAGTCACAGTCACAGTTCTGTCATACGAAACAATAAAAAAAAAAAACACTATAAATACAGTAACCTGGTAACTAAACAATGTTTTCTCACGCGTAGAACGACAAAGCCTTTCTTTTTTTTTTTCTCTCTCTCTTTTGTTAGGAATGGCTCATAAACTGACTACCCTACATTACTGAAAAGAGTTTAATCAATCAATACCCTTTAGCTCCCCGAGGAGCATAGACCTTCAACAAACACATGCCAAGTCTTCCTGTCCCGTGCCATCCGCTCAAGTTCTTTCCATGTTTTCCTCATCATTTTCACCTCTGTATCCAGCTCCGTGTGTTTTTTGTTCTACCTCTATTTCTCTTTCCCTGTGGATTCCAGAACAAGGACTGCCTTGCAATGCTATCAACAGGTGTCCTCAATGTGTGTCCTATCCATCGCCAGCGTCTTCTTCTCAGCTCTTGTTCCACTGGCACATGTCTGGTTCTTGTCATCAATTCCACATTTGTGACTTGGTCATACCATTTCTGTCCTTCTATTCTACGCAAGCACCCGTTTATAAAAGTCTGTAGCTTTTTAGTTGTTGTTTGTGTTGCTCTCCGTGTCTCAGCGGTGGCCACATCCCGGGAAACAGTCTTGGCTGACTGGCTAAACTACATGAGCGGAGTAGGAATAATCTTACTCAAGGGAATGTCCATCCCTAGTACACAAAGACTGAGACGGTGAGTGAGGCGGAGGAATCTAAGAAGATCAACGGCTCGCAAAGCGGAACAGCAAAGTGTGGGGAGCACTAGAGGCGTGTCGGACATAGAAAAAGACAACGGCTAGCCACCGTGGAAGAGATTGGGGCCTTACCGCGTACATCCTACAGAACGTAATGAGATCACAACAACAAGATAAGAAACGATATGTAGAGAACTCTCTGTCCCCTGGGAAGAATCTACTGTACGAATTAACAGGGAAGAGGCAACTCCTCTAATGAGTAAGGAAGTACATAATGACGAGTGTTCCTCAAATTATGTTGAAAGGGAGCATTCTGAGAAAGATCACATAAAAACTAGTAGGAGGTGCCTGAAAATAGGAACATGGAATGTTAGAACTCTAAACGGAGAAGGAAAGCTAGACAATCTAATATTAGAGGCAACAGACATGAAACTCGATATACTGGGAGTTGCAGAGGCAAGACTATTGGATACAGGCTACAGAAAAAGAGACCAATACACGCTTATACACTCAGGAGGATAAAAACATGAAAGAGGGGTAGGAATGTTGATAAAGAAGGAGTTAGAAAAATACATATGTGGATACTGGACACACAACGACAGAATGATGTTGCTGAAGATGACAGCAAAGCCATTCGGCATATCAATCTTACAAACTTTAGCACCAACTAAAGATCATAGCGAGGAAGAAATAGAAGAATACTATGAAGAGCTACAACACATACTTAAACCAGTAAAATCTACAGATGTGTTGGTAGTAATGGGTGATATGAATGCAAAAGTAGGAAAAGGAAAATACAAGAAAATAGTAGGACAGTATGGATTAGAGACAAGAAATGATAGAGGAAACAGACTTTTCCAGTTCTGTGAAGAAGACCAGCTGGTCATATGTAACACCTTTTTTTAACACCACCGTAGGAAATTATACACATGGAAAAGCCCAGGAGATGTAACAAGAAATCAAATTGAATATATCATGATAAAACAATAGATTTAAGAACAGTGTCACAAGTGCAAAGACACATCCTGGCGCCGACATAAATTCAGATCACAATCCGGTCGTCATCAAAGTAAATATAAAGCTGAAAAGAACAGGAAACAGAAGACAAGAGGAACCCCGGATAGAAATATCAGCACTGAAACAACCAGATATAAAACAAAAATATCTAATCGACGTCAAAAATAGATATCAACAGTTACTGACAGAAAGCATGGAGCAGTATAGAAGAGAAAACCCAGAAGAAAATGTAACCACAAAATGGGAATGCTTAAAAACAAGCATACAATCAGCAAATGCAAATTTACCTAAAAAGGAGCCTAAGAAAAATCAAATTTGGATGACAGATGACATCTTGAGTAAAATAGCAGAAAGAAAGAAAGCAAAAAACACACCAGAATATAAAACAATAGACAATGACATACGTACTATGTGTAGACAAGCAAAAGAACGGTGGACAGAAACAAAATGCAAGGAAATAGAAGACTTGGAGGCAAAGCACATGACAAGAGATATGCATGAGGAAATAAAGAAATTATCAAATAGGTCGCGGTTTGCACACGGAGGAAGCTGTACCAAGAACAAAAATGGTGTAATATTACTTGATGAGAAAGACATATCAAATAGATGGGCAGAATACGTAAAAGAACTATTCGAGGACAACAGAGGTAAAAAACCATCACCAGATTCTAATGAAGGCCCAAACATTCACAGATCAGAAGTAGAGAATGCCATACATTATGATACTAAAAGAAAAATCAGCAGGCACGGATAATATAAAAATTGAAGTTATCTCACAAATTAAAACTGAGGATCATAAAGTGCTATATATATTCTGTATTTCTGTATGGTGCAGAAACATGGACGATGTATAAGCATTTGGAAGAAAGAATTGAGGCTCTTGAAATGATGATATATAGAAGAATGGGGCGTATCTCGTGGGAAGAGAAGAAAACAAATAAGGAGGTCCTAGAAAATCTAGGTATGAAAAGAGAACTAATGAGGGAGATCAAAGTTCGGCAGCTAAAATACTTTGGCCACATAAAAAGGCATAACACCTTGCAGAAGACCATAATAGAAGGGAGAGGCGAAGGCAAACGTGCAAGGGGACGACAGCGCTATAAGTGGGAAGATAACATCAAGAGATGGACAGGAAAGAGTCTTTCAGAGTGCACCACCAAGACAAGAGACAGAAGACGTTGAAGATCCTTTACAGCCACCTTCGTTGTGGAGATGGCAACTGATGATGGTGTCTCAGAGCCATACAATAGGATTGACTTGATATTTGAGGTGAAGATTCTTATTTTCGTGTGGGACTTGGTTTCTCTTGTTCTTCATATGTTTCCAAATGCAATGAAAGCGCCTCTTGCTGTTTGTATTCTTATTTTGATATCATTGTCTGTCCCTTCAACTTTGTCTATCTTACTACCAAGATATGTGTATGTGATGGACGAACTCAGCTGACCCTGAACTTTATTGTAATTCTTGTAAAACGGGACTTCTTTCACGTGGATTCATTAGCTATGCAACTGTTCCACACAGAGGGCAAACACGTTTGCTGATTGATATGCGGAAAGTTTACCTATCGTTCATTCTGGTCATTGCATTGATTTAAGGAGAGATTAAATCACGCCCACTAACATCTCTTGAACAATCATAGGCAGTTATTTTAATTAACTTGGCCAGTGGGAGGCGTCGCCAGAATCAAACAGATAAAGCGACCACGATCAAAGAGACAGACTGAGGGATTTCAGGGGAGACTATCGGCGTTATCAAAGACAGTAGTGGTCCCTGATACGAGACGCAGTTGCTTGCCGCTATTTTCGCGTCTCGGTGTCAATCGCAGAACCGAGCGAACGGGGAAAGCCGAAACGGGCAGCAGCGAACAGAGATACGAAGACCAGGGGCGGCTTCTTCCCTTGATTTGGCGGTCAGATCCCCAAAAGTTCATGAGATCAAATAAGCTGTCAAGTTTATCATGTCCCACTCAACTTACATTCCATTTTAGATAAATAGACCATGAAGAATAGACATTTTATCACTCGTTGGCCAGACCTTTACAGAAGCACTAGCTTTATTGAAATCTTGTTATAGATTTTCCCCTGGATTTTATATATATATTTGCAGTGATTTCTATTCTGTGCAAAGCGGTAATATATTGTGTAAAGTGATCAGTGGTCTAGTTCAGTCATTCTATTTCAATGGATTTTGTGTTAATTTAAATATTTCCAGTTTTAAATATAATGATCTATCTATTATATTATTTCAAAAGATAATAGATGCTTAAATTAACTTTTAAAGTCGCGAAGGAATTTATAATTAATAAATTCAGTTAAGTCCTAGTTTTATAGATGTGTGTTTTTAACCACTAGAATTCGCGCAGTGTTTATTAAATACATAATTAAATACTCGAGTGTATTATAGGCTTAACGGGAAATTTATCGCGCTTGATTTTTCGGTATGTTACATGTCTTTTTTTCTTTCACACAGAGTGATCGTAACCTGCGGTCCCAGCTAAATAAAGAAAGAAATAAAGAAATCATCCTATAAACTTCCAGTCATATTGAAGAAACATTTCTTTTAAATATAATCTTGTGGCGGTCCTTTTGCGACCTAGCTGTCAGAATTAAATGAAATAAAGCCCACCCAAGAACATTTTAAAGAAAATCATCAAATTACCCTCACAAACCTGTAAGATAAACTGGAAGGTAATCATCGCCAGTAGCGATATTATATTTACTGTTTACTGTGAGAGAGTACATATTTTCCTGACTGTGACTGAGCCTAGTTTTTCCTCAATTGGATTTAATAAAACTATCATCACGCATCGAAGGAATTTTACCATAGCGGAGGATTAAAAGAGACCACTTCAATTTCACCCATGTGCCGAACTGTGTTAGTGCCATCCCATAGACTCCTTTTTTATATAATAAAAAAACCAAGAACTCTTAGTCTTCAAGTCTTGCGATAAGTGAGAATATTTGTTACCAGCAAAAACTCGCAAACATCTGGGGCGGGACACCGAAGGACTAGACAGTTCATATGTCAAGAGAATACTTGCTGTTTTTATATACTTTTATGGATCGTCTGAGGCTGCATTCGGTAAGTGTGTGAGTATATGAGTGTGGATCCTCACGCGTGTGTATGAATGACAGGAAATTTAATCTTTTTCTTTTGTAACCCTGTTGTTAACTTTCTTGCCTAGTAATATAATTTGTCTGTATTCCCTGCATTGTTCCTTTAAGGGGGAGTTGATAATTGGTTAACTCTGTTTAAACCCCCCTCCTTTCCATTTGCTTAGTAAAGGGAAGAACAGCTGGGAAGAACAGGTTTTTTTCTATCACCTATACCTAACGTTGTAACCCCTCTTTCAGAGTAATTAACTTCACCGTTAGGTTAACGTACCCGTGTTCCTGATATTATCTATCTCTGGACTGGGTTTATCTTTGTCTAATAAGCGGGAAGGGCTTAGTCGATACCAATCTTCTTCACCCCTCCCAAACTTGTTATTTGCATTTGTGTACTTATGATAATTTATGTAATACCTGATATTTGTTAGTGATTGATGTTTAAAGTGAATAAAATCATATAAACTCATTTAGTCCTGTGTTGGGTGTACCCAAAGCCCAACTTTTCCCTTATTCGTTTAATATAGTTTGTATCTACGTCGTCTGTGTGTTTGAAAACACCAAATCGGTGTGCGCGCAGATGCGGGTCTGGAAAACTGGCAAATAATTGTTTTGACCAGGAGAGTGAAAGAGAAGATTGAGAGAAACGATTTGTCGTAAATAAGTCTGTCTTTACTCTCCTCCAGCACGCTGTGAAGCAACTATTTAATCTCTACATTTTCTATCACTGAGCTTTCCATCATCATTTTCCACTCTAAACCGGACCACTATTTCTAAGACTCTTTTCTCTCAAAATAAATTTACGACAGTGTACGATTCTACATCCTTTAGTGGTGTTTCTTCCAGTTCCATCTTGTTATAATTTCTTGCATTTATTTTCATAACTGTGACCGCATGGCTTACTACACTACCATTTATACGTGTTAGAATATAGAAATAACAGACGTAAAGCAAATAAGGCGTTTTCGCACAAAACGCAGGGTCATTAAAGTTCAGTTGGCAGTCACGACGAAGAGAGACAAAGATAGTGCAGTCCCGGGGAAAATATTAAATGCGTGTTTTGAATGGAAAATTTTGTGAAGTGAGAGTTGCTATTTTGGTTTTTTTTTGTGTTGTTTAGAGAGCGAGACGTGTGGACAAAGTCGGAAAGCTGAGAAGACGTGTGCAAATGTAGATAATTGTACCGTGTGAAAAAAAGAAAGCATCGTGTGAAAATTGGCGGGAAAAAAGAAGAAATAGTATAAATAGGAGAGAAGTGCGAGAAAAGGCAGTGATTTCAGGATTTATGATTCCACTGATTCCATGATTTTGGACTTTTGAGGATTTTACAAATAGTGTTAAGGGGAGGTTTCACCTAAAAATTTTTTTTTTTTTTATTTTTGTCTTTACAAGCTCCATTTTTTTTGGGCATGTTTAGGACATCAAAGCATCTAATAAAAAATGCTGAATCATTGGAAAATAATTATATTGGGTCCTAATTTGCATATTGTTTCTAAAAATAGAAACTTTTTTGTGTCAAGATGCACACTTTATTTGCAAAGATAGGACATTGGAATTTGGCTTGCACATAGATCACAGCATTCTCAAGACTCCCTTCTAGTTTCATTTTCATAAACTGTCCGAGTGATGTTTTATGAATTTTCAAAAATTAGACCCATTTTTCTTGATAAAAATACAGGGTAGAGATACTTTAAAAATTCACTGATCAAAAAGTTACAGGTTTATACTTTTAAAATTAGAAGGGGACAAGCACTATAGTATGAGATCATAGTATACAAAGTTTAAAGCCTTTAGCTTTAAAACTTTTTGAGTAATCCTGACATGATGTCATCAAAATTGCTGAAAAACAATATCGTAGAAATAAGCAAAATACAGGGAAAACATGCTTTAAAATAGTCATACTCACATTATAATCCACCAATTGCATATCCATTCTCTTTGTTGGTACTCTTATAATCCAGGAAAGATTTTCTGTGCCTGTTTTCTGCTTTTTTCATATCATATGATCTTAAGGAAGCAGAGACCCATGCCGCGTCAAAACTAGAAAATCCTTTGAAGCAGTATTTCCCAAAAGATAGACCAAGATTTTCAAAAATTCCTCTTCTCCCAAGTTCTCCATCATTGAAAACTATCAAAGCATCATAAACTGAAAGTTCTAATCTGTCTCTTCCTACAAATGCTGCTTTGGGACATCTGTTGCAGATCAGATTGTGGAAAGACTCATTAGAGTTCTGTGTTCCTCCATGAAGACATTTTGACAACAAGAAGTCTGAAGACAATTCATCAAAGACAGCCTGAATTTCTTTAATGACAAATTTAGGCAGCCTGTTTTTGTTAGCCTTGTTTATATCCTTTGGGCACCAATCTCCAGATCTTCAGCACGGTGCTTGAGAATGGCCATTATGCTTTTTTTTTCATATTGGAAATTGAACCAATATTTCCTCTTATTGCGGCACCGTAATGACCTTGTATTCTCATAATATCTCTCTCTTTGTTGATCTTCCAAAATTTCCAATACCCTTATACTTTTTCCCATCTTCTTCATTCTGCTTGTCTTTACATTCTGCAACTTTATCAAGGAGACGTCGTCCCATTCGTTTCTGAACATGGCCGCAGCATTCTAATTTTTCGATTTGAAGTCCAGGATACATTTGTGGCTTTGCCTCGGCAACAGATTTAAAACTTTTTGAATCCCCATCTCCAAGATATTTTACATACTTCAAACCATGTTTTTCCTCAGATCTTCTAAAAATATTAATCATTCAATTTCATTTCATCAGACCAGAGGCACCCTCATGATTTTTTTGGCATGATTTGTGACCTTCATCCACACTGCAAATTCTTCATCTGTTTTGTATTTCTTTATAAACAAGTGAAAGTAAATGAACTTGACAGGCCATAGTGAGTCTCATTCACTGTGTATAAAGACTCTGTAAACTGATTCTGCTCACTGCTCGTAGTGACAGGTGATGTCAAACACTTTGGACATCATCATCATCTCAACCCGTAACCCGTCATGGGTCGTAGGGGTGCCATGGTGGAAGCATCAGCAGACATGGAGTCATGACGAGTTACATGCCCAAACCAGGCAAGCTTTCGACGTTTCACTACTGACAAAAGTGGTTCTTGGTGGCCTGCATAGGTGTTTATCTTCTCTCTAACATAGACATTTGTTTTGCGCTCTTTATAGCAAATGCGCAAAATTCTTCTATAACATTTATGCTCGAAAGCCTGAATCCTTCGCTCCGTATCTGCAGTGAGTGTCCAGCCCTCACACCCATACAAGAGAATAGATAATACAAGTGATTTGTATAATTTGATCTTCACAGGAAAACTGATGTTACTTTTCCAGATCACATTCAGCCTTGTCATGGCAGCTGAGGCCATCTCAAGTCTTGTCTTGATTTCTTTACTTGATCTTCCATCACTACATATAATGGACATGGGAACTGTTTAACAAACTGCAAGACGCTTTCAATGCTGATAATTCTGTATCCTTCAATAGTTTCAGGATCAGTGTGTTTCACAGCTGTAGAAGTAACAATATTTAATTTCCAGAATATTTCATTTGTCTGACATGTAGGCCTAGCTGTGATTTTCGGTAGTTTCAGGGAACCAGAATACCTGTTACCTCTAAATTTCCTCTTAATGGGCCTATCCTTCCTTCTTTTACCTGATGCTGTTGATTTATTAACACAATCCATTTTATTAAATAAGAAATCACTATAAATCTAACCATAATCGCTAATTCGACTTCGCAATTGACAGGACGCATGATTCAGTATAAACATGCACGCAAGCCTAGTTCGATGTAAGCTTGATTCTGATTGGTTGAAGCTGGCGATCTTTGACCCTCATGAGAAGTTTCAGCCAATGAAATTTTGTTTTATGTTAAGACTTATAACTGTTAAAAATGTTAATCTAATGCCTTGGCTGGACTAAATACCGAAAAAATTATTAAAATATGTTAATAAATAAAAAAGTTATAACAAAATAATTTTTTTGCATATATAATTAGCTGATTTGTGGCTGAACATACGTATTTGAAAAATTAATTTAAAATATTTTTAAGCTGAAAACTGCAATAAAAAACATAGCGTTAGGTAGAAAAATGGTGACACTAAACTGTAGCATCAATATTGCAAAAATGATCTTTGAGAATATCAAGACAAGTTTTTAAGTAGACAAGTTAGTACATTATTCCATTGGATATATATATATATATATATATATATATATATATATATATATATATATATATATATATATATATTTCATTGTGGATATATACATGTTCCTCTTGGATAACCAACCATCATTGTGAAATGTACAGTGTTTGCCTAATGACATCAATAAACTCTAATAAAATTTTCTACAATTGCTGTGTTACAGTTGGATCATTTGAAAACCATTATACGAGATTGCTATTCACTAAACCTAAAGGGAAGAATGAACCTGGAAAGAAAAATGAGCAAGAGTCAAGTATTACCATCTCTGGCGGAAGGCCAGTTAGTACTTGAATAACAACAACATCAAAAGGGTTAACTCCAATTAAAAATAAAATCAATATAACTACTTGCACATTTAACTGACGCGGGCACATAACACACTCATTGGTGCCGTGATCTGCCCGGGCACTTAACCTTTGTCTTTTCCCTGTGTATTTTCAGGCCCACTTGTTGTGACCTCTCATCGAGAATTTTCATTTTCTCTTGCATCTGATTATGGTTATGGGACTGAAGAGCCAAGTCATCTGCAAAATCCAGATAATCAAGCTGTTTAGTCAGATTCCACTGGATTCCATTTCTGTTGTGTGATGTCGATGTTTCTTAACCCAATCTATTGCTAGTAAGAAAAGAAATGGAGACAAGAGGCATCCTTGTCTCACTCCTGTTCTTATCCTAAACGGTTCTGTAAGTTGTCCTTCATGAAGAACTCTGCATGTCATGTCTTCATAGGTCTTCCTTATTAAGTTAATGATCTTCATGGGAACTCCATAATGCCTCATCAGTTTCCAAAGTGATTTTAATCTCTCAAGGATGATCTATTTTACTGAAAAGAGTTGCTTAGATTAAATTAGGTGGAGATAATCTGTAACATCTCCCTGAGATTGTTAGTTGCTGTAAAGTTAAACTGGATCTGCCCCACATATTTTCAGATCAAACTCCATAATTCTCGCCGTTTGTACGTCGGTCACATCTAAGGGATGCAATTGTGCATGAAAGTTAGACATTAATTGTATTGTTTCCCTTTTATGTACTCTCCCGAAAATAGTAACACTCAACGAAGAAAAGTCGGTGAATTGTGCAGCACAAAGTGAGTGACAGTGATATATGAATACAATGTAAGTTTTTGATTGTAGAACCCAGTTTTATTCCGGAAACGGATTTAACTCATCATTTTGTTAAAAATAACCTTAAAATATAGGTTTTGATTCTTTCGTCCAGACAAAATTTTAATTTAAAGTATTGCAGACTTATTGTTGGAGCTACTCGCTGGAAATGACACGGTTTATTGGAGCATAGATACCATGATTTCCGATGATCCCAACGACGCAGTTGATTTCCCAACCGAGTTCCTTAATGAGCAGTGCCCATCAGGAATTCCACAGCATTTGCTGAAATTAAAGGTTGCTGCATGTATCATGCTATTGCGAAATCTGAACGCAAAAAAACGGACTACTGAATGGCACGCGTTTAGTCATAAAAGTCTTGCATCGGAATTCCATTGATGCAGAAATTATCACTGGCAGTAATAAGGGAGAACGAGTCTTAATTCCTCGCATTGACTTAAAACTAAGCGAGCGCAGTTAGCCGTTTAGGATGTGACGTCGTCAATTCCCAGCGATTTTAGCATTTGCAATGACAATCAATAAGGCGCAAGGACAATCTTTTGATCACGTAGGAGTTTTCCTTCCTGAACCTGTTTCGGACACGGCCAGCTCTATGTCGCCCTCACCCAAGGAACAAATCATGACAACTTGAAAGTTTTTGTTAAAAACACTTTTTATCAGGGAACATTCTTTGAAACAAATCCACGCACTTTCACAAAAAATGTTGTCATCAAATAACTTTTATATTGAATTAAACAATATTATAAAAATATATTACAGTTTTTGCTTTACTTCCGTCATTATTGACGGGTTATTGCTAGTAATAAATAAATAAATACATGACCTGTCACAAATTAAAGGATAATATGAAATTGTTTTCTAACGCCTATTATAGAGTTAAATACTATTGTAAAGCCATGAAAATCTGTCACGAGATTAGTACTATGCACGATGTCTTGTCATATAACATTATTTAAGTCTTATAAATAACGGGAATGCACGAACACTGGTTACAATTTTACGTTTTTTTTTTTTTTTTAAAACAAAATCAGCTATTTGTGGTCTCAGAAAAAGCAGGTGACTGTTGCTATGTTTGTTATTTTTATATCGTAACTTTTAAGAATTAAGTCGGGAGCCGCGCTAGCGTAGTGGTTACCACACTGCTCTGGCGACCGGGTGACCCAGGATCAAACCCGGTGGAGGACATTTGAAGATTTTTCGTCGACCGGGATTTGGACTGGATTAACTCGAGCCCTGGCGAGTACATTTGAAGAAGTATCGTCGACCAGGGACTGGCGGCTCCTGAGCCGACCCAGCTCTAATGGGTACCTCCGAAATCGGCGAGTATCTGCCTGAATGGCGAGGGACACCTGTCTCTGTACAAGAAAAAAAGGGATACTCACGTAAAATCAGTCTCAGGTTAGACATAATAACCTGAGATTTCGCCTCGAGTAATAGCGGGAGTACGGAAAAAAAAAAAAGAATTAAGAAAACAATTTTGGAACATAAAAATATAAAACCAAATATTTCAGATTTTATATTTACACATATTAAAATTGGTGTATAATTATAAAGTAGTTTACTTGAGAAAGCGGATTGTCATTATTGATAAACATTACAAGTATGTGTCTAGTGTCTGTGCCTTAAACTAAAGGTATTAACTTAATAAATGTATACAGGGCATGCACAAATGCTCCGAAATTCAATGAGGTCGATGTAAACATGAGTGTTTGCAGCACGGTAAACGGCACATTTTTTCCGTAATAATGTCAAGCATATCAGTGAAAAAGTGACTACAAGAAGAAATTGATGCCACTTGAAATTGTATAATTGATTGACCTAAAACTAAGCATGACAGATAACAATACGACAGGTTAAATGCGAAAAAAATAGGCACATGTAGAACGGCAAAAGAAGCGTGGCTGAACTAGAAGTGCAAAGACTAGAACTGCAGTAAAGAAAAGACACAAGACCAATTAATGATGAACAATGTGATTAAGGTACAAGGTAAAGGTATAAACAACGGCAAATATGTTACAAGAAAATGAATAGAGAGGACCATAGAAGTAAAAACAAATCTAAATTTTAAGTGTTTATAAACTACGCTAATGCATTTGACAAAGTGAATCACGAGTAAATAATCAAAATGTTATAAAATATAAACATCTAAGGTAATGACCTGAGAATAATAAAGTGCATGCATTGGCAACAAACAGCAGCTGTAAGAATCAGCAGTCAAATAGGAACATTTCAACAGCTAAAAAAAGTGTTAGGCAGGGACGTGTGCTGTCACCAGATCTGTTCAATTTGTACAGCGTAAAAAAAAATGAAATTCATAGTGATCATGCCAGAAATTTCAGTGGGTGGACATAATATAAATAACTTGAGGTACACTGTTGAGGCAGTCTTAATGGCAAATAGTTAAAATGAGTTGTAGGAAATTAATGATACAGAAGTGACAGAAAATTAAAATAAAGGCCTTAGCCTTAATAGCAAGAAAGACAGAAGCTATAGGCATTTCGAAGGATACGACTTCTCCAGAACGCTTTATCAAAGTCAATTGAACAATTTTAAAAGTGGTTAATAGATTAAAATACCTGGGTACATTAATAACATCGGATGGAAGATGTTTCTCAGAAGCGATATGTAGAATAAACCAAGTAAAAGCAGCATTCTATTTAAAATGAAAAGCATTTTATGCAACAACTGATCGTTCTGTGGAAGTAAGAAAGAGAGCTCTTCGGAGTTATATAGGAACAATCCTGATATACGGAAGTAAGTTATGGACAATTAAAAAACAAGTAGGAAAAGCACTATATGCCACAGAGATGAGGTTTTACAGAAGAATGTTAACATTAGGCAGCTAACATGTGGGATGTATTGAAAGATGCCAATGTGTAAAGGAATGTTATTCCTCAGGTTAGAAACAAGCAATTCACTTTCTTTTGACCATCTTATGAGAAGAAGGAAGCTGGAGGAAAGATAGAAAGAAAATAGATAAGGGACGACAAAGAAAGAAGATTATGGACAGTTTAAAATCATGGCATGGAAAGAAGTCAACAACATATTTGATCAATACTACTGTAGATAGGAAATTCTGTTGTATAAAGGTATTGTGACGTATAATGGAAATATAGCCTACAGTATCTGACAGTCTTTCGTGACCTCGTAGCGTTCTATGATTTGCTAGCAAAACCATGCCCTTTTTTGCCTGTCATACTCACACAAGCTTATTCTTCATCCACGCCTCTTTTGATTGAACATAATCAAACGAAGTTGTTTACCAACTTTCGCAACCTGCCAGTCATAACAGGGAGCCAATCAGGTTTGTTTATCAAGTTTCTCACGCGAGCTGATCTGTCAATCATCGGATACCTGACAGACCGCACGCGGAAAAACACCGGACCTTTTTGAAGTAGTCGCTCGGGCAAAAATATTTCCCCGAGTACCCTTTGAAGTTCGTACACAGAAGGGAGTTAACTCTTTGATCTTCAGATACGAGCAAAATCTCCGAGAACCCCGTTACACGGTTTTAAGTCTCTGATGTCGATTAGCAACGCCCGACAGAGCGACCGTGAAAACTTTCATCTGGGAGACTTATGCTTCTGATACTTTGCTACGCACAATAGTGTGACAAGTAGCATCCTCTAAAGATCAGATAAATATGATGATATATAAACTGTGTCTTCCAAAACCAGCTATCAGTTATCACTCAGAATTTTTCGGATAGTCTAAACATATAGTCTAGAACCACTGTGGAAGATGTGTTAATAGCATTCGTGGGGATTGTCATTCTGATGTTCTGGTAATATAAAATTGGTGCTTACGTGTTAAATTGTTAAAGCTTTTACCGTTATAATTCACTTATAGTTCTAGCTGTTAAAACCAGTGAAATAAAATAACGCGTAGCTATTTTATACCAGATGTTTCAGTTATAATGTTAATTTTACAACCCGCTTTCTCACACAAGAAGAGACGGTTTAGTTGACTGATATTATATGCTAGGCGCGACCGATAGTGGCAGAATATAATTCACGTTATATTTCGTTTTATGTATTTATAGTAAGTGACTATTATTTAATAACATGCGATGAACAACAGACGCCGACAATTTAATAGCTATTAACGACAGGCCCTATTTATGTAAGTGCGCGTAGGGACAATTAAATAATAATTGACATTGTACACTAATCGTTAACGCGCGCGAAAGGTACAGGGGAGGATTGCAAACCTTATCCGACCTGAAATCGCCGTGCTAGCAAAAAGCTGACCATATAGGTGTAAAGACTGAAAGTCACCGTGTGTATTTTAAATTTAATCAGGACTGACGAAGTGGATAAAAGATCGTCTTGTCCCCGTCCGTGTGTATATAGAATAGTAGCATTTTTGTCATAAATGTTTGTTTTTTCCACGCAGACCTAATCACAAGAGCGGCCAGCGTTCTTTTTTGGTCTTCTTTTCCATCATTTACTGAATGGTTAATGTTGTCTTTTTCTTGGCTTGTGCGTCATCAATTTTTCATTGTGAGCCAACGCTAAACAAGAAACATTTTAACGTCGTAAATTTAACTGGATTTACAAAACCCAGCATTATATTTTTTCCAATTTTAACAGCCCACTGGGGTTGTAAAGAACAATAACATTATCTGACGACTGACAGTCGTATTCAAGAGTATCATTAAGAATTTACGCTGTCTTCAGAATCGGCACTCACCTAGAGCCAGCCGATAGGATTACCATCATTTATTAATAGTAACAGTTTTTTTTTTTGCAACCAGATGTTTCCCAATACTGGAAGTATTTTCCTCTGTTTACTGTGAACCCCAAGATCTCGGTTTTTCTACACTAACTGTTCGAGGTGACATTTGTCCATCCAAGAGTAAACAACCAAATTAGGCGTCCACGTTATAAATCTTATTTATTTGAGGATGAACTGGTGCCTATTTGGGAAATACACCTGACAATTTGTATATTCAGGAACCATTGTAATTCTAAGGGATATCACCAAGATTAGGTAAGCGTGATTAAGTGGCCACGGTATGTCAGAGAGAGAGACAGAGAGAGAGAGAGAGAGAGAGCGAGCGAATATTTTTCTTTGTTACAGGATCATACTAACATGGATTTTGCTTAAAAGTAGCATTTAGTAGGAACTTGTTTCTTTACTCTCTATTCTGTAAGATAGTGCTAACCTTTGACCTTTGGGTTATTAACTTTTTGGGTTCTTTTCTCAAGAGGGGGGGGGGGGAACATTTATTTCAGTTATTTTCCTATGTATGTAAATATGATTTTATTTGATCTTTCTTTAGATATTTGGTGTTGTCAAGTTTAATGATAATAAACAACAAAAGAAACTTAACTTTGTGTGTTGGTCAGACCCATACCCAATTAACCGTAATTTTTCACATTTGTGTGTCTTGTAGTCACATATCTATGGGTCTCTTCTTCTTCTTCTTTGATCCTTAGCCGCCGACCGTCAAAGCAGTGAGTGGCCATCACGCCTAGTGGCGTCTTGTAGGGCAACAACAAATTTATTCCACTTTGCTCGGTCGGTGGTCATCCTTCGTACAGTGTCCCAACTCTGTTTCATTCTTTGCATCTCAGCCTCCACAGTCCTCCGCCAAGTTGTTTTTGGTCGGCCTCTCTTTCGTTTTCCTTCAGGGGTCCAAAGCATAGCTTTTCTTGTGATGGCATCGAAATCCCTTCTGAGGACATGGCCAACCCAGCTCCAGCGTCTGCCAGCTATGATGGTGTGCATGTCCTCTTGCTTGCTCCGAGTAAGCAGATCTTGGTTGGTGATGGTATTCGGCCAAAAGATTCGGTGAATTTTTCTTAGGCATGTTGTGTGAAAAGAGGACAATTTCGACATTTCCTTCTCTGTAACTCTCCAGCTTTCCGCTCCATAGAGAAGCCCAGAAAGCACACAGCTCTGATATAATCTTAATTTTGTGCTTGTGCTGTATTGAGAGGACTTCCAGATGTTGTTTAGGCTAAAAAGGCTGGTCTTGCTTTGTTCATTCTGTTGTTGATGTCTTTGCTTGCCCCGCCGTCCGATGTTACTATGAATCTTAGGTATGTGAAGGTGTCTGTCTGTACCAGTTGCTGATTCCTAACTCATATGGGCTCAGGGTTGCTCACATTGAGCGTCATGACCTCTGACCTCTTTAAATTGATGTTCAAGCCCACCTGCTGGCTATACTTATTAAGTCTATCCGTTTTTTCCTTGATGTGTTAATGTGAATGTGTTAGTAGTGCAATGTCATCTGCATATTCCAGATCTTCCAATGTAGAAAATGTAGTCCATCTTATTCCTCTTGGACTGCCCTCTGTTGTCTGGCGCATCACCCAGTCTATGAGTGATAAAAAAGAGTGGTTGATAAGGGGCATCCCTGTCGCACTAATGTCTTCACCTCAAAGGTTAGGTTGCTCTGCCCAACACTACACGTAAAGTTGGCATAGAGGCTTTTTATGATTGACACTATGCAGCTTGGAATTCCATAAGCCCTAAGTATTTTCCATAAACTGTCCCTGTGTATACTGTCAAAAGCCTTTCCAAAATCAACGAAATTAATGTACAGCTGTCTTTGCCATTCTGAGCACTGCTCTATAATGTTCCTGAGAGTAAATATATGATCTACACATCTTCTGTTCTTTCTAAATCCTGCTTGTTCTTTCCTCAGTTTGTGGTCTACTGCTTTTGAAATTCTCTGTAAAATTATCCTGCCTAGTATTTTGCTGGGAACTGAGAGAAGAATGACTCCTCTCCAATTATTGCAGTCTGCAAGATCTCCCTTCTTGGGCAATTTGACAATTATTCCTTTGTTCCACTCTGTTGGTGTTGTCCCTGTTTTCCAGACTTGTGCAAATAGTGGTTCTAATAGTTCTGCTGCTAGCCCAGGGTCTGTCTTAAATAGCTCTGCATTTAAGTTATCATGACCAGGAGTTTTTCCATTCTTTAACCCTTTAATTGCTGTGATGATTTCTTCTTTTCGTGGAATGTCTGTATTAACATCTAGATCGTTTTCAGCCTCAGGAACATTCAATTGTGTCTCTAGTGGTTCCTTGTTCAGAGTTTCTCTGAAATGCTCTGCCCATCTTGTTTCCTGTCCCTCTGCTGTCGTGATGAGATTTCCTTGTTTAATGTAATATTTTTTGCACTTCCTTTACCGCTGAAGAATTTAGTTATTTTGTATACTGTGCTTTGTTCATTTCTCAGTGCTGCCTCTTCTGCCTGTCTTGCAAGATCGTCTAGGAAATTCCTTTTGTTGGTTCGGGTTTGGCGTTTAACTTCCTTGTCCAGCTGACTGTACTGTTCGCTATACAGTTGCTTTAACCTGGGGGACTTCGCTTCTGTTTTCTTTCTTTTCATTTCCTTTCTCATCGTTATGGTGTTTAATGTTTCTGGTGTTATCCAGTCCTGCTTCTTTCTTTCCTGGAATCCAAGGCATGATTTGCTGCTTTCCTTATATATTGTTGAAATGGTGTTGAATTTCGGGTCTATATCATCAGTTAATGTCTTTTCTTGACTTTTGGTAAATTGATATCGTTTCTTTATGTCAGCCGCAAAAGCTTTTCTGGTAAGGGGGTCCTTCAATTTGCTGATGTCAAACCTTTTCTGTGCATTTACAGTTGATCCAGCCCTTCTTAGTTTCACTTTCAGTTTTGCTACTACTAAATGGTGATCACTTTCCACATCTGCACCTCTTCTTACCTTCACATCTTGTAATGCATGTCTCCATCTATCTATAGTTAAACTTCTATTTACATATATGAGGAGGGAAAGATCGTCTTGTACTAAATTATAGTCGTTCAGATAGGCGGGACTAGAGAAACTTACTCATTCCAGAGACAGTTCTTCTCCTTAAACTATGCACCCGTGAAATCTATTTCTCATACCTTTATTTCTCACGTACTATCACCATTCACTCTACTCAGACGGGACCATAAATAACTTCGAAACCTATCGGTACGACAGGTATGTCACACGGTTTAAATAAATACTGGATTTATATTTAAAAAATGATTTCAGATATGGTTACGTTTTTCCTTTATTTACTTTTATGTTTGATGATTTACAGATTCCCCGTGCAAAGAACGGGTAAGGCCTCTAGTATCATTATAAGAATGCAAATGACAAGAGGAAACATCATTGCATTGTGAATATATGTAACTAAAAGTTACCAAAAGAAATCAAGTTCAACATAAAAACAAGAATCTTTAACGGAAATGTCCAATTAGTCCTATTGTATGGCTCTCAGATATGGACAACTGCAAAATAGACAACCAATAAGAAAAATACTTTAATAAATGGATCATGGAGTAGAATAGAAGGAATGAAATGGTATGAAAAGAAACAGACAAACACAAGTGAACTGATGGAAAGAAACAGACAGACACAAGTGAACTAATAAAAAGAAACAGACAAACACAAGTGAAGTGATGGAAAGAAAGAGAAGAACACAAGTGAACTGATGGAAAGAAACAGACAAATACAAGTGATCTAAAAAAAAGAAACAGACAAACACAAGTGAACTGATGGAAAGAAACAGACAAACACACGTGATCTAAAAATAAGAAACAGACAAACACAAGTCAACTGATGGAAAGAAGCAGACAAATACAAGTGATCTAAAAAAAGAAACAGACAAACACAAGTGAACTGATGGAAAGAAACAAACAAGTACAAGTGATCTAAAAAAAGAAACAGACAAACACAAGTCAACTGATGGAAAGAAACAGACAAATACAAGTGATCTAAAAAAAGAAACAGACAAACACAAGTGAACTGAAGGAAAGAAACAGACAAATACAAGTGATCTAAAAAAGAAACAGACAAACACAAGTCAACTGATGGAAAGAAACAGACAAATACAAGTGATCTAAAAAAAAAGAAACAGACAAACACAAGTGAACTGAAGGAAAGAAACGGACAAATACAAGTGAACTGATGGAAAGAAACAGACAAGTACAAGTGATCTAAAAAAAGAAACAGACAAACACAAGTGAACTGATGGAAAGAAACAGACAAACACACGTGATCTAAAAATAAGAAACAGACAAACACAAGTGAGCCAATAGAAAGAAACAGACAAGCACAAGTGAACTGATGGTAAGAAACAGCCACACCAGTGGGACAAGAGAAGAGGAAAAGGCACTGGCGTTAAGAAAACCATTTGATAGCATTACAAGGCAGCACTTATTCTGGAATCTCATGGTAAAAGAAATAGGAGATTAAAAGAAACATACTCATGGAGAAGAACACTGGAGACAGACATGAAAGGAATAAAGAAGACGTTGACAGATCTTGATCGGATGGCACAGGACAAGATGGCTTGGCTTGTTGGTGTTGAAGACCTTTGCTATGATGAGATGAAGGGTATTGATGATGAGATGAAAGGTATTGATGATGAGATGAAGGGTATTGATGATGGGATGATGATGATGGCATAAAGTCTAGTGTAGCTTTGTCCTTCTCTAACCAGTTCACTAATGTCATACGCGACTGGAAGATTTGTAGTAATGTATCCTATAATAATTATCGCACCTCTACCAATTTCAAAGGTCTCTAACTTTGATTTTCTCAAGAAAGGATGTGAAAAAAGTGGTCGATACCCCGCAATTCCGTCGCTGTTCCACCTAGTGGTCGATACCCCACAATTCCGTCGCTGTTCCACCTAGTATGCAATCACTGTTCCATTTTTTCCGATCCTGAATAACTACCTTGAGTTATTGCACCACTGCAATTAATGCTTAGAAATTTGTTATTGAAATTAGCTAATCATATGAGCATTTTTAAATTAGTAACTAATTCATTATTTTTTTCTGTATGTTTTTTCTTCCATTTTTGGAATCCAAGATTATTGATTATACCTGCCAAATGTGTCTGTTTCGTGCTCAGTGCAGTATTTGCGCTGTTAGTGCTTTAGATCTATATTTACAATTCTTTTTGCGTTTCTTAGTACATGTCAAGCTCTTTTTAATCCTACCAATTGTATAAAGCTTATACATATTTGTCAGCTGTTAAGGCGCAAGAATATTCTATATGCAAATAATGCTAGAGACCAAAATGTCAGTTTATTTGATGTCCGCCATAAGACATGAATACAAATGTCTGTTAGTATAATGATAACACTGGCTAACAAAAAAAAAATTTTTTTTCTTTCTCTAACATTTCTATGTTTTTCTGGTCAATTTTAATGCGCTGTTTTTAAATCTGCAAACCGTTTTTCTCTATCAGGTCGGGATCTCTAGAAATACGCAATTGAAGTTTTTTAACAACCCATACAGTATTACAACATCATTTGTACAAGAAGTATAACAGTTATGTAGGCTTGAATTTCTTTGCAGTCGACTTTCGTCGGTGAATGGCATGTGGTACATCGCGATGAAGCATCCAACAATAATCGGCAAGCATGGTCACACTCCACCGTCCTTGATAACGTGACTCCATTACGGCGATATCTTGATGGAATCGTTCTCCATGTTCATCGCTGACTTCGCCAAGGTTGTCAGGGAAAAAGTCAAGATGTGAATCGAGCAAATGGATTTTGAGGGAAATGTTACAGCCCATAATTCTGTATGCATCTATGCACTGCTTAACAATATGCACATAGTCGACAGATTTGTGATTTCCCAGAAAGTTATCGACAATCGATTTGAATGCCATCCATGCGCGAAGTTCACTACCATGTAACAAGTTCTCGAATTGTTTGTCTGCAATAACTTTCCTAATCTGAGGTCCTACAAAGATACCTTCCTTTATCTTTGCATCGCTAATTTGCGGAAACTTTTCTCGAAGATAAGTGAAAGTTTTGCTCGTTTTATCTAACGCTTTTACGAAATTCTTCATGAGCCCCAACTTTATATGTAACGGTGGTAAAATGATGCTGTCTTTGTTAACTAATGGCTCGTGTATTACATTTTTATGCTCGAGCTGCATACGATCCCTGATAGGCCACACCTTTCTTGCATAATGTTCCTGTCTGTTGCGGCTGTCCTATTCACATAGGAAGCAACAAAATTTAGTATACCCAGTCTGCATGCCCGTGAGAATTGCAATGACCTTTAGGTCTCCAAAAATCCGCCATTGGTAGTCAATGTACTTTATTTTTGCCAAAAGTATAGCCATATTGTCATAAGTTTCTTTCATATGAACAGAGTAGGCGACTGGAATTGATGAAAATACATTTCCATTATGCAATAACACGGCTTTTAGACTAGTCTTGGAAGAGTCGATGAAAAGTCGCCATTCGTTGACTATGTGCTCATGACCGAGGTGCACCATTAGACCTTTTACATCTTTGCAATAGCAAATGTCATCATCCATCTCAAAGTATTGAACAAGTTCTCTGTGTCTATGACGAAATTTAGATATCGGAGTATTGGGCGCTAAAAGATTCCATTCTTTGAGTCCCGAACCGAGTAATTCCGCTTGTCCTTTGGTGAGAGCGAGATCACGTATTAGATCTGAAAGTTCTGAATGGTTAATTAAGTGAACACCATCATTCACCGGTATATAATCCGAGTCAGAATTAGTTTCTAAAGCAGGTAAACTATCACTTTTTGATGGTTCATTCACGTCCAACGGATATTGTTCTGGTCGAACTGGGATCGGACACGTGATTGGATCATGAGGCACTGGTTTCGAAACCGATTCAATATTTGGATAAACCACAGACTTTCTAGTTTTAAAAGTGACACCATAGATATTTTTCAAGCAGAAGTAACAATCAGTAGCGTGATTTGTCGGTTCACGCCATATTACTGGCACTCCAAAGGGCATCGACTTATGCTTCGGCGATTTTCGTAACCAACCTGCCAATGTATTTGCACAAGTTGAACAAACTGCATTTGGCTTCCAAGATTTATTTGCATCATCAACTTTCGAATCGAAATAAAGTTCATATGCTTTCTTTAGCAATGGTGTAAAGTTTTTCTGGTGAACACGATCGGTAAAATATCCGCACACGTAACAGAACAGATCAGCCGAATTTCTACAACTTCTAGAAGCCATATTTCACTCAGAATTATTTCAAAATACAGTAACTATTTGAAATATAACGTAACATATGTCATGCATCTTTTAGCAGTATAAAAAGTAGAATTATTTTGCATTTTATTAATTTTAAAAAAAGTTATATAGTAAAAATGAAACGGAGCAAATAACGGTTTCCCAAAAATATATTTATTCACAAATATCTTAAGAACCCGACGTGATAGAGATAAACGGATTTCAAATTTGAAATCAACGCAAGAAACTGACCTAAGAACACTTATTCTTATATAAGAAAGAAAAATGTTGTTTGTCAGTGATCGATCATGCCTTTCCACAACTTTTGCTAATAAGTGGAATGTCATTTTGTCTAGTCATGGCATTAAGTTCATATTTTAAACTTGTGTATCTCAGGTTCTCAGTGCATCTTCATTTGCTAAATCTTCTCAGTGGAAACATTAAGGCAAATAGGTGGTACCATCTTCGAGCACACACTGTGCTATGAAAGCCAAGGACGATTAATGAAATCACGAACATACAAGACGAAAAATGTGCTGTCTAATAAATATCAGGACAATGCGAAAATATTTAATATTAATGTCACAGGAAAAGTGACATACAGTAGGGTCTTATGAAGTAATTTGGTTAGATCGGCGGTTCATTCTCTCGGAATATTTCGGCATACTCTCGGAACTTGACACTGAGAGATATAGTATAAAAATAAATACGTTACAAATAGCAACAATTCATGACGAGACCTATAGCTAAGGACAACGAGAAAAAAGTTTTTGTTTTAGACTATTGAGCAACACGGAAGGTCATTCATAATCCTCTCCACACCGATGCGATTTTTCAATTATTACATCGCTATAAAAATGAACAATCAATGAAATACAGGATGAAGCTCTCAATTAACTAGTCTTCTGCATGGCAGAAATCGTCTACCATCCAAGAATGCATGACGTCACTCAGGATACACCTTCTTCAACTGGCAAGAAGAAAAAAATATTTCGTACTACCACCTGCAACTAGAGGTAATGTCGTGTTACAGAAGGAATCTTACAGTTTTCAAATGGAGAATTCAGCAGAGGACTGTGGGTAATTGCTTCAAGTGTTAGAACAGGACCTAATAAATGCCTATTGAGTTAGAGGAAGAGTTGTTAGCCAGTTATGAGAAGGAAAATGTCGAGGCAGTAGAGATGTTCAAACTTAAGGAAGAAGTAAACTAAGAGGAAAGAAATTATAAATAATCACCCCAGAACAATCCCTGTTTCTTTGTCTCATATCCTCACAAGTTAATGCAAAATACGCAGAAGAATTTAAGAATGTTGAATCTGAATCTAGTATTGAAATTAAGGTTTGTTTGCTTCAACTGTATCATAGACTAAAACTAACCGTTAACTTTGCTATTCTGAAATGCCTCGCATTCATGACCATGTACGGGTTAAGAAGGAAATATTGTCAACATAACATCGTACAGACT
>JAMPIV010008754.1:315000-376728 GCA_024509875.1 Oreohelix idahoensis
CTTATACATTAATTATATACCACTACTATCAGCGTCGTAAACAGATTTACAAAGCTTACTGTTGTACTTCTACAAATAACGACTTGATGCAGATAATATTTTCAGTATTCTGAAATGCTGCTTTGTCTTGGTAATATTTATTCAGATAGTTAAATCTGAAATTTCTTTTAACCGTATTACGAATGTACCGAGGTATTTCAGTCCATGAAATTGTTTACCGTATTACCAGTATATCTGGATATTTCATAATATGACCTTTACATGTAATTATTCTAACCTTGCATTCTATCTTAAACATTACGTCATATGTTCATTAATATGACGACAGAGACTTGCACTTACTTTTTTTTATTTCTGTCGCAACTTTATAATGTACTCCCCTTTGACCTTCTCACCTTGGCTATTGATAGTGATGTCACCAGCTGAAAAATATCTCCTTCAACTTCTGATGGGTTATAATTAGATTATATATTGTTTTCAATTCCAAATAATATGAACAATTGCCGATATGGGAAAGTAGCCTCACATCTGTCAAATAATTGTAAATAGGGCATATCACAATTACCGATTATGCGTGTATGTTAAAAAACAAACAAAAAACCAAACAAACTAAATGAGATCAAACCGAACAAAATCAAACAGAAATTCCAAACAAGAATAATATTAAGATGGAAAGGTGTAAATGCCTGGTTGTTTCAGTTATACGAGGGGCGTTCAGAAAGTAATGCACTTCATCGTTTTTCTCAGGAGCTGTTTATCAAAAAAGCATGAAATTTATATACAATATACATGGATATGTCATGTAAACATCGGTATCATTCAACATAATCCCCATCAACTTGTACGGCTTTATGCCAGCGTGAAACAAGTGCATGTATTCCTAGCCCGTATCAGATTTTGTCTTGATTATGTAGCCATTTCTTCGCTGCATGAATCACTCCTTCATCATCTTCAAACCTTGTCCCACGGAGTGCATCTTTAAGTGGACCAAACAGACGAAAATCAGAGGGTGCCAAATCGGGACTATAGGGTGGATGGGGTAGTACAGTCCAACCCAATTTGGTGATTGCTTCCCGTCTTGCCAGACTTGTGTGAGGTCGCGCATTGTCGTGAAGGAGAAGCAGGTCTGTTGGATTCTTGTGCGGCCGAACTCTGCGAAAACGTTGATTGAGTTTTTTCAATGTCTTAATGTAAGCTTGCGAATTGATTGTCTCTCCTCTTGGCATAACGTCCACAAGAATCACACCTTCAATGTCCCAAAAGACAGTGATCATGACCTTTCCAGCTGAAGGAATTGTCTTGAATTTCTTTCTTCGTGGTGATTGCGGATGATGCCACTCCATTCACTGTCTTTTTGTCTCAGGTTCAAAATGATGTGCCCAGGTTTCGTCACCTGTAACGATCTTAGCCAAAAAGTTTTCTCCATCAGCATTGAAACGCTCCAACAATTCAGAAGAAATTGCTTTCCTTTGCAATCGGTGGTCATTTGTGAGACTTCCAGGAGCCCATCTTGTGCAAACCTTAGAAAATCCGAGAGTTTTTATAACTGCATTTGCACTACCAATGCTGACTGTAAGGCCAATTGTTGAGTAGTGATTCGCCTATCAGTAAGAATAATGCCCTCCACGCATTTCAACATTTCTGCGTTGGTGGCTGGGGCAGGACGTCCACAGCCCGGCCGATCAAGCAGCTCTGTATCTCCACTTCCTGATTCTTCGATTCTCTGAACCCAGCGACTGACTGTACTCCTGTCGACTGCAAAACTTCCATACACATCACATAGACGCTTGTGAATGTTCACAACAGTTTCCTTCTCTGCAACGAGAAATTCTATCACAATTCGCTGCTTATAACGCAAGTTGCTAACACGCTCCATTTCAACGGTTTAGGGCAGCCGTATTATTTGGCCGGTTGCAGTGCAAATGATGCACGCACACAATTGGCACATGCCATATTTTAAGTGTGCAAAATGTCATGCTTCTATCTTCATTATTATCTGAGAAAAACGATGTGGTGCATTTCTTTCTGAACGCCCCTCGTATAACAGCTATTTAAGTGACTTTCACTTGCCATAAGTCATATGTATTGTAAGAACAGCATCAGACCTTCACATTCCCAATTACTACATATTAACTTTTTTTCTTGGTAAATACTGTTTGACTACATTATGCAGTTCCCTAGGTCTGTCTATTCTTAACACCTCTTGTATATTTATTTGTAAATTTGAAGCCTGCAAATAATCTAATATTGGTATTCTCATTTTGCAGGTGATGTGCCCTTGGAGTCGTTTTTGTGGCGTATGTTAAATGGATCTTATTGTATTTTCATTCACACAGACAGAGTAGGTCAGGTTATAAAACGTAATATAATATAACCGACTGTTGACTGGAAATTCCTACTTGGTTCAACGTGTTGAAGCTGTTGCTCGTTACCATCCTTATCAATAAAAGGTAAAGATAGTCCCATAGCAGATATTGCCGAAGAGAAATGTTAGAGGCTTCATTTTACTAGGTCCAGCTTTTAGAGGTGTCGTGAAATATTCTAATCCACATATATAAATTAAAAAGTAAATGTAAAGCCTAACACATAAATTCCATAAAAGGAAAGAAGAATGGTAAAGAACAGTGCTGTCACAATGACTGTACTCGAAATCCCCCTTGTTTTCTCCTTCGTCTGCAAATTGTAACGTTTCACGTTGATAGTAAAAGCCTTCTGCAGCATACACGCGTTTCCCCAACACAATAAAATGTGTACTCCATTTCTAAGAAAAACCTTGAAATACGCAAGATGACCTAGATTTAAAATTCCATTCATGTCATTTTATACACTACGTTACCAAAAAACGAAAGACAGATGGACTAAAGATAGAAAGAAAGGGAGAGGCTGAAAGCAGGAACGCATGCAACACTAAACACGCGTCTCGCTATACAATTACTACCATCACGCGTGTAAGGCCACAAGCACTAGCTTTTTTCAAATCGACAGTGATCAAAAAACACTACCCATACCAGAGTTAGGTTTTAAAATCCTGAAAAACGCTTATTAGGAAACATGACATTATACTGGTTTACGTTTGAAAACATGACAGTACCCAGACACCCTAAAGTTTGGAAGTGAGGAGGTGGTAACAGCACGACTATCCTAGAAGAAAATGCATATTGGCTCCATTAAATATATATATATTTGGGTTCCTTAGAACTTGCTGACAAATAATATGTTAAACGTTACGCAAATAGTCTAGGAATTACCAAATTATAGCCAAAAGAAATAGTGAGGGATGTCAGACAACACCTAAATCAGAATCGCTCAGTGGCAGATTTTCACCCCACCATTGTACGGGAAATGGGTCTCCATGTTAAATCCGATTTGATTGGAGCGCAATAAATGTAAGGCTAAACACGATTAGTCGGGCTATAAATACTATCTTTTGTTGTCAGGGGAAACGGGAGTAGGAGTACTTTTTTTCAAACGATTGGGTAAACATGGCACGATTGGTTAGACCCGCGAATATAGTCAATCAGAGGCGTCAGGTCACCACCACATGTTCAAATAAACTTACTACAGAACCAGTGCGTTGAGCACCAGTGCATATTTTTCTAAATAAAAGCCTGGGACATCGGCAGATCGAAATTGTGCTATATTCATTGCCAGTCAACGTAACTGTGTATTATTCCATGAATTGTGGTAAGCTTGATATATTCAATATCTTTTTAATGAAAATTGAATGTAAATTGATAATTTATGTCTGTATATATATATGTGGGTCAGTAGCGAACATGAGGCAAGGCCTATATAATGCTCCAACCTGAACAGAAGGTGTCGGAGGAAAGTAAAACTACATGGAATTGCCAAACAGTACACTGACACCTATCTTATCGACTAGAAAGAAATAATGCTGGAATTGCAGAGGCGTAGTAACCATTAGGGAGGAATATACTGGTGTAAATTATTTCAGATGAAGCTGACAGTTGGCCTACCGCTCTGAACTCAGTGTTTGTTATGTAATGTGTTCAGTCTGTAAATAGATTATAAATTAGTTATGAAGTAGGAGGTACAACCTTCTTGTTTCAGGGACCGTGGTCCTAAAGCTATTGAGCAGCACCTGGTCGGAGCTTTGCTGAACCTAGAGGCTGACAGCATACTCCTGGGTCCAGATAGTGACCAGTGAGGTGTCTCCAGAACACAGGGAGGCTATCGAGCAGAGGAGTCTTATCCTGCCGCCATCACGAAAGATAAGCCTATGTGGCCAGTGGAGCTCAACATTATGCCCCCCCCCTCAAAATCTGACTTTATAATAAACCAGAGGGAAAATACAGTGTTTAAATTGATAGGGACTGTGAACTTTTCCCCATACTACTTACAAGATAAACAAACACTTGAAGTCCTGATGACAAATAACAACATAGCTTGAAAAAAACAAAACCAGTATTACCTCATATTACTACTACACAACTGACACACATAGGATAATATTAATAAAATATGTCACTACAAGTTTCATATTGATAAATCCTGTACATATAAATTGTAATTAAAATTGATTGTGATTCCTGGTTCACTTTGTAGTTGAATCAGGACATATATATTAATGAAAGTGCTTAATACATATTGATATTTGAAAATTTACCAGTGACTCATTTAAGATAGTCTTATAGAATGGTACATGTGTGTGAGTGTCACAGTGTTGTCAAGTGTGGTGGAATAAATTAAATTGTTTATCTGTCTGTTGTTGTTGTGACTTACACTTCATCATATACATACCCTAGACATTTAACGTAGTCATCACAATATTCCAGAATAATTCTGACTGAGGCATAATGTGGTAGCAAGTAAGGTTATCTGTAAAACACTACACCTATTAGATACAGATACCTTCACAGCTGATCTCAGTCAGTACACTAAGTCCCCTATAAAAATTTATAACATCCCACTTTACCACATATATTGGGGGCTCGTCCGGGATATTGAACTTTCTCCTGTTATATATATATTGGGAATAATAAAGAATTAAAAGGTATCCTTGGGTGGAAATAAATAAGGTTGAGCTCTCAGTGCCTGTAATGTCCTTAGATAATTATTGAAAGATTGAATTGTTTACAATTGTATGTTAGACAATGGCCGACTTGGCAAAATTTCGATCTGCTGCTGTACAGACTGCGAAAGAGTTAGGAATGGACGGGCAAATTATGATTGCTTATGTCACTGCTGAATGTGACAAATATATTGAACGGGAAGAAAGAAGATTAGAAAAAGAGGCCGAAAGAAAATTAGAATCTGAAAGATTGGCCGAAGATAAGAGAATAGAGGCTGAAAAAGAGATTAAGAGGTTGCAGATTGAGGCTGAGGCTAAGAAATTGGAAGCAGAAGAAAGAAGATTAGCTGCAGAAAGGGAAGCCGAGGAAAGAAGACAGGCTGCAGAAAGGGAAGACAAGCGATTAGCTGCAGAAAGGGAAGCAGAAGATAAAAGATTACAAAGGGAACATGAGTTACGACTAAGGGAGTTTGAGCCTTGAAATGGACTTCTCTGGGGAAAACCCAAGATCTTAAGGAAATGGTCCTTATAGAACAATTAAGAGAGTCCATGGCTCCAGACCTGAGAAAGTTTCTCATGGAACAAGGTGCAGAGAGGCTGGGTGAGTTGCTAAATGTTGCTGAAAGGTATCAAGCAGCTCAGGCAGAGGTATCAGGTAATAAAAAGAAACAGCTGGAAAATTTTAGGGCACCACAGAACTTTAATAAATTTGATCCTAGAGATAAAAACAAAGGTAAGCACCAATTTCATAGGCCACGGTATGACAATAAAAATAAAACCCCACAATTCGATGAAAGGAAATATGATGAAAGAAAATCTTTCAACCAAGGGAAAAGGTGGTGTAAAAATTGTAAGATGAACAATCATGACACTGACCGTTGTAGAAGGAACCCTATAGTTATGGCCACCCTTCAGGTCAGGTCGACCTCAAGACAGGAGGAGGATATTATGTTAGATACCACTCCAGAAGAGATGAGGAAGGCACAGGCTGGGGATAAGACCCTCAAGCCTTGTTTCAGGAAATTGTCAACTTGTCATACAACTCCAGGCAAGGGAGATTTTTACATGAAAAACAAGTTGATGTATAGGAAGACTGGAGCTAGATCCAAAGGTCAGGGATAGCTGGTACTTCCTAAAAGATATAGGGCAGAATTAATAAGGAGCCTACATGTGAAACCAGATGGGGACCATGAGAAAATAGGTACCATCATCCAAAAGGTGGCGCACAATTATTATTGGCCCAAAGCAAGATGGGACATTGAGAATTTTGTAGAAAGGTGTAGCATAGCACATGAGGGAACACCCACAAGTGGGAACATTGATCAGGACCTTGACACGCCACGGGGCAAAATTAGGCCTGATAATAAAAGGAAAAATAAATTTGATAAAGTGTACCAAAGGGAATGGGAAGCCCCTTTTCACGGACAAGCTTCACTTAACTGTTTTACAATGGCCACTATGCGGAGAGTGCAAACAGATGTCTTACTCCAGGATAAGCCGAAAATCCCTCAATCGGACTTAAACAAACTGGAGGAAGAGGATGTAGGGAGGAAATCTCTCATCAAGAATTCTAAGTGGGGAGAAAGCCCCCAAAAGAAAAATTGGTAGCGGTCGTTTTGTGCATGATAATTCTGGCAAGAAAAATCATCACTATAGCGCTTCGAGTGGAAGAGACCATACCGGTGCATGGACAAATAGGTCCAAAAAATTAAAGGTCCATATGTAACGCTGTTAAGAACGTGGACTGATGAAAAGGCAGAGGAAAATATTACATCCTCATACCAATATGTGAATGAGCTGACCACTCGTTTAAAAACTGGCTGGAAACTTGCCAATGAAAATTTGAAACAAGCCAGGAAGAAACATGCTGCCTATTATAACAGGAAAGCTAAAGACAGAGATTTGGCTGTGGGAGAGAAGGTACTGCTTCTTCTACCCGGTAGTCAGAATAAGTTACAAATTGGATGGCAAGGTCCATATACAGTTCTAGAGAAGGTGTCTAGAACCAATTATAAGATAGATAAGAAGGGGAAAGAAAAAATCTATCATGTGAATCTCCTGAAGAAATATTTGGAAAGAGAACATCAGGAAGAGACACACTTGTTGACCTTGTCCATTGCCATGGAGATGAAAAAGGAACCACTTTCATCATTTGAATATCCATTACACCCCTGTGAGACAGCGGCACAGGTGAAAATCAGTACACATTTAACGAAAACTCAGAAAGAGAGAGTGCAACAGGTTCTAGATACTCATACAGAGGTGTTAACAGACCGACCAGGGCATACAAACTTATTGGAATATGATATGAAGCTGATAGACCCCACACCTGTATGTATGAAACCATATTCGATTCCTTTTGCTAAGGAGAAAGCTTTGAAGGAAGAGATAGACTATTTGTTGAAGGAAGGAATTATTTCACACAGTGAATCTTCGTATAGTTCCGGTGTTGTACTCTTAAGGAAGCCCTCTGGAGAACATAGACTCTGTATAGATTACAGGAGACTGAATGCTATTACAGAAGGACAGGTGGATCCATTGCCGGACACAAATCAGTTGTTTGCCAGACTAAATAAAGCTAAATATTTCTCAAGGGTGGATCTGAGTAAAGGCTACTATCAGATTCCAGTAAAACCTGAGATCAGACAAAATTGTTGGATGTAAACAATTCGGAGGAACGTAATGAATCCCTGAGTTGCCTCTTTGATTGAGGATATTCCGAATGTTTCATACAGGCTAATAAGAAGATTATGGGATCCACTACGAAAACTCTGCTATCACCAGGTATATGTTATCTCCTCATAACGTACATTTTGAGGAAAATCTAATGTTCTCTGGACATGTCATTGCGCAGACTCAGAGAAGAGAAATGGTGAATACGGGTTGTGAAGCAGCATTAAGACAAGCAGTCACACTTGCGGCTGTTCAGTAACATAACCGAAAAATATTATTGGTTGTAGAGGTCTGAGGCAGATTTCCTGAGTAGTGCCTACTCTGAATGGACCCAACTACATAAAACCATGATAGCACAACAGCAGAGTAAAGTCAAGTTGACTTACATTTATCTATGTGTATATAGAATAAAGGACTGACATAAGATGTCTGTTTTAAGAAGGGAGATGTCGTGAAATATTCTAATCCACATATATAAATTAAAAAGTAAATGTAAAGCCTAACACATAAATTCCATAAAAGGAAAGAAGAATGGTAAAGAACAGTGCTGTCACAATGACTGTACTCGAAATCCCCCTTGTTTTCTCCTTCGTCTGCAAATTGTAACGTTTCACGTTGATAGTAAAAGCCTTCTGCAGCATACACGCGTTTCCCCAACACAATAAAATGTGTACTCCATTTCTAAGAAAAACCTTGAAATACGCAAGATGACCTAGATTTAAAATTCCATTCATGTCATTTTATACACTACGTTACCAAAAAACGAAAGACAGATGGACTAAAGATAGAAAGAAAGGGAGAGGCTGAAAGCAGGAACGCATGCAACACTAAACACGCGTCTCGCTATACAATTACTACCATCACGCGTGTAAGGCCACAAGCACTAGCTTTTTTCAAATCGACAGTGATCAAAAAACACTACCCATACCAGAGTTAGGTTTTAAAATCCTGACAAACGCTTATTAGGAAACATGACATTATACTGGTTTACGTTTGAAAACATGACAGTACCCAGACACCCTAAAGTTTGGAAGTGAGGAGGTGGTAACAGCACGACTATCCTAGAAGAAAATGCATATTGGCTCCATTATATATATATATATATGGGTTCCTTAGAACTTGCTGACAAATAATATGTTAAACGTTACGCAAATAGTCTAGGAATTACCAAATTATAGCCAAAAGAAATAGTGAGGGATGTCAGACAACACCTAAATCAGAATCGCTCAGTGGCAGATTTTCACCCCACCATTGTACGGGAAATGGGTCTCCATGTTAAATCCGATTTGATTGGAGCGCAATAAATGTAAGGCTAAACACGATTAGTCGGGCTATAAATACTATCTTTTGTTGTCAGGGGAAACGGGAGTAGGAGTACTTTTTTTTCAAACGATTGGGTAAACATGGCACGATTGGTTAGACCCGCGAATATAGTCAATCAGAGGCGTCAGGTCACCACCACATGTTCAAATAAACTTACTACAGAACCAGTGCGTTGAGCACCAGTGCATATTTTTCTAAATAAAAGCCTGGGACATCGGCAGATCGAAATTGTGCTATATTCATTGCCAGTCAACGTAGCTGTGTATTATTCCATGAACTGTGGTAAGCTTGATATATTCAATATCTTTTTAATGAAAATTGAATGTAAATTGATAATTTATGTCTGTATATATATGTGGGTCAGTAGCGAACATGAGGCAAGGCCTATATAATGCTCCAACCTGAACAGAAGGTGTCGGAGGAAAGTAAAACTACATGGAATTGCCAAACAGTACACTGACACCTATCTTATCGACTAGAAAGAAATAATGCTGGAATTGCAGAGGCGTAGTAACCATTAGGGAGGAATATACTGGTGTAAATTATTTCAGATGAAGCTGACAGTTGGCCTACCGCTCTGAACTCAGTGTTTGTTATGTAATGTGTTCAGTCTGTAAATAGATTATAAATTAGTTATGAAGTAGGAGGTACAACCTTCTTGTTTCAGGGACCGTGGTCCTAAAGCTATTGAGCAGCACCTGGTCGGAGCTTTGCTGAACCTAGAGGCTGACAGCATACTCCTGGGTCCAGATAGTGACCAGTGAGGTGTCTCCAGAACACAGGGAGGCTATCGAGCAGAGGAGTCTTATCCTGCCGCCATCACGAAAGATAAGCCTATGTGGCCAGTGGAGCTCAACATTATGCCCCCCTCAAAATCTGACTTTATAATAAACCAGAGGGAAAATACAGTGTTTAAATTGATAGGGACTGTGAACTTTTCCCCATACTACTTACAAGATAAACAAACACTTGAAGTCCTGATGACAAATAACAACATAGCTTGAAAAAAATAAAACCAGTATTACCTCATATTACTACTACACAACTGACACACATAGGATAATATTAATAAAATATGTCACTACAAGTTTCATATTGATAAATCCTGTACATATAAATTGTAATTAAAATTGATTGTGATTCCTGGTTCACTTTGTAGTTGAATCAGGACATATATATTAATGAAAGTGCTTAATACATATTGATATTTGAAAATTTACCAGTGACTCATTTAAGATAGTCTTATAGAATGGTACATGTGTGTGAGTGTCACAGTGTTGTCAAGTGTGGTGGAATAAATTAAATTGTTTATCTGTCTGTTGTTGTTGTGACTTACACTTCATCATATACATACCCTAGACATTTAACGTAGTCATCACAATATTCCAGAATAATTCTGACTGAGGCATAATGTGGTAGCAAGTAAGGTTATCTGTAAAACACTACACCTATTAGATACAGATACCTTCACAGCTGATCTCAGTCAGTACACTAAGTCCCCTATAAAAATTTATAACATCCCACTTTACCACAAGAGGCAAGGTGATCAAGTTCCTTTCCTCACTGCCTTTTGCGTTTATTAACTCAAGAGTAGAGTCAAGTACCTATTTACAGCTAGGTAGACCGGAGCATGAGGATACAAATTCTTTGTCAGGACATTAACATCGGTAGTAACGCATTCTAGACTTTGTATTATTTCTTTCCCGTCACTGTGTCGAATGCCTTTCTGTGGTGTTACAAAGCATGAATATTAATCAATACATGCTTTCATTGCTTAGAAGTAGTTATTGTCTGAAATATAGCATGGTTTCTGGTATAACGCTCACAAACCTGCGCTGAACTTTAGTAAAATCTGGGGTAACCTGGCAACTAAGCGCGCGAATCTTTACTTTAAATGATTACATTTGTCTTCTTTATCACTGTTGTGAAATTGTTGTTGTTGTTTTCTTTTCCCATCATAAAGTTTACGCTTGTTGCTACAGGTGTTAATTAAAAGCGTTGTTATCACCTCTATTCGAAAATCTCGCTGTCTGATATTCTATTTTCTTTTTCTGTAGCCAGTCTTGCCACTTGTGTCGTGTAATGCATACAGTCTTCAGTATGTTGCCCATTGTTCTTAAATCTCTTAATTAATTATTCGAAATACTCACCTGAGGGGAAAGGTTGTTATTATTTATGACAATCTATACAACTGTTTCGCTCTCACCATTGTGAAGTATTGCCGCACAATACAGCATTTATTGCTAACAACTATTTGTCGATGTGACATTCCTCAAGCTTTTGAAGTTTTCATGAACGAAGTGGTCTGATGTCGCCGTGCCAGAGCACGGGCGATTCTATCAAGAATAAATAAGAGGATGAATAAGAAAATCAATGACAAAAGACTGACAATTATTTATATTAGTTAATGGTTGTGTTAAATAAGAGCGTAAGAGACGTGACGGTACAAAGTGCAGACTTTTAGAATTCAGTGTATGACAATGACGAATTCTGTACGTAGTGACCGACAATAGTTCACGTGTAGCGGAAGGTTTTATATGTGTGAGATGATAGTGCTAGAGTAGAAAAAGTATTCTCTCCAGAATGTGTGAGGTCCCAGTGACAGAGAAGTACACTGGTATCACTCGATAGTCACGGCTGTGAAAGTATCTGGACTGAAAATATTCAGAGAACAGTCAGACCTTACTGCGCCACCTCCGCTATGTGCCACCTGTGATATTAATAAAAATTCAACCAAACTCAGTATCAACTATATTGAATGAATAAAGCTGGTGAATACAATTTATATCCTCTTTATTTACATCTATCTAATTGTGGTGATTGTGTGTGACTGGTGATACAAAAGTTATATTTATACAAAAAACCAAATTGGCGAACACCCTTACAGTTTTTACAAGTTACACTAAAATGTCACTTCTTTAGACTCTTCCAATTAGTTAGGTAATAGACTTCTTCACTGTCTTATTCACTTTATAACTTTCACTAGTTTATCACGCAAATTGTCATCATAAAACTTTGATTGACAGTTATCACTTCTTGGGTGCACGATTGTCACAAATATCACTCATCTGTTTTTATAATCAGTGTTCATATGAGATGTACAGCTTCAGTAGGTCGTGCTTCTACCAATCCAGGCACTGCTGGGGCGATTTGCATTGATCCTCGAGCAATTCTTGATCATTGACCTCTGACTTTTGGTTGACAAGTATGAACCTGCAGATAATTGTAGGATATGTGGCTATTTGTGGATAATAAATACCACATTCCTATTGTAGATGAGATGAATTTGTTTTCAGATGTATGCGTGAAAATGCATGATTATGGATCAGTGACAAGACAGGTGTCTACTGTGGAACATTTTATAAAATCAAATAATACAAAACAATATGTGCACACATATATGGTATGAGGTTATAGTATCCCCCTGCCTGACACGTTAGCTCTGTAAAGTGCAGTAACTTGAAGACAGATTGAATAAGCCCTGATAATGATTGTTGGTAGTCCTGAAAAAATTTGTTATTAGTCCTGAAAAGGATTGTGCTAGCCCTGATACGGACTCAGTCATGGTGGTATATTTCGGGTTCCAATCTTCAACAATCATACCAAGTAATCAATTAATATACATGATACTTTCATAACATATAGATTAAACAAATCCTGAAATAAAGTTGTAATTACTGTATTATTTTACATAGTAACTTTACATACCCTCGCAGGATCTAATTAAGATCAGTAAAGACTGGCTTTTGTGGAGTAACAGAACTGCCTGGCTGCAAATAACAAGATATTGGCCGTGACACGTTTCTCTCTCTCCAGCCGTTGTCCTTCTGTCTTGCTTCGCTGTACAAGTGAATTTGAAATGTTGTTGTTGTTGTTGTTTTCGTCTACTATGTTGCTGTAATACCCTGTTCAACCTGAAAGTTGGTTATAATTGGGGTATATTGTGTGTTAGGTTCTTCGGTGCTAGTCGTCTGTTAGTCCTGAAAAGGACTGGTCCTGAAAAGGACTACGTAGCTGGTTGTCTGGTTTCCTCTTCGTTGCTTGTCGGTCGTGGTGTGTTCATGGTGTTCATTTCCTGCCTTCCTATCTGTCTTGTGTTGTTTTGTTAGTTTTTGCTTTCCTCGTTTCTGTTTCTCTTGTCTTCCTGCTTTCCTGTATCTGTAATAGTGTTTTTTCTATTATTGCTGGTAGAAGTTTTTCAAGTGTTTCTTCGATGACTTCCTCGTCTGATTGTTCGTTTGTTTTGGTCGCTCTTGTGTTTGATGTCATTTCCTCAATGGCTCTTCGCTCTGTTTCGATTCTCTTGAGGATTGTGGAGTTTTCTTCCTTCAGTTCTGTCAGCCTCTTGACATCTGTTTTTATCTGCTGCTGGATTCTGTTCATTTCTTCCATCATATCTTTGACGCTCTGTAGATTTATTACGTCTTCACCACTGTCGGTTGGTTCTTCGGGAGCCTGCTTGCTTCTGTTTACGACCTGTAGTTTCATTTCTTTCACTTCAGCGGTCAGCTTGTGTAACTGTCGTCTATCTATTATGCGCTGTTTTTCTGCACCATCCGCAGCCACTCTGTGTTTTGCCTCCTTGAAGGGGATGTTTTTGTACACGGCCTCCTTCAAGATGCTCTTTGTTTCCTGAAACACAGGGCAGCCTCGGTACCTTGCCCCATGGTTTCCATGGCAGTTTGCACAGGTACGGTTTGCATTAATTGATTTGTAGTTGTGGTCCTCCTTCGCCCTGGGGCAGTCGCCATATTGGTGGTTTCCCGCGCAATATCGGCAGACAGCGTCTCTCCTGCATGTTTTCTTGGTGTGTGAAAACTGTTGGCAGTTAGAGCACTGCATGACCGGAGGTATATATGGTTCTGTCCTTTTTGTTGATGATGTTTCGAGCGTTAGTCTCTCGGGTCTTGTCGATCCTTCTACCGTAACTATCATCAGGTTGGTATCTTTCTTGGCCCAGGTTTTTAGCCTTTCGACCTGCGTGATTTTAAGATTTGCGTTTTCAGCTTGAAGGCGTCTGTGGACCTCGCCTTCGGAACATCTGGTATCCACCCCTCTGATGACCAACTTCTTTGTTGTCTTGTACTTTTCCACCACCACTTTTATTTGGTGGGGCAACTGGATTTCCTTTGGACCGGATTCCAGTTCGATCATCAGCGAGGTTGTTTTGTCTGTGTTGTTGAGAGAAAGCACTACTCCCTTTTCGTGCCTCCCTACTTTGGCGATACCTCTCCGTCCAGTTATCCCCTCGAGGATGTTGATCACTTTGTTGTCGGGTAGGGCCCTGAGTGAGGCCTCACTTCCTGACGTCTGGGTGATCTTAACAATCCTCTCCTGTATCGTTTCTGAGTTGCTTGTATTTTTAGTGTTTGGTCTTTGTTTCCTTCTACTGGCTTGGTTCGAATCTTGTTCTTGATTATACGGTGTGATATCTTGCGTCTGAGCCCTTGAGTTGTCAGCTGTTGTTTCCTCAGGATCAGGAATGGTATCTTGCTTCTCAGTGGTTTCGATGTCCAGCACGCCTGGGGCTACTTCTACTGTTGCTTCTTGAAGAGCGAGCCTAAGGGACTCGTCTCCGTCTTCAAGTCTTCGAAGTGCATCTAAAATGGTCTCTGCGATATCTTCCTCTTGTACCTGTCTGTGTTGAGGAGCTGCCTCTATCACTTCCTTCATAGTGCTTGCAGGTGGGTCGGCTGTCATCTCGGCATCGTGCGGATTCTCTGTCATAGACCGGGTTTCTGCTGACGAGTCGGGTACGTGTGCTGGTGGCAGCCTGGATATAAGCTGTTGTTTTCTTTTCTCCAGCTGTCGTAACGCTCTCCAAATTTCTTTATGTTCTGGGTCTTCTTTATCTAGGCAAGGGGTCGGGCCACTCAGACTCTCAGTCGGGTCGACGCATGTCACAGCTAACTCCGTCGTGTCCGGAGTTATAGAAGGGCCGGTCCCGGCACGAGTACTTGGGGCAGTCTTGCTCTCTGGCTGTCTGTCATTGTTGATTGTGATATTGTGATTACCCTGGCTGTTCTGCGCTGGTGGGCTGGTGTAGACCTTCCTCTTTTTAGCGTGTGGCTTATGTCTGGGCATTTTGACGATAACGCGATCTTTTCTCGAGTAGTGGCGTCCTGAGAAGGACGTTGGTGTCTTCGCTGTGTTTATCGTTCAATTTGGTTATCAAAAAAAAAAAAAAAAAAAAAAAAGGTGAATTTGAAATCATTTACGACCGCCCTTATATAGGGAGCTTCCGGACGTACAGGAAACAAGGCTCGCAACTCCAGCAAACTTCCCAAAATAGTTGTAACTTCGAGGGGGTTGTGCTAAATGAGTTTCAAACCTTGGTCTCGTGCATTTTACCTTTCCCAGTTCAAGCCTTTGGAGTTATATATTTCCGTTCTCCGTGAGTTGACCTTTATATCCGTATGTTGTTTTCCCATATCTGTCGTGTTAACGATTTATATTGAATTATAAATAGGAAAAACACAGGATTTCTCAATGCACGGACACTATTCTTGCGAAATTCTTCACAACTACTTACTCCCTTCTGATTTCCTTGTACCTATACATAAATGAAGATATTCCCGTCAAAAGGAGACCATTCTCATCCTTGTCTGTCATTCCGTTCTCCTTCCCGATGTCTAATTCTAACCATGATTTCGGACGATTTATTCTTCCTTATACACTCGCCGAAGTCATTCTATCTGACAGTGGGAAACCCCTTCTCTGATTGGCTGCCCTAGATACACACAGGAAAATACCCCTGCATTCCTTGGTTCAGGTCAGAACACTGGTGTCCCACTTTTCGGTCTTCAAACATTTAACTAGGCAATGCGTAACATGCGACATCACGTTAGCATTGATTCTCAAAATATAGTAAAGGTAATAGAGAAACTCCTTCAATAAGCTAGTGATCACTAACTAAAATAGACTGAGAACCCTTGCAATGAACTTAAATCATAAACTAGTATAGTCAGCAGAATTTAATAAAATAACATATCTTTCAACACGTACAGAATGGCGTGACAATTGGTCAGCTAAAAATGTAAAACAAAAGCAGTAAACTAATTGTATAGCAGCAGACGGAGAGCAACTGCCGAAGGGAGCAGACGGAGGGTCTGGTAGAAGATAGAACAACCTTTTAGACCACAAGAACTGCCAAATTTGTTAGACTTAGGAACAGAAGGATACACAGATCTCTCCCACGATTGTAAGTCTTTAAACACCCAGCTCCTTGTTCACGACGCCCGTGATTTCATTTTAAAGGAGAGGTAAATCGTGTCTATACGTTATTCGTGGTAACTACTCAACTAGAGAGCTGTACAAGACATTTATCACAAGTAAAACGTTTTTCTTTAAATGACCTAAAATCTCGCTGACACCAGAGCCAGTAGTATTAACAAAAGAAAACCACTGCAGTTAAAGCTTCGAAATTGAACACTGTAGGCCTAACAGTAACGACGCAAATAGTCTCAAGTATATTGAGGTAACCCTTGATTAGAACATTGTAGGCCTAACAGTAACGACGCAAATAGTCTCAAGTATATTGAGGTAACCCTTGATTAGAACATTGTAGGCCTAACAGTAACGACGCAAATAGTCTCAAGTATATTGAGGTAACCCTTGATTAGAAAAGAAGATAGGACAGATTATTCGCCTTGACCAAGCTATTGAAATATTGCACTTTGATGTATTGCAAAATGTTTGTAACAAAAAGAAGAGAATGCAAACTGGCAGAAAAGAGTTAAACGGTTGGCCAATTAATAAACATAATAATCTTTACTGGAGTTTTGTGATGTAACATTCCTGTACCTTGTCGTAGAGTCCAGCAACGCCAGTCGTCCAAGTTCTATTTGTGGTTGACAGTTTCAGTAGATGTTCCTGTGGTTGTCAAGATTTATTTTGGTGTAATTTGTCTTGGTCAAATCGTCGTATTAAGTAGACGTTCTTGTGCTTTTTACAAGATCACCAAACCAAAACCTAAACTCGAAATAACTGGAAAATTATAGACAAGAGAAAGTTATCCAATACCATAATTCCCGTCGTAAGTACGTCGGTCGGTGGGTCACATCATGCACACCGTCATTTGCGCACTTTTGTATTTTCGAGAGAGTACATTAACTTTCAACCACAACTAAGGGGTGCAACTGTGGTTGAACATTAGACAATAATTGTATTGTTTCCCTTATATGTACTCTCCCGAAAATAGAAAAGTGCGCAAATGACGGTGTGCATGAACAGTTTGATTATGGAAAGAAGCCAACAACACAATTGATAAATAGTACATGAACTGGAGACAAGAAGGTGCGGATATGCAGATTAAATTAACAGACAATCAAGATACTCTTCTGTCCAGTTTCATTCGGGAAACGGATTTAACTCATCATTTTTCTTAAAAATAACCTTAAAATGTAAGTTTTTGATTGTTTCTTCAAGACAACATTTTAATTTAAAGTATTGCAGACTTATTGTTGGAGCTGCTTGCTGGAAATGAAACGGTTTATTGGAGCATAGATACCATGATTTCCGATGATCCCAACGACGCATTTGATTTCCCAACCTAAAATCCCACCCCCTGCAGACCCAAGTAGAACAGTCCCAACTAAGATGGTTTGGCCATATCTGCAGAATGGGAGAAGATCGACTACCACGACAAGCATGGGAAACAAAGAGCCAGGAATCCAGACCCCCAGGACGACCCAGAGTCCGCTGGGAGGACAACATTAGACAATCTTTGAAGGACCGAGTGATATGAGTAAATATCATATCATGTCGATCACTTCCTGATAATGATTGTTTACACATGGTATCCCGTGGTTGCAGGAAGTGACGTCTTGACTTCTGCCTTGAATTGTCAGCAGACGGCAGTTTCGAGGTGGGACAAGCTAGCGTCTCTAACAAGGAGTCTGCTTGTGTCGTTTGACCAGTACGCATGGAATGTGTCCAGTAGGACCTGCTTTTAAAATGTGTTAATTGCCTTTGGGCATTTTGATATTTCACCTGCAAGATCGATTACCATCACTGCCTTATGCTTTCATCTAACAGTATAATGTCAGTTTAGTCTTAGCAGTGTGTATTGGAAATTCTTGGGCACGTAAGTTGACTGTTCCATTAAAACTGAGAGGAGCAAAATCAAGGACAGTAGAGACATGTGCTAGTAAAAGCTAAGATGTCATATCATACTCAAATGGAGTAAAATGTATAATAAATGGTTGTAAATTGTGCCAAGAAGTTGGGCCTTGTTATTGAGTACCTGAGGTGCGGGCCAGGGAGATTATGTGTGACTGGCCAAACATAAAAATATATATATTAATTCCTGAAACGGAATATGCAAGGACAACCCTGGAAGGTATTCAGCAGGCCATTGTATTAAGGAGTGTCAAGCCTGAAGTCTAATGCACTCTTACCACAGGACGTCGGGAGGACGGTTCCTGAAAGAATAATCATTCTTAAAATTTACCCGTACCAGTTTCTGGGGGCCAAAGCCATTGGATGCCTAACAGCGCCTAACGAATCGGGGACTATTTGTTCAAAATGGCGGCACGCATCGTCTGCCAGACTGTTTTAATAAATGGAAGGGATTTCCATCATTATAAATGTGCCTCAAGTTGTCACTAAGTTATTAAAGTGACTTATTATTACACAGAAGTCATAGGAACTGACTATCCTCATTCAAGAAGCAAGCATTTTATCAAAAATCATGGACCATATCGATGTCAGCATGAAACCATTCTAAACCTAACCAGATACTAGGCTTCAATCATCGCTACCTCCTTTGCTTGTCGAAGTCTCAAGAAGGAGTGTTTTCTTGGCAACAGATAAGTCTATTTACTGTTACATACAGCTTGGCTGTGAATATAATCTGTTTGCCTGATCTCTGACTTCGCCATATATGTGTTTTCATTACGTGTTTTTGATTTTGTAACTAGCGGGCTGGTTGGAAGGGACTTGGTTTGTGATCATTCAATACCGCGAAAGCTAGGTCGAATGAGCAAATCAAGCGTTCTATAAGGCAGTATCTGTGTGATTCAGATAGAGGACCCAGCATACTCTGCTGGTTGTATAAAAGTTTGCCTCTATTGAATTTAACAGATCCATTTTTGTTAGCTGTGTAGTCATGTTTATCTATTGTTTGTTCTCATAAGTACTGTCATTGTTATATTTTATTTAGTTCGTTGCATTATTGTTTGTAATATTGTCTAGCCTCATCTTACTATCATTTATTTCATAGATGTCATAATTGTTGTGATATGCGTCTTGTCTTGTCAATGTGTAATAGAGCCTTAGTTTAAATTAATTCATATATATTTTATAGTTACTCCTTTGTTTTCCCATTTGTATTTCCTTTAGTTGCTCTAACCCTGTCTTGCTGTTTTCACTTGTTGTGGTTCTATTTTTTTTCATTACTCCATATTCTTCAGCTGGATACATCTACTATTACAATCATAAATTGATCTGAGATTGGTGGAGTGAATATTGAATATAGCTGACATATTCATATACATAAAAGTTAAAATATTGTGTATTATTGATAAACACAAAAATAAGCAACCATGACTTCATTAAAGGATTTATTGAAGATTGGAAAGGAACTTAATTTGGAAGGTCCAGCTTTGCAAGCTTATATTGATAAAGAAATAAACAGACAAGAAGAACTTCGCAAAGAGGAATTGGCAGAAAAAAAGAGACAAGAGGAACTTCACAAACAAGAAAAAGAAATTGAATTGGCTGAAAAAAGGAGACAAGAAGAGAAAAAGAAATTGGAATTGGAGGAAAAAAGGAGATCAGAAGAGTTGGCTCTTGAAAGGGAAAAATTAGCCTATGCGAGAGGGCTCAAGAAGAGATCAGATCTCAACATGCTCAAGCTATAAGATTAGCTGAGATTGAACTGGAAAAATTAAAATTACAACAACCACTGTTGCATCCTGGGGTAGGTGAAGATAAAAATAAAGATCATACTACTGCCATAAGGATTAATTTGCCAAAATTTAACGCATCCATAGATGACATTTCATGCTTCCTAAATAGGTTCGAAACTTATTGTGAAGAATATAAGATTGACAAATCTACATGGACATGTAGACTTATGAACTTATTGGTTGGTGAACAATTAACTGTAGTCTCCACTTTGGATGACCAGACTAGAAAGGATTATGAAGCTGTTAAGGTCATTTTATTGCAGAGGTATCAATTAGATGATGAGGGCTATCGTCAGAAATTTCGATCTTTGTACCCTGATTCTGGAAAAGATTTCACTGAATTTATTTCAGCTGTTAAACTGAATTTTTCTAGATGGATTGAACTATCCAAAACTGAAAAAACTTTTGAGGGTTTGTCAGATTTGATTCTAAGAGACAAGGTTTTGTCATCTATTAGTTCGGATTTTCTTGCGTTCCTGCAGGAAAGAAAACCAGAGAACCTGACTAAATTACAAACCTTAGGACGTCAATATCAAGTTGCACATCCTAATAGAGTACTGAGCAAAAACAATGTAAGAGACTCATTACCAGCTGCATCGGCCAGATCATTCCAGGACAATGCACCTAGGTATAGATCTAACAGCATAGATAGAAATCAAAGATTTAAACCATCACATAATTACAGTCAAAATAGAGGTAGATACAATTTTAACAAATACCAACCTCAAAGACATTGGAATTCATATCAGGAGGATAACTTTTATCCACAAACCTCATTTAAGTCCAATAACTGGCAAAATAAAGGAGATTATAACTCAAAAGCAAATAGAGGTCAGAAATCATTTTATAGAGGAAATGATCAAAATGCAAATAAAAGATCTTATCATAACAATACTTCCAGACAATCAAGAAACACTGAAAGTACCAATGCCATTGTTCATGATAATAATCAGAACCATAATGATATTTAGTAGCACATGCAAATTCATGCAGTGTAGATTTAGCAAATAGTGATAACTGCACTAATTGCAATTCTTTATTTCAGCCTCAAGGAGTGCCAAGATTATTATGCGGACACCCTCTCCCAGTCATGTCATCTTTTGAAAGTACTGGTTCATTGATCTTGAACAGAGGTTTTGTCAATAATAAGTTAGCATCTTTACTCAGAGACACGGGGGCAACCACCGTTGGAGTGCGCAAGGCCTTGGTTGATAAGGTGGATTATACAGGAAAACAAGTGAAATGCATAACTTTTGGTGGAACTGTGGAATATTACCCCACAGCAGAGGTATTTTTGGACACACCTTATTTTACAGGACGAACACTGGTATGCCTCTTGGACAATCCAATTGCTGGAATTATTTTGGGAAACATACCTAAATTGCATGAATGTACACAGGAAGATATTGAGATATGGGAAAGACAACACTTATTATGTTCAAATGCTGTGACTACCAGAGCTCAGTCTCGCATGGACAATGATCATCACAAACCAGTCATTGATGTGTTACCTGAAGATATAACTGAAGATATCACTTCAGAAGATGAAGTAGAAAAGGAAAATAATGATGATGATATAAGTCATTATCAACAGGAAAATAATGATGATATTAAGGTAATGAATGATGGGAATGATGATGATGACAATTTATTTCAGATGGAGCTCATTGATAAGGAAACCTTTATTCAAAGACAGAAAGATGATATTTCCTTAAAAATATATTGTCATATTGCTCATTTGAATGATGTAATGATAGATGACTGTGCAAAACACTGGTATACTATCAAAAATGGGATTTTAGTAAGAAACTATCAATTTGCTAATTCCTTAAAGAAACAAATTATGGTACCAGCTTGTTTTCGACCATTCATTTTACGACATGCACATGACATTGAATGTGCAGGACACTTAGGTGTTGCTAGAACAAAACAACGAGTTTTGTCTTATTTTTTTTTGGCCCGGAATTACGAAAGACGTCAAATTATTTTGTCGTACATGTACCATCTGCCAAAGTGTAGCAACCAGAAAACCAAAACATGATGCGCCCATTCAAGCATCTGATATTTCTTTGCGTCCCTTCGCAAAGATGGCCATTGACATTATTGGCCCTTTAAAGGTGACATCAGCCAGAGGTCATCAATATGTGTTGACCTGCATAGATATGTGCACACGCTGGCCAGAAGCTATTCCTTTAAAAACCATCACCACAGTAGATATTGCTGATGCATTATTTTTGATTTTCAGTAGAATAGGCTTTCCTGAAAACATCCTATCTGATAGAGGAACTCAGTTAGTTTCAGACGCTATGAAACAGGTTATGGATATGTTTGGGATTCAAAGATCCCTTAGTTCAATATACCATCCTCAGTCTAATGGGAAAATAGAAGTCCTCAACAGATCCTTAAAGCAAATGCTACATAAGGTTACAATTAAATATCCTCAAAATTGGGACAGAGTCCTGCCAGCTATATATTATTTGCTTATCGAGAGATAAAAAACGAACATACAGGCTTTAGTCCATTTGAATTGGTTTTTGGCGCCCGACCACGCGGCCCAATGTCTATATTAAAACAACTTTTAATTGGTGCTGAGATGAACAGGGAGGTTCAGACCTCATATCAGTATGTGGTCAATTTGAGGAAAAAAATAATAGACGCATGCCAGATAGCAGTGGGTTCATCTGAAAAGGCAAAGCTTAGGGCGAGGTTATTTATTAACCAAAACCGTAAATTACGCCAACTTTGGCCTGGTGATGAAGCTTACGTATTATTACCCAGGAGAGATAACAAATTATTAGTCTCATGGAGAGGACCTTACAGGATTGTGGAGAAACTGTCTGATGTTGATTATATTGTCTCAGTAGAGGGAAAAGAGAAAACTTTTCATATCAATATGTTACAGCAGTTTCATACACGTCCACCATATCTGAGACCAGTCTTTGAGGCTCTTGATCAATCTGTCTGTCGTCATTCTTCTTTGGCTGTCATACAAGAAGAAAATTCGGATTTGACTGATGGTAATGACTCATTATTAGTATTACCTAGTCTTCACTACTTGTCTACTGAAAGTTGGAAAGATGTTGATATATCACCAACTTTATCTTCTTTCCAGAAAGAACAGGTTACTTCTATCTTACGTTCTTTTACTGATGTCCTTACTGATGTCCCAGGACACACTGATATCATCGAACATGATATCATTCTGACAGACTTTCAACCCATTAAGTTGAAACCTTACCCTATTCCTATACATTTACAATGTCAGGTTAAAGAGGAACTAGAACAGATGGTGAAATTAAATGTCATTTCTCCATCTCATTCCCCTTATAGTTTTCCTATGGTTTTGATCAGGAAAAAAGACAAATCTATACGTATATGCATAGATTTTAGACGTCTAAATTCGGTCACCATCCAAGACGCGGAACCAATGCCCGTGTTGGAGTCTTTATTAGATAGACTAGCTACAGCTACATTTTTTTTCTAAATTTGATCTATCTAAAGGCTATTTTCAAGTACCATTAACGGAACGATCCAAGCCTTATACTGCTTTCGCAACTCCATTAGGACTCTTTCAATTTAACTATATGTCTTTTGGTTTAGTTAACGCACCTGCGACCTTCGTTCGCATGATGAGACGACTCTTCTCTGACAGAGACGACCTTATTACTTACATTGACGACATTTGTCTGTTTCATCAATCATGGGATGAACATTTGAAGGGTATTCAATCCTTACTTACCACTCTACGTCGTCATAATCTATCTGCACGTCCATCTAAGACTAAAATTGGATTTCAGGAGATTTCATTTTTAGGTTATAAAGTAGGAGGAGGTTTTTTGAAAACAGAGGATACTACTATCTCTAGGATTCTAAACCTTGATATGCCTAAGACCAAAAAACAGGTTAGAAGTATTCTAGGGCTCCTAAACTTTTATCGTAAGTTTATCCCTAATTTTGCAGAGTATACGTCTGTATTGTCATCACTGGTGAAGAAGGAGTCACCAAATAGGTGTATTTATAGTCATGATGTTAATGTGGCTTTAAATAGATTAAAATGTCTGTTTTCCAAGTTGCCTATATTGAGATTGCCTGATCCATCTAAACATTTTACTCTTACAGTAGACGCTTCCAACACGTCAATTGGAGGTGTGCTTTTGCAAGAATGGAAAGGCTGTTTACATCCAACACTTTATGTTAGCAGGAAGCTAACGCCGACGGAGCAACGTTACTCGGTCATCGAGAGAGAGCTACTGGCTCTTGTGTTCTGCTTCTCCAAACTTCAACGCTACCTGCTTGGTGCAAGTTTCACACTCGAGACAGACCAGAGGGCACTGTCTTACCTGAAAACAGCGAGATTCAAGAATGCTAAAGCAGCTCGTGCCTCACTGGCCCTTCAACCCTATAATTACCAGATTAAACCCATCGCAGGAAAGTTGAACGTCATGGCTGATGTTCTATCCAGATGTATGAAGCATCCGATATCGCCAGTTGTATCCGCAAATGCTGCTTCAATCCAACTTTGATGCTCAATAATAACACTACTTCCTTTGGGACAAGTCAGGAATTATTTCGCAAAGGTAGCATCATGAACTAAGGAACATACCTTCTTTTAACTCATATTGCATACTTCAGATATTACAGCCACATTGCTTCATCATGCACTTAAACCGTTTGAAAAACTAGAGACACTATGCCAAGCAACATGATGATGATGAATTTCTGTCCATCCAAAATCAAGATATATATTCAAGCGTTCGTCACATGATGTCTAATGCAATTGCTCAAGAACAATACTTGGTTACTTCATGCACATTGTACAATGTCTTTTGGCAGTATAACAACCCAAGTCGGTGCAATTCAGATACTTTCCTACATTTTCAAAAAACTTTTTGCACTAATTGACTATCTCAAACATTGTGTAGAAAGGGAAGTAACTAAAATTACTGACTACAAAGTTCAAAAAGGGACATAACCAACAAATGACACGTCATCACATACTTACTTACTTAGTCGTTCCCCTTCTACCGTGAGGTGTAGAGGTTTGGAAGAGAGAGCGCCAGACCATTCTATCGGCTGTCTTCCTCCTGGCCTGGTTCCATTCTAGTCCTCGGTCCTTCAAAGAATGTCTAATGTTGTCCTCCCAGCGGACTCTGGGTCGTCCTGTGGTCTGTATCTCTGGCTCTTTGTTTCCCATGCTTGTCGTGGTAGCCGATTATCTCCCATTCTGCAGACATGGCCATATCATCTTAGTTGGGACTGTTCTACTTGGGTCTGCAGCGGATGGGATTTTAGGCCTTGACGGATCGTCTGGTTGCGGACCATGTCTCTTCTTGTTACTTCAACCACTTTCCTCAGATACCTCATTTCTGAGGTTTGGATCACGTCATCACATACGTATGAAATTCTCAGGTACAGAATGAACAATAGTATCGGTGCTGCATATGATATTGCATGGAAGACAAACATCGACAACCAACATAGATGGAAATTGGATTTTTCCTTCAATGAACCATTTCTTTCCGGCATAATATATCACTAATGTGCAAACTAATGACTCACTGAAACTTTGGTTCTTTTAAATACTCCTACAGGAAGAACTGTGTTTGGTCTAACATGACCAGTTTTATTATCACTTGAGACATTACATTGGTTCATTAATGTATCATTATATCAAGTGAATTACAGTGGTGCTTCCACTTATTATAACTTATATCCTTCATATGTATAGATATTAAGTAATATATCTTCATATGACATCTCACTAACATTGTCATTCACCACATGACATTGCATACATACAAATGTTAATAACTATTTTGACATATTGTCACAGTCACCACTTATATTTTAACTTGTCTGCCTCATATGTTCTATTCTATCTTTGATTGCTATTATGCATCTCATTTGATAGATAGGTAGACTTACATACCGACACGACTTAGGGCGTTTGTTGACATGGTATGCTGTGTGAGTGCCATGACTGACATATTGACTTTTCTTCACTGCCTTCTATTTAATGTAGTTACCTCACATTTGTGTCAAAAGAGCGTCTGCTAACGATAATGGGTTTAGTTATGTTATTACTAAATACCACACCTTGTGTGTTAAATTGTCGATTATGGAGCACGCCTCTAGGTGCTATCATAATGATGACAGTTGAGTATTTGGATATTGTCACATGGTTTCTCCAGTGACCTTGTAAGATTGTACTATGAAAATAATGAAAAGTTCCTTTTCATTATTTTAATCGGGGGGTGGGGGGGGGGGGGGGGGGGGGGGGGAGTAAATGATATGAGTAAATATCATATCATGTCGATCACTTCCTGATAATGATTGTTTACACACGGTATCCCGTGGTTGCAGGAAGTGACGTCTTGACTTCTGCCTTGAATTGTCAGCAGACGGCAGTTTCGATGTGGGACAAGCTAGCGTCTCTAACAAGGAGTCTGCTTGTGTCGTTTGACCAGTACGCATGGAATGTGTCCAGTAGGACCTGCTTTTAAAATGTGTTAATTGCCTTTGGGCATTTTGATATTTCACCTGCAAGATCGATTACCATCACTGCCTTATGCTTTCATCTAACAGTATAATGTCAGTTTAGTCTTAGCAGTGTGTATTGGAAATTCTTGGGCACGTAAGTTGACTGTTCCATTAAAACTGAGAGGAGCAAAATCAAGGACAGTAGAGACATGTGCTAGTAAAAGCTAAGATGTCATATCATACTCAAATGGAGTAAAATGTATAATAAATGGTTGTAAATTGTGCCAAGAAGTTGGGCCTTGTTATTGAGTACCTGAGGTGCGGGCCAGGGAGATTATGTGTGACTGGCCAAACATAAATATATATATATATTAATTCCTGAAACGGAATATGCAAGGACAACCCTGGAAGGTATTCAGCAGGCCATTGTATTAAGGAGTGTCCAGCCTGAAGTCTAATGCACTCTTACCACAGGACGTCGGGAGGACGGTTCCTGAAAGAATAATCATTCTTAAAATTTACCCGCACCACCGAGGACTAGAATAGAACCAGGCAAGGAGGAAGACAGCCGATAGGATAGTCTGGCGCTCTCTCTTCCAAACCTCTACACCTCACGGTAGAAGGTTAACGACTAAGTAAGTAAGTAAGTATTGCAGACTTATTATTATGGATCAAAATGATCCATAATAATAATTTGGTGGTGGTTCGACATGTAACAGAAACAACACACTATAATTAAACAGCTGTCAATTTTGACGGGTTATTGCTAGTATGAAACATAAAAACTCTCAAGAATAGCACTTTTAATCGAACAGCAAATTCTTCTCCAACAAAGTGACAAGGAATACCAAAACGTAGCAGCATTCTTATCCGGAAGAACGAACCTGCTGGGTTGTCGCATAACACACAACGCTAAAAATTCCACTATACGATCAAAACACCTGCCTCGCCATTAAATGACAATTCAATACACAAAACAGTACGAAGAAACATTTCAGAACAATTGAACACTAACACATCTACAACCAAATAAACAGTGCCGCTGCCACACTTAGCTAATGTGTTCATTGTTTTCTGTTTAATTAATTGTCCTGTTCTGTTGTATTATGTTGCGTCAGTCAAATGAAACATTTGGTTTGAAATATTTCATTTGCCGCCTTTTGACTGTTGTTTGATTTCTTTTCATTTGTGACCTATTGATTCGGTTAACATTTATCACATTGTCTGTGTGTGTGTTGCGTACTGTAGTAGATTTACACTGGACGGGGCACCAATTGTCGTATCGCCGCAGTATGATGGGGACGGCCTATGGAATGTTGTCAAGAAGGTTTCCAGAAATTAACTCGTTAAGAAAGAAAGAGACCTAGTCGAGATAAGGACAAGAAGATAAGAAGGCGAATGCTCTAAACTAGATAGTGCTTTCTAATAAATCATAAAGCGGCTTCTGTTTCCCTACGAAATTAACTTGTGCCCTAAGATCTCGATAAAGAAAGCGCCCCCAAGCTCACGAATGAAGGATTTTGCCTATAGATAAATATTGAACACAGACAGCACGAATGATATCATTAAATAAGGAATGAATGATCAAGACGGCTATATGTTCAATATCAAACACTTATAAGCTGAGTCAAATAACAGTAGCCAATAAAGGTAGTCCAGGTTGTGGACGCCCCAGGGTAAGAGAAACAGCCGAGGGGAGGGGGCGAAAAAAAACACATGGAGAGGAAAATTGAAGACAGATATGAAAGTGATAAACCAGATAAGGAAAGGCCTTGAATGGATGCAACAGGAAAGGAAGGTTCGGGATAAATTTGTGTAGTGCTCCACAGGGCGCTAAAGGGTAATAATGATAAAAACAAAAAAAGACACATAATTAAACAAATCAACAGGAACAACATAGCAAAGGCGGACCTCGTATTCTATGCAGTAGAATGTCGAGAAAGTAGCAATAGTTGTATAACTCCAGAATGAAAACCCTGCCAAACGCTCTGCATTTTGTGGATACCATTGTAATTAAACACTTATACTCATTACTATCGCCAAGCGAACTTTATCCCGCTGCCTCTGTAACAGTGGGTACACCTCGATATAAAGGTACATAAACACTCTGCTAGTACAGTTAAAGAACAGAGTTGTCTTGGGAAGTTCCAACAGCTTGTCGGCGACATTGTCTTCTGTAAGATACACACTCGTCGTATTTCCCTTATAGGTAGTTGAGTGGACCGTTGTGTGCTAGTCGTTAATGGGGAAGAATAACCAGCTTATATTTCGTGTGTGGTATCGTTTGATTTCATCGCTGCATTTAGCCACTGCATCGTCGCTTTCTCTGTTGACACAATTACAAAAATATTCGATGGACACAACTACACTGTAAAATTTCCCGTTAAAGTTTGTATTCAAATCTATCTCCAGTAACGAAGAGTAAGGTAAAACCAATCGGTTATAAACTGTGAGTATTGCTGACCCATTAACTGACCTTTACAAATATTACTCCTTCATTCTGGAACAACACGCGACCGTTTATAAAGGGATGACAGATTAAATACTCAATGACACCCATACTACTATTTTTCGCTTTAGGGGGTAATCTTATCATTCTTCTGTAAAACTGCATCTCTGTCATCTCCGAGGAATTTCTTCCTGGCTTTATAATTGTCCACCTTCACTTCCGTATGTTAGGATGTGCTCTACATAACATGGAAGATCTGTCTGTCTTATGTCCATTGACACTGACTAGAATTTCACATTCTAACGTTAATGGACTCTTAAAAAGTAGACGGGTAAAAAGGTCTAACTCTATTATTTAGAAAATTGCGACATCAAACAACTGAATGGTCAATAGGTGACCAGATATATCGCGACTTGGAGTTCTATAGTGCATCGTGTTGTAGTCCACAGGGGTATCTAAGGAGATAAAGAAAGAATAAACTACTGGTCACTCAGACAATGTCGTACAAGGTGACTAAAACGAGGTTTTACATAGGGCTGGCAAGCTCATTCTATAAAATAAATGTCTACCTAAATCACGGCTTGAAGCACAGGGGGGCCGAATGTAGTAGTGGCTCAGTGATCCTTATGGAACCAACGAGAAATGATGATGATGATGGACTTCTAGAACGATTACCCTTATATTAATATCGACGAAGAGGGAAGGGAGTTAATCGCCATATTCTTGTGAAATGGCATTAGTATTCATTGTTATTTCTCCTGCTTTGCGTTTTTCTTGGTCAACAATTTAACCAGATTTCTGTAGATCACGTAAGCACGGTAACAAAGAAAGAACTCAGACATGTCTACCAACTACACCTGATTCTCTCCGCGTCCTCTCAGCTCTGCCTTAATTCTCCTTTTATCTTCTTCTCTACACTTTTTTCTTTTTTCACGTTGTTCTCACTTCACGGTTCTGTTGCTTCTTCTACAACAAAAGCTATGTCAGCTAGCGTAGGTGATCATGTTTCTCCACATCTCCTGTCCCCAGAGCTGTTCATCAATTCTTTTGTTCACTTCTGTCCATGCCACTATGTCAAACTGACCAGGATCTTCTCTCTCTCTCTCTCTCTCTCTCTCTCTCTCTCTCTCTCTCTCTCTCTCTCTCTCTCTCTCTCTCTCTCTCTCTCTCTCTCTGTCTGTCTGTCTGTCTGTCTGTCTCTCTCTCTCTCTCTCTCTCTCTCTCTCTCTCTCTCTCTCTCTCTCTCTCTCTCTCTCTCTCTCTCTCTCTCTCTCTCTCTCTCTCTCTCTCTCTCTCTGTTCTCTACATCTTTTTCCTTCAATATTTCCTATTATCGCGGCGTTTTCCGGCTTTTTTTCATTCTTATAGATATGCCCAAAGAAAATGGATAGCTTCCTTCTAATATAAATAACAAGCTTCCTTTCTACTGGCTCAGCGCCGTATTATTCATTAGGCCCACTAAGCACGGGCGTAGGGCCTCAGGGTTACAGTGGCCCCCGCGAGAAAAAGCAAGAGAAATTTTTTATTTTTTTTTTGGAGAAAATGTCTGGGCTCCTAAACAATTAAAAAAAATTGTAATGCATTTAATTTTTTTCCGTTCCAAAATAAATAGTTAAAGTTCAGTAATAATCAAATAATTTTTTTAAAGCAATTAGTTCAAAAAATGTTATGTGCGTTTTAGTGCTTTTTTGTTACACATCTAGTGCTATTCAAAACGTTTAAGTTGGCAACACTGTCCCAATTATTAGTTGTTGGCGGTTCTGATCAATCCCAAAGTGTGCATTTGTGCAACATTTTTTTTTTTCGTTTAAAATAACGTGACTGATTAGAATTTTTAATTTGCATTCTTTAATCACAACAAACAGTTCTTTTTATTTTATCATTATTGCAGTTTGTTGTTTGGTTTTGTTAAATGGTAAATTTGTGATGATAGGTAGTGAACGTGTTAAAAACGCAATAATAAATAATTATTTGGGTTGAAATGTACTCTGTGACCCGAAGGTTCAAATCTAAAAAAGTCAAAACATTTTGCAGCACAAAAATCAAGAAGAAAAACTATTCTACATATTTCTCTAATATTTTCTGATGTTTGTCCGGATTTATGGTTTTATTTTTGACATATTATTATATATTAATATGTCAATATTATATATTAATACGTCAATATTATTATATATTAATAAGATTATATCAGAGCTGTGTGCTTTCTGTTCTTCTCTATGGTGCGGAATGCTGGAGAGTAAGAGAGAAGGAAATGTCGAAATTGTCCTCTTTTCACACAATCTGCTTAAGGAAAATTATCCCAATCTTTTGTCCGAATACCATCACCAACCAAGATCTGCTTACTAGAAGCAAGCAAGAGGACATGCACACCATCATAACTGGCAGACGTTGGAGCTGGGTTGGCCATGTCCTCAGAAGAGACCAAGATGCCATCACAAGAACAGCAATGCTATGGACCCCTGAAGGAAAACGAAAGAGAGGCCGACGATAAACAACTTGGCGGAAGACTGTGGAGGCTGAGATGCAAAGAATGAACCAGAGTTGGGGCAGTGTACGAAGGATGGCCGCCGACCGAGCAAAGTGGAATCAATTTGTTGTTGCCCTACAAGACGCCCCCAGGCGTAATGGCCACTGACTACTTTGACGGTCGGCGGCTAAGGATGAAAGAGGAAGAAGAAGAAGATTATATATTAATAAAAACATTTATCTGAAATTCATTAGTTTTTTTTCTTTCTAGTTTTACCTGTTAGAAGATTGGAGAGGGGCCCCAAATTATATTAACAGCCTAGGGCCTGTGGAGTTGTTAATGTGGGCCTGCACTGGTTGTGCATGTAGACCCACCCGTACTCTACTATTTTTCGTTTTCCGTGGTATTCTTACCATTCTTCTCTACTAAAACATTTTTTTGTTGTATCCAGAGATTTTTTTTTTTTTTCAGGCTTACTAACTTCCGTATGTTAGGATGGGCTCTATGTAACAAGGAAAACATAACAAATAAATTAATATGAAACAAATATAAAGGTATGTTATCAGGCACTCGTAGGAAATAAAGAAGTAGAACACTAGACAACAGAAAAACAACAGACATGAGTGGCTTACCCAGGATTTGAACCCTGGACCTTCCGTGCGACAACGCCGCCTAGCCATGCAAGCGAATCACACTATCCTCCCTGCCATCTACGCATCACCAAAAAATGATGTTTCAATGACAGGTTCAAATCCTGGGTAAGCCACTCATGTCTGTTGTTTTTCTGTTGTCTAGTGTTCTACTTCTTTATTTCCTACGAGTGCCTGATAACATACCTTTATATTTGTTTCATATTAATTTACTGTTTACAGGCCTCGGGTTTCTTTTCCTTATGTGTAATAAAAGGAAAATATATCTTTGCAAACAATTTTTCATTTTCCTGAACCCTATTTTTACCTGGGATATGTGGCTGTTCACCTCAAAGATACATCCTCTGTCCGACTTGGGTGACTGAAGCTATCAATGTGTTTTAAAACTGTGTTATCTATTTGACTTTTACAGAAGTCATTATCTTAGAGATGATTATTACTTGTGGCTGCTTGTACATTAGCTAAGGTCTTTATTTTTACTTTCTGTCGCTACTGTACCAGTCATTTCCAGTAACTCTTTATCACTTGTAGCTATTAAGAATGTAGCATCAGCGTATCTCAAGTTGTTCATATTATTCTCTACCAGCTGATATTCCTGGCATGTCATCTGTGCATTTTATTTTCACTGTCAGAATTGTTAAGGCGACAGCACACATCCTCGCCTTTCATCCTGTTTTATTTGCTGAAAAGTTCCTATTTGACTGCCAATATATTTCTAGCATAGTCTCCCATCAACAAACTCATGCCCAAGTGCCTATTTGACTGCCAATATATTTCTAGCACAGTCTCCCATCAACAAACTCACGCCCAAGTTCCTCCTGGCCCGCCCCATCAACAAACTCATGCCCAAGTTCCTCCTGGCCGCCCCATCAACAAACTCATGCCCAAGTTCCTCCTGTCCCGCCCTATCAACAAACTCATGCCCAAGTTCCTCCTGGCCCGCCTTATCAACAAACTCATGCCCAAGTTCCTCCTGGCCCGCCCCATCAACAAACTCATGCCCAATTTCCTCCTGTCCCGCCCCTTCAACAAACTCATGCACAAGTTCCTCCTGTCCCGCCCCATCAACAAACTCATGCCCAAGTTTCTCCTGGCCCGCCCCATCAACAAACTCACGCCCAAGTTCCTCCTGTCCCGCCCCATCAACAAACTCATGCCCAAGTTCCTCCTGTCCCGCCCCATCAACAAACTCATGCCCAAGTTTCTCCTAGCCCGCCCCATCAACAAACTCATGCCCAAGTTCCTCCTGTCCCGCCCCATCAACAAACTCATGCCCAAGTTTCTTCTGGCCCGCCCCATCAACAAACTCATGCCCAAGTTCCTCCTGGCCCGCCCAATCAACAAACTCATGCCCAAGTTCCTCCTGCCCCCCCCCCCCCAATCAACAAACTCATGCCTGTGGCGGTTAGTTCTAGTTGTGGCGTAAGGGCCCAACGGTTTTCTCGTTGCAAGGCTGGAGGTTATGTTATTGCGGGGAGAGTTAGTCAATCATGATGATTGATTGATTATTCATCATTATAGAGCATCGTGCTGATAGATGGTTAATATCGCTAGTGGTGGTGTAAAGCTTTGTATCCATTATACTGACGGTTGAACTTCTGATATTCAATAATGGGATAAGTCCTTTATGAGTCCACATGTATTTATTACATAGAAGATTATAGACAATATTTCAAACAATGGTTGTCATGAAGCATAAATATATAAAGTTCTGTTCCTTCCTTGAATTATGATTTATCTTCAATTCAGTCCTTGTCAAATAACAAATAGACAGAACGACATAACTGTATGCACGCGTGGCTGGTGATCCCAGCGACCGACAGTGAGATTATGCGTTCGTCAATAATTATAAATCTATCTCGACTTAGGTTTAGTCACTTACTAACCTGTAACATCTTCTTCCAAATCATAACATTGGACTGACCCATGTCCATCATTAATTATAATATAATCTGTGTGGCACTCCATGCCCGACACTGCATGAATACAAGGACCCGTCTTATCCGTTCGACGGTCATACAAGAAAGGGTGTGGTAACCTAGTCACGGTGCGTGACATACCAACGCACACACGTCATAATCAATCGTGTGTATCGCGTACACTAAACTAACAATTATTTACATTATATTAAACGTGGTCACCTCTTAATCTTATGCTGCTAACCTCTAGCAGACCATGCCAATAAAATACCGTAACAATTCCCTGTCCACTGGGGGAAAAAAAAAATCTATTAGATAGATTTTTTTCAAAAAAAACCCATCTGAATGAATACCAAAAATGTTAACAATATCAAAAAAAATTTAACAAAATTGCGGCATATGGCCTACGACGTTCTGTCTAGAACCAATGTCGTGGTCATGTCGAATAACTAACAGTCATGTAATATATTAATTATTTATATCATACATAAATATAAATTGTAATAAGAACTAAAAGAGAATGGTAATGTTGATCTCTAATTAAATAATTAATTAACTTAAAATATGTCGTGATGAAATGTCATGTCAGACTAATCTAAAGTGTTAAAATTAAACTAATTAACTATACTAAGTATGGAATAAGAATAAAGTTGTTGAAAATCTAATGTAAGAAAAATGAGAGGATATGTTAAAGAAAGACATAATAACGAATAAAGAATAAAGTAGAGGAAAAAAAAATGATGTATAAATTTAACTAAGTTATGTGTGTTGAACATCAAGTAAGTGTAGTATTAAGTTATTAATGCCTATCTAACTACTTTAAATAATAGTATGTGATGTATTGACATAATTATTAAATATGCAATATAATCATGTAATTCTAAGAATATAATCAAAGAATTGTGTGAGTTTTCTTTTCTTTCTTTCATTTTTTTCAAGTTTCATTCATTTTTTTTTTTTTTTTAAATTCAACTCACTTGTCATTTTAATGTGGACTAGTTTTAAAGACTAAATTAAAAGTAATTAAAATTGGATATGAAGATCCATTCGTAGTCTTGATCTTTGAATTTCCATTAGACAAAATGTTCAAGCATTCTGAATCAAGTTATATAACGAATTAGTTCGAATGGAATGTCACTTATTATCTCTGAAGTGTTTTGAAACAGTATTGTGATGAATGTAAACCAGGAAAGTCCCGGCGTAAAGACGAATATAGTGTCAATTGATTTCAGTCACTTTGCGTATAATCTGTCTTTAAGAAGCAGCTGAGTCAATGGTTCATTCATGTGTCAAAAAGCAACGATGGTGCTATGTCCTTTGATTAAGTTTCTCTGTGAATAGTATTGTCTTTGCGACTAACAACGTGGATTAGGAATCGACATCATTAGGATTTCGAGATAAAGTATCTGCCAAGACGTTGTCGGATCCTGTGATGTACTCGATTGAGAAGTCGAAAGGTTGTAGGAGTATAGCGAATCTGGTCAGCTTTGGACTTTTGTGATTTGCTCGTCGTAGTGATGCTACGGCCCTCTGATCAGTTTGTACTACGAAAGGGGCTCCCAGTAGAAATTTCTCAAGTTTGGTTATCGCCCAAACGACGGCTAAAAGTTCGCGGTCGACAGTTGAATACTTGACTTCAGGTGGTTTGAGTTTCCGTGAGATGTAGAGGTTTGGGTGGAGGATATCGTCATGGTATTGGAGCAAACATGCGCCAATTCCGTAGTTACTCGCATCTGTACGAAGAATGAACTTTTTAGAAGCATCAGTTAGTCTCAAAATAGGTGGATTTGAAAATATATAAATTATTTGCCGAAAAATTCTGTCACATTCGTCAGTCCATGTCACCTTCACTGGCATGTCTTTCTTTAGTAATGAGGACAAGACAGCCGTGATAGATGACAAGTTAGGTACGAATCTACTGTAATATTGGACTAGACCTAACAAGCTTCTAACCTGTTTCTTCGTTTGAGGAATGGAAATGTTTAAAATTTTTGAAACTGTACTGGGTAGTGTTCGGATATATCCAGCTCCAATAATGTGACCCAAAAAAGTGATCTCATGAAATGCTACCTGTAATTTTGTAGGTTTAGCAGTTAACTTGTACCTTCTCAAGGTATCCAAAACGTATCCAAGACCCAAAAAATGTTCCTCAAAAGATGAACTAAACAAGCATATGTCGTCTATATATGTAATAATGTCTGTTCTACCTGAAAAAATGTGTCGCATCATGCGAACAAAGGTAGCTGGAGCGTTAACAAGCCCAAAAGGCATAACGTTCCACTGGTATAGACCTTGCGGAGTTGAAAACGCTGTGTAGTATTTAGCTTTCTCGGTTAGTGGTATCTGCCAATAACCTTTAGTTAAGTCTATCTTAGTGAATATAGTTGCGGTCGATAGACGAGGCAGTAAGTCGTCGAGAAGTGGGTGTGGTTCGCTATCAACTATAGTTTGTGCATTTAATTTTCTATAGTCGACACATAGTCTAATGTTATTGTCCTTCTTTCGGACAATAACCAATGGAGATGAAAATGGGGTATTACTTGTTTCAATAATTCCTAAAGATAACATCTGTTCAAGTTCCTTAGTAGTTTTCGTAAGAAAGTGTAGAGGAACAGAATATGGATGTACCCGAATTGGAGTATCATCGTTAAGAGTGATGTCATGACTAATGACTGATGTGCGACCTGGAACATCGGTCAACACATCTGGATAAGATTGTAGAAGATCAGCAATCTTTTGATGCTGCTGCGGTGTAACCGACGAAGAGATGGTTACGTCCCGCCAAGATTCGCTAGATTGTACTACAGGTACAGGTAAAGCTAACTGTACCTCAGGAAAAGAAGATTCTTCTTCCTGGATAACAGATAAATTAGAATAGTGACATGTAGGTCTGAAAGTGTCATCTAATTCGTGAAAGATAGCTTGTAGATGTTCAGGTCGAGTATGAAATTGCTTGAGCATATTTATGTGAAATATTTTGTGATGTCCCTTAATGTCCAGGACATAATCAACATCAGAAATCTTATTGATAACCTGGTAAGGACCGTTCCACGAGATTAGTAGTTTATTATTGTTATATGGCAATAACACATAAGCTTGATCTCCTGGAAATAATTGACGTAATCGTCTATTACTGTTTTGGAAAGTTCTAGCTTTCTCTTTCGCAGCCTCATATGAAGCTGTTGCCATTTTACAGGCATCAATAATGTTATTCCGGAGATTAATTACATACTCATAGGATGACTGAGTGTCCTGAGTCATCTCAGAATCGATTAATAAATCTTTTATCAGTCCCATAGGACCTCTTGGTGGAGCGCCAAAGACTAGTTGAAATGGAGAGAAGCCAGTTTGTTCATGTGGCACCTCTCGATAAGCGAATAACACCGTTGGTAGAACTCTGTCCCAGTCCTGTGGATGGTTAACTGTAACTTTATGTAACATTTGTTTGAGTGTGCGGTTAAGTCTTTCTACCGCACCATTACTCATTGGGTGATAAATGCTGCTGAGATTTCTATCTATTTGCCAAGTCTTCATTACCTCCGTCATAGTCTCAGATATAAATTGAGAACCATGATCTGACAAAAGTTTTCTAGGAAAACCTACTCTAGAAAAGATAAGGTGTAGTGCATCAGCTACATCTGTGGTGGTGGTTGTTTTCAATGGGATGGCTTCTGGCCATCGTGTGCATAAATCGATGCAAGTGAGAATAAATCTATGTCCTCTGGCTGATGGTAAAAGTGGGCCAATGATATCAATGGCCATTTTGTCGAAAGGTCTCACAGATATGTCACAAGCCTGAATAGGCGCAGTGTGAAAGGCTCCCCGTGCTTTCACTTCTTGGCATATCGTACAGGTGCGTACGTACTGTGAAATATCTCGTGATACTCCCGGCCAAAAAAAAGAAGATAATACTCGCGAACGTGTACGAGTATAACCCATGTGACCTGCACACTTAGAATCATGTGCGTGTTGAAGTATGTACCGCCTAAAAGCAAAAGGTACCATGACTTGTTGTCTTATCTGAGTTTTATCCATAAAACATCTTAATAAAATGTCATTTTTAATACTAAACCAATGACTATTATTTTTGTTCATAGAAAGATTGTCAACTTTGTTGACCAGTGTAAAAAATTTTGTTAGTGACCTGTCTTCCCTCTGTTTTGCAGCAAAGGATACTCGGTCAATAGCAGAATGAATCTCGATACTTTCATGATCATCTGTTTCCTTGTTTTCAATGTCCATAGTCTCTAATTGTTTCGTATGTGCTCTGGTTATTGCTGCATTTCCGATGCATAGATTATTTTTTTCCCATTCAATAATCTCTTCTGGTGTGCAATCTTTACTCCCGTGTATGCATCCCACCATAAGGTCGGCAATTGGGTTTCTTAACATGCATGCTTTAACGTTGCCTGTGAAAAAAGGTGTATCAATATAGATAATAGCTGTTGGATAAAATTCTATGGTTCCACCAAAGGTCATTGTCACGTAGGGTTTATATTCATTTAATTTCCTACATCTTCTTCCTATTCGTTCACCCAAATTCTCTCTTTTATTATCTCTGTATTTCATTTTTCCCGTATATTTTTCATCCATTCGTTTTGCGAATATTATTTTCATATAATTCGCAAACTTTACCTGTTTCTTTCTCTAAAACTGAGAATCGCGCTAGGACGATATTACGTAGATGTCAGGGCTGCAGGGCGTCAGAAGGCGTGATAAGTCGGTTCGCTGAACACAGGACGTAGCAAATCGTCTACATTCTCACCGAGCGCGCGAGCTTCTTCTCGGCATAAGTCCCGGTGAGGTGTGATACTTTACATCTGCACCGGTCAGTATCCAGACATTTGGCTGGAAAATCCCAAACTGACACGGCGCTCACTTGGGCCATGGTCAGCTGTAGTGTGAAAACTGCCCTGAAATGGAGTCAGGCTGTCTGGGATTTGAAACTGACACGCGTACATCGTGGTCAGTAGGTGACTGTTACGACACGCGTTAAGCGGACGTAAATGTTGGGAGTAGGGGAGATAATTTCGCTTGGCGAAGAAAGTTTGGGCCCTTTGTCTGATTTTAAGATATTGGCCAAGTTTGAAACTTTAATTTCATTCTCGCTCATAGACTCCACAGTAGATAGGTCGCTCGAAAAACAGAATAGCTGTTAGCGAAGATCTCAGTTTGTTTCGGCAATTGGTCGAACTTCTAGACTTCCAGAAATATTTTCAGCATTTTTATTCTTAAGTTGTGCGACTACCTGTAATTCTGTGGTTGAGGTAATTAATATGATAGATATATAGATTTTGTGAGTGTTAAAGTGTTAAATCGCTTAATTCATTTAAATCTATTTCTTTAGCGCAGAAGAGAAATAAAGTGGTAGGCTATTATATTTTCTAGGGAAGCATTCAGTGAAAAGCAGACTAAAAATTTAATTTCTAGCTTATAACGGCAATTGTAGCTATTTATGAATTTAATTTAACTGCTAATACTCAGTCGAGTGTATTTTTCTAAACTAACGTATAAACTCTAGAATCCAGCCTCAGGAATGATGACGGGATACGCACGTGTTCCTAATTTATGAGGAATGCTGATTTTTAAATATAACTTACGTCACGGGAAGTTTAAATGATAAGCAAAGCTCTCTGCTTGCAAGTTTAAATGTAAGTTTTAACCAGTACAGATTCTGTTTATTATATTATATGTGTTATTTTTCCTCCACACAGTGAAAGTTTTGGGGTGACCCTAACTTTACCAGCACCTAGTAGTAGTTTCCATACTTGTGAAGAAATAGACAGTCCTTATTTTGAACCACGTGGGTTTTCTCAAGTAACACTGATCTGACGGTGCAAGTTAGACAGAAATACTAATATCCCTATAACGGGTTTTCAAAGACTGTAATGATAAATACTGGACCTTGGAGCCAGCACTTAATTTCTTCTAGAAACTCTATATAATTTGCTGCCTGGTGGCGTGAATATTAACAATCATTTCCCGACTAGATTATATCTTGTGGACAAATCTGTGGTGTGACTAAAGTGAATCCTATACTGAGGGAAGGCACCGACCTGACATTCATCATTTTTTAGAAACCTACGCTATTGACACTGTGCTCTGCTAACTCCCGCGCCTGGAATAATTGTTAGGTGACTTAATCAGACATTTGAACAAATTTGCATACCCAAGTAGTCGTTCCCGGAGACTCCAAGTTAAATACGTCTTTTGGAACTGGGGACTTCTTGGCAGAAGACTGCATTTTTTTTGAGTCTGTGTGAAAATCTAAAATCAATGTGTTCCAAGAGGCAGCAAGCAAAGTCGTGAGTACAAGTATGAGAAGCCATGGCGGAATGAATGAGTGTACGCTGGTTTGAGTGATATTTTTCACTATTTTATCTTTGACACCCTGTTGCTGTCCTAATTTTTTTTTTCAATCTGCATAATTTGTTGCTAAGGCTAGAGTTCTTGTGTTTTTGTCTTAGGTTAAATCAGATTTTTTTTTTTCAAACTCTGTGCATATAATTACGAGATAAAACAAAGAAAAACTCTTAGACTCAAACCCTATGTATCTGTGACTCGGGCGCCATCATCTGTTCTCTTAACGGGGCCGGGCTAAACCTAGAGTTAACACTATAACGGGGCTATCATCCTTGCAACATTTCCTTGATTTTTTTATGACTATGTGTATATGTATTTTCCTTGATGTACTTTCTTTGATGTTGTGAGCCGATTTTTCCTGATAATAAAATCGCTCTTGAACTTAATAATCGTGTTTGGTCAGCTCGTTCTAGATAATATATATATCATTGTTATAGTTTTCCCACGTCTGTGTGTTTACCTGTCGTCACGCGTATGTGCGTGCCTGTGAGTGATAGAAATATACGTAATATGTATATTGGTGTAGTCTGTCTGACGCTGTAACAACTGTTGTAGAAGATAGGTGAGAGAGAGAAGAATTCTTTTCGCTTTCAGAGACAGCCACTATATCAAAATCTATCACCTCACGTGTGTGGAAATTCTATTACCTTTCACTAACTCTCACTGAGTCTATCACCTATTCAAACCTATTCAGAAGGGACCAAACCTAGTCTTAATTCTCCTATCGGAAATCTACGACAAATGAGGGCTCGTTTCCGGTCTTTGAACTTAGAATAGGAAGACGAGTACGACAAACGTGGACTCGTCTATCTGGATTTTGAACTTAAGATTCTGTATTCTGATATAGAGTAAGAGTGTGATGTCTTGTGACTGTGTATCTTTTAAAAATAATTACCCCCTAGACTAGCGATCTGTTTACGGGCGTGCTGACCACACAAACTAATAAGTTTTTTTTTTTCCACAGCATCTTTGAATAATATACATTTTGGTTACAGGTTGATTTTGTCGGGATATATGTTAACTGCTGATTGTAATACTAAATGCTGGTAAAGTGGTGAGTGTATAACATTCACTGGGTACTGAGGCAGAACGGCGTTTGAACTAAGTTAAGGAGTGTGTTTCGGACTTTTTTGTCCAGATTAATTCCCTCCCTTACCCGATCTGACTTCAGGGGCGAACTTATAGTGGATTTTTAAAAATTAAGGGATTATTTTTCTCTTTAATTTTTGCAATATTCTTTTGCTTTTCCACTGTAGCAACTTATTTTTCAGAAGTAATCTTAACTACCATTTAGTTGGCGTAGTCGTGTTTTGCATTAAGTGCTTTATTGCCGATAATAGCAGCGATAGTTAGATTTTATTTTGGAGGAGGTATCCCAGGGTTAAGGATATCATCTTTTGAATTTTTGGTTTTTTTTTTCTCGTAAGTGGTAGGAACCAGGTTATCCTTTTTCCTATTTTCGTTCTCCACTAGTCTCAGTCACTGACATAATATGGCCGAGAGGGCAAAGCTTAGACAACTCCTCAGGGACGAAGCGAGAGAGGAGGGACTGGAAGGAGAAGAAGCGAAAGCTTTTGTCAGAGACGAACTGGAGAGATATGATGCGGAGAGGAAAGCAGCTGAAGCTTTACAGGAAGAAGCTAAGAAAAAAGCAGCCGAACGATTTACAGCAGAAGAGAATGGACGAGGAAATGGAAATTCGAGGCAGAATGAGGACGAGAGAGAAGGAGAGACAGCATGAGGAGAGAGAAGGAGAGACAGCATGAGGAACGAGATAAGGAGAGACAGCATGAGCTGGCTCTTAAAACTCTAGAAGCCCAAAGTCGTGGTGCTGCCTCTACCTCCAGCAATGGAGAGTCTTCTCCGCATTCTTCCTTAACTGATCCTTCTAACACTCAATCTCTTCATCTCAACGCTATGTCTTTCACTCTTGAATCTTTTCCTTGTCCAAATGAGAAGATTGACACATGGTTAGAAAAATTTGAGAAAATTGCAACTCTGTACGGGTTAGAGAGGTCGCGTTGGAATATGAAACTTTCCCAGGCCCTAAAAGGTTCTGCTTATGATGTTTATTCTAAGCTGGAAAGTAGCCAACAAGACGACTACGATGTGTTGAAGAAAGCGTTACTGGAGCGCTTTGAAATGAACGCTCGCAAGTTTTTGCAACTGTTTCGCAACAGCCGGAAAGAGAATTCTGAAACTTTTCACCAGTTCTCATCTCGTCTTAAGGGATATCTAACAAAGTGCCTTGAGCTTTCGCAGCTCCCCTCTACCTACGAAGGTCTTGAGGAACTTGTTCTAACTGAACAAATAAAGAACACTTTGTCTGCTGATACCCGGAGATTTCTCGCTGAGCAGGGGGCAGAAAAACTTGAAGACATTTTGGAAAAGTCTGAGCGTTATCACAATGCGCTGGCTGAACTACCGGCCACAAAGCGGAAACCGACAGAGGAGCATTTTCGAAAACATAACCTAGAGCAATCTTCTCAGGCTTCTAACCTAAACAACCACAGAGAAACTGGACCTCAAAACCCCCCTCCTGAAAAATCCAAGTTCTACAAGAACAAGTACCCCAACCACCCCAAACAGTCTGATCAACCCGACCGCCCTACATGGCAGCTTAGCCAGAAAGGACAAGGTGGCAAAGGGAGAACCCCCGAGCACGGGACATATGATCAGACCGAGCACACCGAGCCGAAACGCATCGGATGCTTATTGACAGTCTCGCAAGGCGGAATTATTGACAGTGATTCCCAACCTGTTGGGGATAGACCCTCAACGCGAAGTACTGTTACTTTGAACGGTTCTCAAACTTCTTGCTTATTTGACACGGGGCTTTCTTATGATTGCATTGTTGCCAGAAAGCTGGTTAAACCCGGTCAAGAGACAGGAGAGACCGTCAAACTTTGTGGAGTTCGTAAGAGTGATGCACCTACAGCGCTTCCCATCGCATTGGTGGAGATACACTCTGACTTTGTCAGAGGTGTGATCAAAGCGGCTGTTATGGATGATCCCATCTACCCAGTCATACTTGGCGGGAGATACGTGTGTATTGGGAAACCGGAAGAGCCGATTGTGGCAGCAGTAACTACAAGAGGGCAAACCAAGAAGGAACGGGAGCCTGCGCCTAATTTGTTACCTATGGAACTTAAAGAAGCGCAATACAAGGACCCTACTTTGGCACCCTGCTTTAGGAAACTGCCCATGGCGAAGGAACCAAAACAGCACGGGGACATTTTTTCTGAGGATGGCGTACTTTATCGGAGAACGGGCAAGCCTGACCAAGGTTACAACCAGCTCCTAGTACCGAAACAGTACAGAAGCCAAATCCTAGAAATGGGGCACTCTCTTCCCTTCAGCGGACACATGGGACAGAACGCCACAAACCAACGTATAACCACTCATTATTGGTGGCCAGGAGTAAATACTGATATTATCAGATATGTCAAATCCTGTGCCCAGTGCCAACGTGTGCCACCCAAGCAACGGGCACCCCCAGTCCACATGGGTGAAATGCCAATAATGGGAACACCATTCGAACGGGTTGTGATCGACATTTTAGGGCCTTTCAAAAGGACTAAAAGAAGGAACAGGTTCATCCTGACCTTAGTCGATACATGCACTTTATGGGCAGAAGCTATCCCGCTAACATGCGCAGATGCCAAGCATGTCGCAGAAGCCCTCGTGCAGATTTTCACTCGGTTGGGATTCCCTCAGCAAGTGTTGACGGATAATGGATCTCCATACCGAAACCTGTTGATGGATGAGATCGTCAAGATCTTGAGGACCCAACACATCCACACTAAGCCATATACTCCGGCGGGAAATGGGCTCGTGGAACGTGCTAATGGAAACCTCACCATGATGCTAAGTAAGCTGGCACAAGTGAAACCTGAAGATTGGGATCTCTGTATTCCTGCAGCATTATTTGGCTACAGAGAATCTCCTCATACTTCCACAGGATTTCCGCCAGCTACACTCTTATTTGGCAGACCCATTAAGGGCCCGCTTGAAGCCTTACTTCAGTCTCTGACAGACGAGAAGGCGGATGAGACAGGCGTCTCAGCAAGTAAATATGTGTCGGTTTTAAAGGAAAGGTTGAAACTAGGGTGGGACCTAGCAACGACTAACTTTAAGCGAGCACGCACCAAGCACGCTAACCGATACAGGAAAGTCGCGGAAGAGAGAGAACTGGAAGCAGGAGAGAAAGTTTTGGTGTTGCTCCCTACCGAGAACAACCAACTGAAGATCGGATGGCAAGGGCCGTTTACCGTCCTGAAAAAGATTTCTAAGGCTAACTACCAGATCTCTATTGAAGGAAAGGAGAAGGTTTTCCATTTAAATCTCTTAAAGAGATACTTGGAAAAACCAGTGCCAACCTCGGACCATCTCCTGACGATCGCCAAAACTGACGAAGATGACGATAGTGGCAGGGATATTCCACCGCTATCACAGGAAATCTTTCAAAAATGTCAGAAGCGGCGACGCTCTTTCAAGCGCGCATATGAGACATTCCAGGGGAAGGAAACTTTGAGGAGTGGACTTGAGTAGGAATTGGACAGAGATGGAGGGGGAAGATGAGAGGGAAGAGGACAGACACCCCGAAGCTACGGTTATAGGAAATTAAACTCCATAACGTAGACATGGAGTGCTTCCATATCTTAAAGGGGGGAGGCTCTGTCACGTAGGGTTTATAGTCATTTAATTTCCTACATCTTCTTCCTATTCTTTCACATAAATTCTCTCTTTTATTATCTCTGTATTTTTTTTTCCTGTGTATTTTTCATCCATTCGTTTTGCGAATATTATTTTCATATAATTCGCAAACTTTACCTGTTTTCCTTTCTCTTAAACTGAGAATCGCGCTAGGACGATATTACGTAGATGTCAGGGCTGCAGGGCGTCAGAAGGCGTGATAAGTCGGTTCGCTGAACATAGGACGTAGCAAATCGTCTACATTCTCACCGAGCGCGCGAGCTTCTTCTCGGCATAGTCCCGGTGAGGTGTGATACTTTACATCTGCACCGGTCAGTATCCAGACATTTGTCTCGAAAATCCCAAACTGACACGGCGCTCACTTGGGCCATGGTCAGCTGTAGTGTTAAAACTGCCCTGAAATGGAGTCAGGCTGTCTGGGATTTGAAACTGACACGCGTACATCGTGGTCAGTAGGTGACAGTTACGACACGCGTTAAGCGGACGTAAATGTTGGGAGTAGGGGAGATAATTTCGCGTGGCGAAATAGTTTGGGCCCTTTGTCTGATTTTAAGATATTGGCCAAGTTTGAAACTTTAATTTCATTCTCGCTCATAGACTCCACAGTAGATAGGTCGCTCGAAAACAGAATAGCTGTTAGCGAAGATCTCAGTTTGTTTCGGCAATTTGTCGAACTTCTAGACTTCCAGAAATATTTTCAGCATTTTTATTCTTAAGTTGTGCGACTACCTGTAATTCTGTGGTTGAGGTAATTAATATGATAGATATATAGATTTTGTGAGTGTTAAAGTGTTAAATCGCTTAATTCATTTTAATCTATTTCTTTAGCGCAGAAGAGAAATAAAGTGGTAGGCTATTATATTTTCTAGGGAAGCATTCAGTGGAAAGCAGACTAAAAATTTAATTTCTAGCTTATAACGGCAATTGTAGCTATTTATGAATTTAATTTAACTGCTAATACTCAGTCGAGTGTATTTTTCTCAACTAACGTATAAACTCTAGAATCCAGCCTCATGAATGATGACGGGATACGCACGTGTTCCTAATTTATGAGGAATGCTGATTTTTAAATATAACTTACGTCACGGGAAGTTTAAATGTTAAGCAAAGCTCTCTGCTTGCAAGTTTAAATGTAAGTTATAACCAGTTCAGATTCTGTTTATTATATTATATGTGTTATTTTTCCTCCACATAGTGAAAGTTTTGGGGTGACCCTAACTTTACCAGCACCTAGTAGTAGTTTCCATACTTGTGAAGAAATAGACAGTCCTTATTTTGAACCACGTGGGTTTTCTCAAGTAACACTGATCTGACGGTGCAAGTTAGACAGAAATACTAATATCCCTATAACGGGTTTTCAAAGACTGTAATGATAAATACTGGACCTTGGAGCCAGCACTTAATTTCTTCTAGAAACTCTATATAATTTGCTGCCTGGTGGCGTGAATATTAACAATCATTTCCCGACTAGATTATATTTTGTGGACAAATCTGTGGTGTGACTGAAGTGAATCCTATACTGAGGGAAGGCACCGACCTGACATTCATCATTTCTAGAAACCTACGCTATTGACACTGTGCTCTGATAACTCCCGCGCCTGGAATAATTGTTAGGTGACTTAATCAGACATTTGAACAAATTTGCACACCCAAGTAGTCGTTCCCGGAGACTCCGAGTTAAATACGTCTTTTGGAACTGGGGACTTCTTGGCAGAAGACTGCATTTTTTTTGAGTCTGAGTGAAGATCTAAAATCAGTGTGTTCAAGAGGCAGCGAGCAAAGTCGTGAGTACCTGAATGAGAAGCCATGGCGGAATGAATGAGTGTACGCTGGTCTGAGTGATATTTTTCACTATTTTATCTTTGACACCCTGTTGCTGTCCTAATTTTTTTTCAATCTGCATAATTTGTTGCTAAGGCTAGAGTTCTTGTGTTTTGTCTTAGGTTAAATCAGATTTTTTTCAAACTCTGTGCATATAATTACGAGATAAAACAAAGACAACTCTTAGACTCAAACCCTATGTATCTGTGACTCGGGCGCCAACATCTGTTCTCTTAACGGGGCCGGGCTAAACCTAGAGTTAACACTATAACGGGGCTATCATCCTTGCAACATTTCCTTGATTTTTATGACTATGTGTATATGTATTTTCCTTGATGTACTTTCTTTGATGTTGTGAGCCGATTTTTCCTGATAATAAAATCGCTCTTGAACTTAATAGTCGTGTTTGGTCAGCTCGTTCTAGATAATATATATATCATTGTTATAGTTTTCCCACGTCTGTGTGTTTACCTGTCGTCACGTGTATGTGCGTGCCTGTGAGTGATAGAAATATACGTAATATGTATATTGGTGTAGTCTGTCTGACGCTGTAACAACTGTTGTAGAAGATAGGTGAGAGAGAGAAGAATTCTTTTCGCTTTCAGAGACAGCCACTATATCAAATCTATCATCTCACGTGTGTGGAAATTCTATTACCTTTCACTAACTCTCACTGAGTCTATCACCTATTCAAACCTATTCAGAAGGGACCAAACCTAGTCTTAATTCTCCTATCGGAAATCTACGACACCGATGTATAGATTATTTTTTCCCATTCAATAATCTCCTCTGGTGTGCAATCTTTACTTCCGTGTATGCATCCCACCATAAGGTCGGCAATTGGGTTTCTTAACATGCATGCTTTAACATTGCCTGTGAAAAAAGGTGTATCAATATAGATAATAGCTGTTGGATAACATTCTATGGTTCCACCAAAGGTCATACACCTGACATGTTCTCCAGTTGCACAATTCGGATGAACAAGTGTCTGACGGATTCCGATCGTGGTCGATCCCGAATCTCTTAAGACTGAGACGATGGATCCATTAACTTTTCCTCTGTTGAAGATCAGCGAGCCTGTTCCGTCATTGACTGCTAGACTGACTTCTGGTAGAATGTGTCCGCAGTTCAGAACTGTCTCTTTTGCTTTCTGAAATATAAGATTACATGTTGGGCAACTATTTGCCACGTTATAATTCATTGCAAAACAAGTAGACGAAGACTGTATTTTGTTATCAGTAGGTGAACTCTGAACCCCAGGGGTTGTAGCAGTAGTAACGGCTGCCCCTGTATTATGGTTATAATTTGTCGATCTACGAGAATGAGAACGATGACGAGGATAATTGGATGAATTATCCCGTTGTCCTCTATTGTAACTGTTATCTCGATGTCTCGAGTTATAATTATCGCTATTGTTCCACTTGTTATCATTATTATAATTATATGACCGATTATAACTTGAGGGACGTGGATTACTGTTGTATCTTGACTGAGGTGAATAATTTCTGGTTTGTTGTCTTCCTCTATTAAAGTTATTGTTAAAGTTATTCTGTCCCTTATGAAAATTAATGTCATAGTTTCCTTTGAACCTACCTCTGTCCACACTGTGTGTTCTAGGTTTGTTATGATTATGATGTGCCATATTGGAGGCTACAGGAAGTGGTTCTCTTATCAACGAGCCAGAAATATTAGCATTCGGATGAGTTGTGCAGTAATTTAAAGACATTTTTTCTAACTCATCAATAGATTCTGGTTTTCTTTCTTGCAGATAAGCAAAGAATGGTGGGCTGACAGAAGATAATACTTTATCCCTCAATAACAAATCGACTAACTTGTCGTAAGATTTGTTGACACCTGCCAGTTCAACCCATCTGTTAAAAGTATTGCGTATGTTAGCAATAAAACCTGTGAAATCTTTATTGTTATCTGGCAACAAACTTTTAAACCGTAATCTACATGCCTCTTCGTTCAAGTGGAAACGACGTAGTAACAACGTCTTAATGGCCTCATAGTCTGTTGATAATGTTGGATCTATATTTTGTGCTGCACTTGCAGGTTCGCCATCCAGAAATTCTTTAAGTTTAAGTGCCCATGCAGTCCTGTCAAGGCCATTGACCTTACATATATCCTCAAAGCGCGCCAGCCACGATGAAAGGTCACCCACGTGTAACTTGAATGGTGGTAGTTTAAAGTAATAATTACCTTTAAGTCGGGTGGATGAAGATCCAGATTGAGCAATATCATTTTGATTTGCTGCAGCACCCTGTGAATTAAGTTTTGCTGTTTCCAATTTAAGCCGTTGCAATTCCATTTCTTGCTGCAATATGATTTCTTGTCGTTTCAATTTATTCTCTTCTTCAATCCGTAGGATTTCATCTCTTGCCACCTTTCTTTCTTCTTCTTGTCTTAATTCTGCTTTCTTTTCAGCCTCCTTTCTTTCAAGTTCTTCCATCTCTGCCTTTTATTTTGCAAGTTCTGCTTTAGCAATAGTTTTCCGCTTTGCTTCCATCGAACTGACGAAGTTCCTGTGATTTGTAGCCATAATCTTTTCCAATTTTAACAAAATGCTCTAAATGAAGCATCTTGACGTTAATATTGTACGTAATGGCTATGTAATAATCACCAATAAATTCTAAGTAATTATTGTGCTTATTCAATCTATGAATAGTCAATATAAACAATCACAATATTATTGAACTTAATCTGGGAATGTTCAATTTAATTAATTGTAATATTATCTAACTATTATTTGTAAATTCCATACATAGACATACTATGTTGGGAAAATATTACATATATACTCGTTAATATATCATAAATAGTTATGATATTTATCTATTTAGGGTGCTGAATTACTATCATGCACCTAATAATTAATGGTATTATTCCTCAAGTATTATATCATTCAATCAGTGATATGTGCTAAGTAAATCTTTTAGTACTGGAAAAATGTACTAAATAATATACACTATGTCTTTTATATGCAGGACAGACTAAAAAGTCAAATTATTTTATAAATATATATATTATTATATTATGCCTTAATCATGAGCTATAAAGTGCATCGCCCATTTATTGGACTACCACTGCAACTTGGTGCAAAGTCCCTAATTCTCCTTAAAAGTCATAAAATTTTAATTATATTCATATACACTCTTATTAAGCAAGAAATTATAGTATTAATATTAAATCATGAACAGATGAAATGAGAACAAACAATACAATGGGTTAACCAAGGATAAACAAACAATATTATCACGAGACAAGACATTTCTACAATAAAAATTGATATTATAAAACCAAATCTACTAACCGGAAATATAGAGCAGGGTGAAGGTTAACTGAATATAGAGTTAAATCTGTGTACACAAAAATTAATGACGCAAACATGGACTCATTGACGGTTATACAAAAAAAAAAAAATGAACTGAATAATAGCAAGATCAGAAAAAAAAAAAACATGATAGATTACCAACATTGTTACAGAACTAAATAAAAATTTAAACTGAATACAATAAAATACAACGATTATTTCACAGAACTAGACATCTAACATATAATGTGAATTAAATGCAATCCCGAACGAAACAAGCCCCGGAAATGTCGTCGACGCGTTCTCCGCGAAATGCAATTTAATTCACCGCCCTAAAGAACATTCAGAATGAATATCGGCAATCCTTAGAGCCATAATTTATTCATTCCGAATCACCGCTCCAAACTCCCACGAATTAGGCACAGCACAAACAATGAGAACAGATATAAAGTACATATATAATAACATATAGAATGGACATGCCTGCAAATGTGAACTAGACTCAGTAATGTTTCTTCTCAATGACAACAGTCACGAAATGAGACTTATCTTTTAACCCGTCGTCCGATGCGATCTTCACCAACGGACTAGACTAGCGTATAGGACTGTTTGCTCCTTGTTGGCAAATAATGTCGTTTCAATCATTTGGTCTATCGAGAAGTTATATACTTCAATGAAACAGTAGGTGAGCTGGCTTCGTCCTTCGATCGTTGGCTTGTACACAGAATATTGTGACGTCACTGATTTGCATAGTTACACAAGCCACGTCATGTTCGGAATCATGTGACTTGAATAGTTTCTTGTAATGATAAACAGTCTATCAGTTTGTAAATAAAGAAAAATTTTTTCTTCATTCTTATTTCGCTCCCTATCCGGCCACCATTTGTAGCGGTTTTGTTTATTTCTGGTTGTGGCGGTACGCCTCTTCTTGTTGTGGCATAAGGGCCCAACGGTTTTCTCGTTGCAAGGTTGGTGTTATGTTATTGCGGGGAGAGTTAGTCAATCATGATTATTATAGAGCATCGTGCTGATAGATGGTTAATTCGCAAGTGGTGGTGTAAAGCTTTGTATCCATTATACTGACGGTTGAACTTCTGATATTCAATAATGGGATAAGTCCTTTATGAGTCCACATGTATTTATTACATAGAAGATTATAGACAATATTTCAAACAATGGTTGTCATGAAGCATAAATATATAAAGTTCTGTTCCTTCCTTGAATTATGATTTATCTTCAATTCAGTCCTTGTCAAATAACAAATAGACAGAACGACATAACTGTATGCACGCGTGGCTGGTGATCCCAGCGACCGACAGTGAGATTATGCGTTTGTCAATAATTATAAATCTATCTCGACTTAGGTTTAGTCACTTACTAACCTGTAACATTCTTCCTCCGAATCATAACATTGGACTGACCCATGTCCATCATTAATTATAATATAATCTGTGTGGCACTCCATGCCCGACACTGCATGAATACTAGGACACGTCTTATCCGTTCGACGGTCATATAAGAATGGGGTGTGGTAACCTAGTCACGGTGCGTGACACACCAACGCATACACGTCATAATCAATCGTGTGTATCGCGTACACTAAACTAACAATTATTTACATTATATTAAACGTAGTCACCTCTTAATCTTATGCTGTTAACCTCTCATGCCAATAAAATACCGTACAATGCCCAAGTTCCTCTCTGTCATGATCCATCAACAAACAAATGCCAAGTTTCTCCTGACCGCCCTATCAAACAAACTCATGCCCAAGTTCCTCCAGTCCCGCCCCACCAACAAACTCATGCCCAAGTTCCTCCTGGCCCGCCCCATCAACAAATTCTTGCCCACGTTCCTCCTGGCCCGCCCCATTACAAACTCATGCCCAAGTTCCTCCTTGACCGCCCCATCAACAAAATCATGCCCAGGTTCCTCCTGGCCCGCCCCATCAACAAACTCATGCCCATGTTCCTCCTGGCCCACCCCATCAACAAACTCATGCCCAAGTTCCTCCTGGCCCGCCCCATCAACAAACTCATGCCCAAGTTCCTCCTGTCCCGCCCCACCAACATACTCATGCCCAAGTTCCTCCTGGCCCACCCCATCAACAAACTCATGCCCAAGTTCCTCCTGGCCCGCCCTATCAAGAAACTCATGCCCAAGTTCCTCCTGGCCCCGCCCCCTCAACAAACTCATGCCCAAAGTTCCTCCTGGCCCGCCCATCAACTAACTCATGCCCCAAGTTCCTCCTGGCCCGCCCATACAACAAACTCATGCCAGTCCCTCCTGGCCCGCCCCAGCAACAAACTCATGCCCAAGTTCCTCCTGGCCCGCCCCATCAACAAACTCATGCCCAAGTTCCTCCTGTCCCGCCCATCAACAAACCATATGCCCAGGTTCCTCCTGTCCGCCCCATCAACAAAACTCATGCCCAAGTTCCTCCTGGCCCGCCCCATTAACAAACTCATGTCCAAGTTCCTCCAGTCCCGCCCATCAACAAATCATTCCAAGTTCCTCCTGGCCCTCCATCAACAAACTCATGCCCAAGTTCCTCCTGTCCCGCCCCCCAGTCAAACAAACTCATGCCAAGTTCCTCCTGTCCCGCCCCATCAAACAAACTCATGCCCAGGTTCCTCCTGGCCCCGCCCATCAACAAACTCATGCCCAAGTTCCTACTGTCCCCGACCCATCAACAAAAATCATGCCCAAGTTCCTCCTGGCCCGCCACATCAACAATCTCATGCCCAAGTTCCTCCTTGCCCGCCCCATCAACAACTAATGCCCAAGTTCCTCCTGTCCGCCCCATTAACAAAACTCATGCCCCAAGTTCCTCCTGGCCCGCCCATCAACAAACTCAATGCCCAAGTTTCCTCCTGGCCCGCCCCATCAACAAAAAACTCATGCCCAAGTAAGTCCTCCTCTGGCCCTACCATCAACAAAACCCATGCCCAAGGTCCCTCCTGGCCCTACCATCAACAAACCCATGCCCAAGGTCCTCCTGGCCGCCGCCCCATCACAACAAACTCATGCCCAAGTTCCTCCTGGCCCGCCCCAATCAACAAACCCATGCCCAAGTTCTCCTCTGGCCCCACCCATCAACACAAACTCATGCCAAGTTCTTCCTGGCCCGCCCCATTACCAAACTCATGGCCTAAGTTCCTCCTGGCCCGCCCCATCCATCAGTTGTCTTTCCATGTCTTCCACATCCATGTTATTTTTGTCTCAAGTTTTTACTTGTCCATGTTTTTGTCTGTCTCCCTATCCCTCTCTTACCATGGGGGTTCCAGAACAAGGACTGCCTTGTGATGTCATTCACCAGGTTTTCCTCAAAGTGTGTTCTATCCATCGATAGCAACTTTCTCGAATCTGTTGCTACACTGACATATTTTGTCTCGTTCTTGTTATCAGTTGCACATTTGTGATGTCACACCGCTTCCATCTTTCTATTTTAAGCAAGCACACATTCATAAAAGTCAGTCAATTCCAGTTGTTGTTATTTATTCTTCTCATATTTCAGAATAATACTGAAAAATATGATGACTTGACTTTGAGTTGAAGATTTTGAGTTTTGTTGTAATTTTTTGTGTTGGACAACAATCTATAGCCAGTCAGAAATGAAATGGTGACAAGAGGCCAATCAGTCGCAGTCCAGTGCTTATTTTCTAATGGTTCTTTAAGTAGTCCTTCATCAAGACTTCTACATGCCATGTTTTTTCATATGCTTTATTAAGTACTGACCATTATTAAGGGCTAGTTCTATAATGCCTCACCAGCTTCCAAAGTGATTTTCTGTCTACACTGATTTTTGGAACTGGTCTTTTGAGAAATTCTTCAAAATATTCTGCCCATCTCTTCTTTTGCTCTCATATGCTGTTCAGCATTGTCCATTCTTGTCTTTGGTGTGGCCATTTGGTTGCTTGTATTTCCTTGTTTAGCTTCTTTGTGTTTGCTTCCTGTGCCCGCAGCTTCCACTGCCTCTTTTGCCATCTCATCAATATATTTCATATTGTCATGGACTTTTTGTGTTTCTTCTGACCTTTTTAGTTTACTTCTATGTATACTTCATGAGCTCTTTGCTATGGAACTTCTGATTTCGCTTCTGCTTTCTTGTTTTTTCTGTCCTTTATTTCAATGACAGTATATAGTTGTTATCAACACATTTTTCTGGCATTTTATTCTTGACCCAGTACTTATCCACATATCTCAATTTATTTTTTTGGTTTTTTTTAAAATCTGTAACTAGTGTTAAAGTAAGAATATTAATGTATTTTTGTATCATGAACACACATAGGCTATTACCAGTTATTTTGCGGTTATATGTCTCTCTGTGTTAAATCATGTGTTGGCACGGGTTTTCACTTATATTGAACGCTACATATTTAATTCGTCATCGGGTGTTAATGATGTAATGCGTTCAGCACTAATTTATGCTAACGGTTAAGATTCTTGGCCTTTCGTTATCTGTGGTCTTCGTGGTAAGACGTATTGTATTCAAGCTCCTGAGATATTGTGGATGTAGAGCTACAAGTGGCATGATATATTTATTCGAAAGCCGACACTATTATTACGATGATGATTCAGAACCTAGTGAGAGGTTCGTGATAACTTGAGAAGTATTCAATATAATTCTTCGTCTACATTTATCTGACCCACACTACTTGGATGGATCTCACCCCTAGTACAGCAGCCAGAAATGTATGATGAGACGTGACTGTTGAAGGACAGGACGATATATATGCATTAAATGCCATGCCAATTCCATGATTTCGTTGTTATTATTAAACGTCAAACCAATATTTTTGTGCACCCTCCACATCACGACTTGGATTCGTCACGATTGATGTCATGTTCGTTTTACCCGTCTCCATTCGCGTTGTTAGTTCGATGCTGGTACTTTCATTGAACTTTATAATATGCTCAACTGATTACTGCTAGAAGAAAATATCATCCGTAACAACTAGGGCCTTCTGTAAATGCTAAATCTGTCAAAGCACTTGGTATTATGTTGGATATTGTAACAACCGTCAAATTTGTCTCTTGTTTCTTCATTTTTTTTTTTTTAGATATAACCACATTACACCGCTGTCTGCAGCCCATCCATCTCAAGTAGTGTCCCAGTATATGTTTTTGTGCGCTCATATTTATTTTGGCTAAACAGAAGATTGTGATCTGATTCCACATCTGCCCCTCTGCATACTTTTACGTCATGTAATGATGATCTAAACTTCTTTTTTATGCATATATGATCAATCTGATTTTCTGTACTGTGGTCTGGCGATATCCAGGCTGCTTCACGCCATCTATTATACAAGGATACTTGCTTCATCCTAAAGCCAGTTGATCTGAAGGAAGGCACTTATGAGCAGTTCTCCATTTTTGTTCATTGTCTCAAGTTCGTGTTTTACCATGAACTATTATATGTTCCTGGCTTGCCATTTACGTCACCCATCAAAATTGTTGTCTTTTGGTTGTTTTTTTTTTTAATTTCTATTTTGCTGTCTGTTTCAAAAAAATTTCGTTGTCACTGGTTGGATGCGTAACATTTTACTTTACTTACTTAGTCGTTCCCCTTTCTACTGTGAGGTTTTGAGTTTTTGGGAAGAGAGAGCGCCAGACTTTTCCTATCGACTCATTCTGCAGGGACATGGGTTAAAATATCTTAGTTGGGACTGTTCTACTTGGGATCTGAGGGGATGGGATTTTAGGCCTATGAGTATCGTCTGGTTGCGGACCATGTCTCTTTCTTGTTTTTCAACCACCTTCCTCAGATACCTCATTTCTGAGGTTTGGATCTGGCTTTTGTGGGTTGTAGTCATTGCCCATGACTCGCATCCATATGTCAAGACTGGGACATAGGTGGAGCGGTAAACAAAAGCCATTCGTTTTCTTACCAACCTCTCTCTTGCTGAGGAAATCTTCGAATTTTATAGCCTGAAAACAGTCTCCCAGCTGCTGAATTTTGAGAGTGAGCCAACTCTTCTTTGATGCCAGTGCCTTTCGGTCTATAATAGCTACCGGAGGTATTTAAAGTGGAGTTCGACCTGCTCCAGGACCTGTTGTTTTCCCAGCTTAATCGGATGTCTTCTTTCTTCTCGTGATATCACCATGGATTTTGTTTTTAGAGCTGCTTATGACCATCCCTCTCTTCTCCAGCTCTTCCTTCCAGACTTGCAGGTTAGATTGGAGATGTGCCTCTGATTTAGCAATCAGGGCAACATCATCAGCAAATGCCAGCTCTGAAATACAGACCTGTCTCATCTTCCAGTACCCCACTGAATACTTTCTTGTTCTCTCCTTACATGCCTTGATGACATCGTCCATGAGGAGTATGAAAAGATAAGGTTACAGGATATCACCTTGTCTTACACCAGTGGTGGTCCTGAACTCTTCTGACTTATGGTTTGCCGTCCTCACATAATTTCTGCAAGACTTGTAGAAGCTCTGTATAGCATGAATCAGAGGTGCTGGAATGTTCTTCCTTGCCAAACCCAAAGTTTGCTCCAGGGGACCCTGTCAAACGCCTTTTCCAGATCTATGAAACAAAGATGGATCTCACTCTTATACTCAAGGGCCTTTTCACTCAGCTGTCTGAGTGTGAAAATTAGGTCTTGAGTACTTCGGTTTGCTTGGAATCCGCACTGGACCTCATCCAATTGTGGCTCAGCTAGGCGTCGGAGTCTCTGCTCTAGGATTCTAGAGTAGATTTTACCAGGGACACTGAGAAGGGATATGCCTCTATGGTTTCCACATTGTCGACTGCCACCCTTTTTGAAAATTAGTGTTATGATGGCAATCTCCCAATCCTTTGGTATGGTCTTGTTGCCCCACGCTGCCTGTAGGACCATTAAGAGTAATAGGTCGCCTGATGCTCCTATGTACTTAACCATTTCTGGTTGTTGAGGATTGCTTCATGTCTGCAGCATGGCGCATTCCTCAAATGATTATATCTCCGCGACTGATGTCGATGATTGTTTCATGCTTACAGACATTTGGATTGGAGCTCGATCCGAATGGCTGTATCATGGAACACCTCAAACGAATAGAGATATATCTCATCGACCGATGTCGATGATTGTTGCATGTGTGCAGGCATTTGAGTTTTGGCCGACTCGGATTACTGCACCATGGAACATCGCAATTGAATATATATTAACGACGTAGTATGCATATCTCTATGCATGACGCGTGTGTCTTTGTAAGGACATTCGACGTGTGGGCTTCGGCCCCAACGGCAGCGTATGGCATGTGTGGCCATTGCCACTTATATTGTGTGGTATAACCACTGGAAAGTGTGTGGCGTAGTCCACTTTTTAATTGTGTGGCTGGGAAGCCATTTGAGCAGTGTATTTCTTGAACCAAACGTAAGTCGTAGTAGGAATAACGCAGTTTGCATAATTATGGCAGATTAGCCTGGCGTGGTATGCCAAAGGAACATTTTGTTACTAGCAATAGCGTAAGACTAGTATAGATGGATATTGTACAGCTAGCGGCAAGCGTAAGCCTAGTGTAATGGATATTAAACGACTAGCAGTAGACGTAAGCCTAGCATAATAAGTGTATTGCTGACTAGCAGGATAGTTAAGTCTAGTTAGCCTCTGAATTTATGCCAAAGGACATTGGCCGTTAAAAAGGAACTGACCTCTAACCAGGACTCTAGATAGAGATTGTGAACATGTGCTTATGAAATAATGAGAACTCTTACAGATCGTACATGAATGTGATGTGACTTTTGTTCCATGTAGTTGGTGTCTGCTCATGGTATGAAATTACTAATTAAATATTTTGAGGCGTCAAAATCACAGTGTTATCAACTATCGTATTCGGAGTTGAGTTAAATGCTATTCATCCTCAACTGATCATGACCAGTGATGATTAATGTCTTAACACGCTGCATCTCACACTGCCAATATAATTAATAAGACAAGAGACTAATACAGGTCAGTCAAGGGTCGAATTTAATATGAAACACATTCAGCACATAATGAATCACAAGGGTTAAGCAGACATTATCGATACCAACGAACAGTATTACGGAATCCTACAAAAGTGATAAGAACCCGAGGGACTTTGACTCTATAAACTGAATACGAATATAATAACTTGGTCATCCTCAAATACTAGAAGTCATCGAAGCACCCAGCACATACTGGGATCCCGAGAAGCCCGTAACATTCTGGTGTCAGAAAGTGTCTGGATTTCGTGAATACTGGATTCCCCCCTTCAAGTATCGAATAAAGTCAAACTGATGATGAACGTTATGAAGGCAAAATCATTCTTTCAAGCCTAACCGGCAACTGAAATGCGCAGGACAGAAAGTGACGTCACTACATCGATGCCGTCAACTCTAGCAGACAACATTGCTTGAGAATCTGAAATTTTTCTTCCATCAAAGAGACTGATTCACGCAGATAGAACGGTAATCTTCCACTCAAGAACCTGAACCAGTGGAGAATGTATCTCTTGATCAAATTCATCTGAAGCTGCGACGCAGATCGTTTGAAGAAACTACGTTCGAAGACCGAAGCAAGACTTTCAAACGGTTACCCTGCTGCGAAGGTCAAGGTCTACCATCAATGGACCTCAGCTGTTGAAGACAAGTTGCGGAACTAGGATTAGAATTACATGCATTCATGTATTTCTTAGAGGGACAACTAAACAGATAAGTTCTTGATTTTACTAGAGCGCTTGAACATTATCATATTGTCCTTGTATTATCTTTGGTCTACAGTTCATCATCACTTGACTTACTTTTTTACTATCATCTGTGTTTCCCCATTCATGTTTTTCGTATATTCGTTTATTCGTATTGTTTAATATTGACTGGAATTTTTCCAGGAAAGCTTCAGTGAATGTTAACTTCTATTAGATTTGCATGCTTATTTTACTAAACTGAGGATCTGACTGATTATATTTTTTCTTTTGAGTCAGGGAATAAATGTTTCTTCAGTTAGTATTATAACCATATTTTGTGTGATTAGCAGTTTCGTCAATTGAATTACGTCCTCTTTATTTACATAACCTACTTTCAGTACTGTTGACAATCGTTGTCGTGTGTGATCTAAAACTTCTTTGTCTACACGTTTGTCTAAGACGACTTGTCTTGTTATATTTTTGTAATGTAAATTCTTTTCTTTCTTTTACTCATTACTGTTTATAAGTCTTCTTTATTTACTTTATAAGTGTAAAGTGTTGTTGTATAATTGAAAAATCATTTCATTGTAAATCATTTGATTGTTTTCACTGTCTTTGTCACATGTTCTTGTAACTTGTTTGTTATTGATTAATATTCATGTACATATTATAGTGAGTTCTATAATCCTAGTGTATATTATAGACTATTGAAGGTACTCAGAAACCTATTATCATGTCTACACTACAGGAATTCATTGATATTGGAAAAAGTTATGGAAATCAGGGGCGGAACTACAAAGTTTTGCAGATACAAAATATGATGAATATTTATCGCGCGTCTGGAAAGAATGGAAACAGACGCGCGAAATGACTAAACGAGCTGATGAGCTTAGGAGATTTGAATTAACCCAAGAGAGGGAATTGAAGGAAAAAGAAATATCCATGAAATTGGAATTAGAACGACTGACTTTAGCTCAACAAGAAAAAGACAGAGAATTCGACAAGGAAAAAATGGAATTTGAGAAGGAAAGAATGGCACAACGAGACAAAGAATTAGCTCAACAAGAAAAAGACAAGAGAACAAAAAGATAAAGAAATGGAATTAAGGAGAATGGAACTTATGCAACTGGATCAAGCACATAAAAATGCCATGGAAATGGAAACATTAAAACTTCGTGCAGAAAAAGAAAAAGCTTTAGAATTAGCTAAAGTGCAGTCTGAACAGACTAAGACTGCGGCTGCTACAAATATTTTTTATCCTAAGTTAAAAAATGCCACATTTTGACCAGACTCGCGATTGTGTTGACTCTTTCATATCTAGATTCATCATCAAGGTCACAGCTCTGAACATACCCAAGAAAGATGGAGCAGTCTTTTGACTTGATTTTTTGACTGGTGACTCACTTAAATGTATTCATGGTCTTTGATGAGAAGAAGCAGAAGCGATTTCGATGTCGTAAAAAGAGGTATTACTAAGACGTTTCCAGTTAACTGAGGTCTGGATTCAGAGATCGCTTTCATGCTGTCTAAAACAAGCAAGGATGCAGATTTGGTGAATTCATTGCATCTATTAAAACATTTCTTAGCAGATGGATTGATCTGTCTGGTTATAAATAAAACATATGAAGGTGTTATAGATATCATGCTGCTCGAGATAAAAAGTTTTATCCGCATGCAGGACTGAATTAGAAGCGTTTTTACAGGAAAGACACCCCCTAATTCTATTGATGAGTATGAAAAAATCGGGAAGACTGTATCAAACCGCCATCATCAGAATAAAGATCTTCATAGATCGACTATTCGGAGATCCTATGTGTATGCGCGGTACAACATGATCACAGACCTCGATCGAAGAGCTTTGATGGACGTTTGTCGTTCAGATTATTATCAATCCGACAGAGGTTTTTTATAACTTCCGTCGTTTCATCGCTCTCCTTCGAATTCATATCGGGAAGAGGTTATAGAGGATATTCACCTCCATGATCGTGGGTATCACAGAGGCAGGGATTATGATGGTACACATCAAAAAGGATACTATAAGCAGAGATCATCTTATGGTAGAGATGCCAGGAAGGATGACTCTCTACTTGATTTTTTATTTAGCAATAAAAAGTCAGTCAATTATAATAACAAAGGTTAATTTGCACAGATCTCCGTCTAGAGACATAAAAAATAAACACAGACATGCAAATAGTTTGCAGTGTTTTAAAAAGAAAAAAGGTAATGATGATAATGATCAATTGCGAACGAACATGTATGGATAATGATGAATACATGTTATGAGTGTCAGTCAGTAAAAATAATTAAAAACAGATTAAAAATCTACAATTACACTTGATTGTGGTCATTGTATGCCAACAATGTCGGCATGTTGTAAATGTCGGTTATCTTACATTTCATCCGGAATATTGGATGGTAATGGTAGTGAGAGTTTTTGCGTGTCACTTGCGTTCCCTCAACCATACGCATAAAGCACTCGCTTATCGAGCCTTCTTGCTTTTACAGGCAAATCAGTTAAGTGAGTCACATTTGGAGGGAATATAGGAAACTTTCCCTGAGGCACGAGTATACATTTGATACTCCTTTTTTACAAGGCACTGTCTATGCCAGCGGCCTTGAGAGCACCCATAACTGTTTTCAAAAATATAATAGGAAAACATACCAGGAAGTGGCTAAAGATTGCACTCCGAGGAGATTGCGATGTGGGTTTGAATCTCAACCCACCACGGTGGCAAATTCTGTTGTAACGAGAGCCCAAACAGTTAGCTACGGATACGGCTTAACACTTCTTCCTATAATAGATACAATTATGTCTCAAGTTGGACTGTTTCACTCTGGTTTTTGACAGAAAAACTGAAGATGTGACAAACTTTACAAGGATTGTTTAGCCGGCAGAACAAAAAACTATTAAATACAATGAGGGGCTAAACAATGTTCAAGATAAAGAATCAATACTCACTAGATATTATGATGATGGC